>CM038217.1:23388760-23988760 GCA_021442155.1 Cymbidium sinense | reverse complement strand
AATTCTCATATCTTCCTTTATCGCTACGTGATTATCTAACAACTTAATCGAAAGTTCTCTCTCACTTATTGGAGGGTAATGCTATAGGGCTTGCTTTATTGGAAACCTGATCTAAAGTCCTCATAAAATGAGTAAATCTCTCATAGTGTTTTCTACTATTCCATGCCTTGCACCTCTTTTTTTTTTTTTTTTTTTGCTTTGGAACAAAGTTATATAGAACGATCGCATTAGAAGTGTAGCAATCCCAATTGATCCTAGGGGTATAAACAAGTCGAGTTTTCACTTAATTGAGCTAAGCTTGTTTAAAACTTGTTAAGCTCGAGATTGACTCGATTTAAAGAAAGCCAAACTCGAGCTCAACTCGAATGCTCGAGATCGTTTCAAAAGTTCAAGCTCTTTTAGAAAGCTCGATAAGTTATTGAATCGATAATGTGAAATATGATAATAGTAGTTCAACATTATGTAAATGAGTCGGGTCAATAAGCTACCGGGCGGAGTCAAACTAGGCTCGAACTCGAGCTCGAGCTCGAAAATATTTTGAGCTTATTTATGAGCCCAAGCTTGAGCTTGTGGCTCGCAAAGCTTAACTCATGAGCTCGTTAACAAGCCTAACTCGAGACAGCTCGCGAGCCGATTTGACTCACTTATATCCCTAATTGATTTACTAAACAAAGCTTCTCTACTAGGGACAAAATCTCTCGTAATCTTATGAATGAATTCTATCAAATGACAGACATTATTCAATATGCTTTAAATTTTATATTTTATTAATGACACTGAAACGTTATAAAATACTATATATAACATTGTGCTTATAACCCTTTTTTTTCTTTTTTTTTTTTTGCTTTTTTTCGTGACAAAGAATCGTCTCCCAAGCAGGTAGAATATTCTTAAGTAATACCAGTTGATTTCTCTTATTTTTGTTTTTGCTTTATTTGCTTATTCATTTATTGCTGTTATGCTTTATTTATTTATTTCTCTTAAGTAATACCAGTTGATTTGGCATAAAAATCTGACCGAAAATTATTTGGTGACTTTTTTAATGACGCATCTCATTATTTTGTTAAGGGCATTTACATACACAACATATAATTCTTATTTAGTTATGTATAATATCTAAATTTTCTTATTTATATAAATAATATCTAAATTTTTAATATTATATATAAATAACACTATCATTCACTTATTAAAGTGAAATGCGTATTTTTATGCATAACAAAAGTATTAAATTTATAAATATCAAATTTTAAATATTAGATATACAAATATATAAAAATTATTGTGCTATACATATAAATTTTCCTATTTTTTAAAGATCTCGCTCCTTTTCGCCCAATAGTTCAGCTAAAATAGTTATATGCCAAATCAACTGTCTACTTTCAATTACTAGATTGTGTGAGATGCTTTAATAGCGCATCTGTGTATATAATCGTTCATCAATTTAATAGAAATATTTTAATTTTAAATTAATTAGTATGAATTAAGAATTTAATAAATAAACATAAATTACAATATATAAAATATCACAACTACTATCTTATTGTTCAGCACATTTATTGAGAGAAATATGACTCAACTGATGACCACCTAACATAGAGTTGCAATATTTGTATATAATAGGTAACATTTCTCTTCTATAACTTGCCTTCAAACGCACGCAAAAGAAATATTAAGATATTAATGGGAATGGCCATTTTGTCAGTGACAATAAGAGTATAAAAATAGTTTTTTTTATTATTATTACTCAACAAACTCAATGAGCAACTCATTATCTTTTCGATAAATTTTACATTGATTATCAACTATTTTATGCGATGCTTCATTTTTCTCATCAAGAACTTTAGACCCATCAATAACAAAGTTCATCAATCAAATAAATAAAAAAAATAAAAATTTAGTTCAAATAAAATATATAAGATAAAGATCATAAAATAATTTTCTTGAAAAGAGAAATTAAAAATAAATAAATGAGATATTTTGATAAATTTTTTAATAAAATTTTGATAATATGATGAACTTTAGCCATATTAGTACCCTAAATAAAATAAAGATTTTTATTTTTATTATCGTAATAGTAAAACAGAAGTTGAAGAGATCATGAGAAAAATGATGTGTGAAAAAGTAATAGAACTTAATGATCTTCTAATAGGAGTGTGAAAATGTTTAAGAGATCAAAAAATTTCTCGACTTATATATCTTTTTAATAATATTTTAAAAGCTAAAAAAATGTGAGATGAGTGAAGAAAGAATTTGTTAGTTCTTATTATTAAGAATAAAGCGGTGAATAAAAATGTATAGATTATAAAAAAATTAAGTTAATGTGTCATATTAAAATTATAAAGAGATAATTGAGCATAGATTAAGATGTGTTCAAAACCAATTTTGATTTATGACAAATAGTTCCACTATGGATGTCACATATTTGTTGAGAGATTTGATGAAAAAATATAAGCAAGGAGAATATACATATGATATTTGTTGATTTAGAGAAAGCATGTTATAAAATTTCAAGAGAAGTGCTCTAGAGAGTTGTAGAGAAGAGAATTAATATTTTGCTTATATTCAAGTCATTACGGATATGTATACTATAGCGGTCACTTGTGTTCAAACACAAGAAGGATTGACCAAATATTTTACTATTTTAGTTGAATTACATTAAGAATCAACTTTTAGCCCATATATCTTTTGCATTAGCTATGAATGTTCTTACTAGATATTTACAAGAGGGTGTACATTAGTGTATGCTTTTTGCTAATGATAATCTTCTTGTTGATAAGACTAGAGATGGAGTTCAAGAAAAACTTTGAGAATGGAGGTCAACCTTAGAGTCTAAATATTTTTGTTTGAGTAGATCTAACACCAAATACATGGAGCATAATTTTAGTTGTAGAAGGTCAAGTGACAAAATAGTGATAATGGGTGATCAAGTCATTAAAAAGATTGAATATTTTAGATATCTCGAGACCATTGCTCAAAATGATGGTGATATAGATGGGGATGTTATTAGTACAATTCAAGTCGATTGTTGAAGTAGAGGGGATGCATTAGGCTTGCTAGTGTGATAAAAAAAATACTGCTTAAACTTAAAAAAAAATTTATAAGATGGTGAGACATGTAATGCTTTATGGTGTAAAACATTGGCTAATAAAAGAGAAATATAAAATTAAGCGTTGCAAAGATGAGGATACCATAAAACATTGGCCAATAAAAGAGAAATATAAAATTAAGCATTGCAAAGATGAGGATGTTTAAGTGGATAACTGGCTTTACATTTAGAGACAAAATGATAAACAAATATATACATGATAAAGTTGAAATATCTACAATGACAAATAAGATTAGAAAATCACCTCTGATGGTTTGACTATATAAAATGCTAGCCATCTGATAACCTAGTTTGGAGAGTAAAGGTATCAGATTTGACCTATATTAAGAAAGATAGAGATATATCTAAAAAGATTAGATTAAAAAGTATAAAAAATGACCCTAATTTATTAGGATTAAATGAGACATTTAATAGAACATAGAGAAAAAAGATTTATGTAATCAACACATAATGAGAACTGTGGGATAAATGCTTATTATTATTGTAAACTCATTGAGCAGCTCATGAGACAAATTTAATCAACAACAGTATATATGTGTGAACACACACATGTACATACATATAATATAATATATATATATATATATATATATATATATATATATATATATATATATATATATATATATATATATATATATATATATATATATATATATATATATATATATAATGTGTATATAAGATGTGTTTATCATAAAAGATCAAATCATTTTGGTCTGAATCATATTCAAATGAAATCTAACAAATTAGGTTTAACGAATTGATGTCAAATTGAGCCAACCTATAATAAAAAATGACTCCAACTCAAATATCAAATCTAATGACCTTAAGTTGTTCTTTTGTTAAAGCTGCAACAACTCAAAAGGCCTTCATGAAAATTTCACCCAACCAAACAGCTTCTAAAGAAAAAAGGACAATAAAAAAATGGCATTCAACTTCAAAGTATTCCCCATGTATTCTGATGGTAATCATCACTTTAACAAATTTCCAAATAAATCTTTTAAAAAAACAAACAAGAGCTTCAAAAAGCCTCCCTACAAGCTGTAAGCAGCTGTTTATTCTAAACGGCACTTCTCACCATATTTCATAATATATACAACAGGCTCCAATCTCTTCTCGATTCATGCCCACGCAGAATTATAGGCGGCTTACTTTACTCAACACAGCAGGCTTAAAACTTGCAATGCCAGTGATTTCTCTTCCCGTAACCATGCTATTGATGTCATAAGTGCCTTCATAAGAGAATACTGGCTCCAGATCACAGAAGGCCTGAAGATAAATCATGAAAACAGTGAGATGAGGTGTATAAAGAATGGTGGATAACATACAAGTTGTAATAAGTATTGTCCTCCAGTGAAAATGTATTTTATTAGAGACATGCACACACAACGTAAGTAAGAAGGGAAGTCTACCATAACACAACTGCAAGCGTTGCAACGTTTGTGTAAACATGTATCTTGTTTGGACCTATTTTGTGTATTTTTTTTTCTTGAATTAATGGCTATGTTCTAATTTTACATTATAATTTTGTGAACATCCATGATTTTTTAGTGCACATTTATTTACAGATGGATGGAGCTGATGATGGAATTTTGTGCAAGCGCAGAGTTAGATCCTCTTCATAAAGTAAAAAGGTCATTGAAATAAAAAATAAAAAAAGTAAAATTTACTTACATAGCATATAAATCTTATACCTTTACATATCTAATATCTAAAGTTTAATATTTACAAATATAGCACCTTTCATATGCTCAAAAAGGTACATTTCACTTTAAAAAATAAATAAATATACTATTTTTGCTGCAATATTAAAGATTTGGGTTCTATATATATAAATATCAAGTTTAGGTGTTAGATATGTATAAAATATAAGAATTATGTGTTATATATGTAAATACCCCAAAAAATAATGTCTTAAAGCCAACACAAAAGATAATTACAAAAAATACAACATAGAAAGACAAAGCTTTACATTATTTGACTTTAATTAAGCCTTAATTCATAGGAGATAAGAGAAACAAATCCAATAAGTTACAATAATGACAAACAAATCAAGAGCATTTGCCAACTTTTTCGTTATTGTCAAACACATCTTTACATGAAAAAATGAAAATAAAATACTCAATCTACCAAAAACAAAGGATCAATAGGCAGTGTTGTTAAAAAATTTTGTTTGATGGTCATGGACTGCCTTCCATCAAATATCCTAAGTAGACTGAAGGCTAATTGATGTATTTGAATGAATTCACATTATCACATTTGATAGAGATGCCTCATCTATGTATTTAGTGCGGACTCGACCTAAGGATTTTAGGATTTGATAAAACTTTGACTTGCATGTAGGTGCCTAGGAAAACCTCATGAAACTCAAGACTCATGTATTTCGTATTAATGATTCTTTTCTGAATAAAACTTGTGGCATGAGAACATTATATTAGTTGAAAAGGGGGTTTGTCTTGATTCAATCAAGACATTCAAACAAATTTGGAATATGTAAATTTACATTATTTTAAGTCAACTAAAGGACTTATATATATCACTTTGATAGTGACAGTTCAAGGAATTCGAGATTATCAATCTAGGTAGCTTTGGGTGGATCTAAGAACTTATATCTTAATTTGGTAGGAATATGGCTATAATCGAGCTAAGCCGAGCAGAGTACTTATCGAATTTGACTTTGACAAATTAAAAATTGTTCATGTTCAATTCGAGTTCGAGTTGAGCTTTCATATAGATATTCAAACTTGGCTTATTTAGTTTTCTAACAATTCAAGCTTGGCTTGTACTTAGCTTGTTTGAATTAATCAAATGAATATTTAATTGAGTTAATAAATAAACTTTAAATGAATACTTTAGTATTTATGAATTTAATATGATTCAAATCTTACTAGTATGGCAATACTCAAATAAGCCTTCAGTAACAAATTCTCTACTTTTTCCCTTTTTTTTATTTTGCTGCAACTAATCCCTCGCAAGTTTCTCACACAACACAAAATCTACATTCTCAAAAAAAAACTAAATCATGAAAAATTTTATGAAGGATAAGATTGACTAAAACATAAATTTAAGATTATTACTTTACAATGATATTACAACTTACTTGTTAATTTGAATAATTATTCTTTAATTATTGTAAATCAAGAGCTAAATGCACTTATAATATGATGCATATAAATTAGTAAATAACGAAGGCACACAATTGACCATTTTTTAAAAATAAAAGCACGCAGTTGGCCAATTTTCCAATTATGGGCATCCAAACGACTGTTTTTTAAAACAAAGGCATACAATCAGCTTTTAAAAAAATATAAAGGCACATAATCAGTCTTTCTAAAAAAACAAAGGCACAAAATTCAAATTTCTTATAATATCTTACTTATTTACTCCCAAATTACATGAAAATCTCTCTTAAATAGGTCATGAACCTAGAAAAATTTAAAGGGACAATTTAAAATTAATATAAAATACTTAGTACCAATTAAATTGCTATATAACTTGCAAGAAAATATTCTTATAATCAAATAACATAATTAAGCAATAAAAACCTATGCCAATAAAGTAGATAAATAAGGTTATATTTAATCATATTATTTTAGATAATATGAGTTATCATCAAATTTAATATCGTGAATATAACAAATATTTTGTCAAACAACAAACAATTTTGTTCGTGAATATAAACAAATGACTTTGACCATGTTCATGTTCTGTTCGTTTGACCTTTGAGTTTTCAAAAACCATTCAAACTTATTTACTTATTAATTTGAACAGACATGAACAAGCATTAATCTAGCCGAGTTTGAATTGTTCAATGAGTGTATTGGTTCATTTACATCTTTAGGTAGGAATAATCCAAGAAATTTGATATTTGTAAATTTAGACTACTTTTGGCCAATTTGAGGACTTTTGCCTTAATTTGGTAGAAATAGTCTAGAAATTTGGGATTTAAGAATTTAGATGACTTTGCCACAATTTGAAAAGTTTTCTAAATTTGGTAAAGATAAAGACAATCCAAGAGTTTGAGTTTTGTCTAGGCACTGCTTGAACTAAATATCTCATCTTATGAGCCATTGTGTTAGCTTGATTGACAGTTGTGTTTGTATTTTTGAAGTTTGATCTAGTGAGTGCTTTGTTGACTCAACCATGAGGAGCTTACAACCATGCATTCAACTACTTGCCCACATATACTCAATTTTTTCTGGCACTAACTTATCAATTATCAATTTGTGCATGCTTGGTTATTCACCCATGCTCATTTGTTAATTGCCTATTTTCTAACTTAATCATATCAAATCAATTCAAGCTAACAAAATCTTTTGACTTTCTCTAATGCTGGTTTTATAAATCCAAACTTTCTGATAAGAGTAAAAAAAGAGTTAAATTTATTCAAATGCAAATTAAATAAATGCTTTGCAATGGGCCATCTTACTTATAAAGCAAGTTTGAAAGACCCACCATCAAGCCTCCTCCACCCCAATGGCCCATTAGTGATTTAGAAAAAACTATAACTAGATTTTCATTGTTGAATGGCATAATTTTCATAGGTGTTTGCACTAAGAGTTGGCAAGTGCATTGGAGAATCTACATAGATAAATGCACAAGAAAGTGCACTAGTGAGATAGCTAGTGTAGAGGTGAGTACATTAGAAGATTACAAGTTCATTGATGAGTTGACATTTTATTTCAAATATGTGTTGGGTTTTATAATTTGGCACTACACTTGCTTTTAAGTCAACATTTTGTTCATTTTCAGTATGTTTGCTTTTGTTCACACCCTTATCAAAGATGAGTTCCTTGAAATTCATGCCACATAAATTTTAAGACAATTTTTATGTTTGCAATCAATGTGATTTTTTCAAGTAAATTTTTTATTAAAAGCCACCAATGTTCTTGCATTTCGTTAAGTTAGTATGCCTTTCAATGCATGCTTTATAGTGCAGTTTGTGGGTCCATTTTTACTTTGCACATTCGCACCATAATGTTCTGACAACTAGTCAAAATATTAATTTCTTGCTAGATTTCTCTTGAACGCACATACCAACAAGAGGGAGATTTTGTGGCTAGAAATAGAGAAATTTTCACTTAGGAAAAATACCTTGAAAAATCTCTGCCATCTTTAAGAATGTTTAGGGAGTTCATTTTTCAAGAGATAAATTGATTTATATTCAATCAGATTTCTCCAAACATTATGTTAATGTTTATTTAGACTTGGGTTCTAATTCCTATGAATGCGAGCATCCATAATTAATTACTCCTCGTACTGTAATAAGAGAGCACTCTTGATTAAGGCTGAAAATAAATATAGATCTCTAGTATAAATTGGTGTCTAGTGGTGTGGCGTGGATGACTATTTAGGGTAAAGGCGAATAATCCCAATCAAGACCCCACTGTCATCCAGGGATTATTATTATTCCAATCTACCAACATTAAAGGGCTATTAGCCGTAATGTCTAGGGAGTTTGATTAGCCATGAGTTGCCTCTTCTTAGAGATCCCGAGTAGACTAGAGTTATTGTATAGGTGTTATTGTGCAGTCGTTTATTGAATTATTTAATAAACTTAATTTATAAGTATACCCAAGAATTCAATTTTATGAAGTCTGCATTACAGACATACTTAGGGCTTCCATCCATTGGAATGCCAAATAGATTGATGTTTGCATTGCAAACGTAGACTAAGCTTATCCATTGGAATGTCATATTGAGTTAGGTTATGTTTACAAGGCAAACATAGATTGGACTTACATCTATTATAATGTCATATTTTAAGAAAATTCACATTGCGAACTTGTGATTGGACTTAACATTGCATTTGAAATGTCATGCGGATTGAGGTTAATTGCAAACAACTGATTGAACTTACAACCCTTTAGAATGTCATATAGATTAATGTTCGCATTGCGAACAAGTGATTGGACTTACAACCTTTAGAATGCTATATGGATTGAAGTTCGCATTGTGAATAAATAAATTAGACTTACATCCCTTTGGAATGTCAGATTTTTGTGCTTGAAGTTTGCCTTGCAAACAAACATAGGGTTTACATCCATTAGAATGCCATAGTTTTAGGGAAGTGTGCATGATGAACAAGTGACTGAGTTTAAATCCATTGAAATGTCATATTTAGGTTGGGATTCACATGGCGAACAAATGACTGGACTTACATCCCTTTGGAATGCTATATTTAGATTGGACTTTACATCTCTTCGGAATTGCATAATTATATTTGATATGCTGATTAAAGTCTACATTGCAGATAAACATTGGGCTTACATCCATTGGAAAGCCAATGTTTAATTGATTCATTTTATAAACCTATGTTCCACTTACATTCCATTAAAATGCTTGGTTAGGTTATAGATGCTATATGATTTGCAAACAATAAATGGACTTACATCCATTGGAATGTCATGATTAATATGTGATTGAATCTCTTTTATGATCACAACAATTTGAGATTATTATTATTTGATTCCTTTGAAGAATAATTGATTATATTTGGATATTCAACATATTATGTTTGATCATTTCAATAATTATCAAATTTTATTAGATAATTAACAAATAATTGACCCATAAATTCCATCACATAAGTGGACACATTCCAAATTGATAATTCTTAATTTTTTAAAATCCATCATACAAATGAATTTGTTACATAAGTAGATTAATTCCAAATTTGTTAATTCCTCTAATTTATTTTGAGAATTAATTTATTTGGATTTAGATCTACAATTCAAATCTTTGTTTATATTTAATTTGACTCAAAGTGTTAGAATAGTTTGTTTATTTATTTCAAATATCCAAAATTTGATCATTTTTTAATCATTTTTATCTTAACTTTGTGTGAAATTTTGAATCCAAAAAAAATTTGGCAACATGACGATTTAGTAGTGCTATATTCATAACATTTAATGCCATGCGCACTCTTCTCCCTTGCTTTAGATTCAAGATCTACGAAGAGAGGATTTTTCATCTCACACTGAATCCAAGATCGACGGCGGAGGTCTTCGTAAATTTCTCGGATGGATCCAAGATCAATGGACATGAGTCTTCAGATTTTAAGCCACTGATTTATTTAATTTCAAATAATCCAATTTCAATTTAATTATTTTTAAATTTCAACAAGATGGCAGCTTATAAATGTTATATTTTGCAAAATAGTGCTCCAACATCTTCTCCTTTATTCGGATTTGAGATAGATGGAGGGAGGTACTTTCATCTCGCATTGGACCCAAGGTCGATGATGGAGGCCCGAATTGAGTTGTGGAACAAGAAATTAATTACAACAAATTATTTTGACATTTTACCTAAAATCGGTATTTTAAAATATCTTTCTTTCAATTTGAACAAAATTACCCTAGCCTATTTATACCCAAATCTTAGGAAGGAGAGGTAAAATTGGAACTAAGGTTTAAGAGCTTGGCTAGGGCAAGATGAGGGGCTCAATCGATTGTTTCATGCAAACAAGGGGGATCGATCAGGTATTTCAAGCAAGCAAGGGGTCAATCCATGTGCTACATATAAGAAGGGGCCTTGGCATCGGCTCTTCTCACGCAACAAAGGGATGAGTGGGGTAACGACGGCTAGTGCAAGAGGTTGGCTCTTCCTCTTTTCTTCATTCAAAGCCGTCGGCTTCAACCCTTGCACACAAGATATAGAGGCTCAGTTTGGCTTCGTTCGGCCAAGGAGGAGCGGCAGGCTAGGCTTTCATGGTGAGCAAGGGGAGTTCGACTTTCTCTCTCACTCGACTTGGTAGGTTCTCACTCTCCCTCTCTCTCGTGTGTGTGTGTGTCGAAGTCCTTGACTTTGACCAACACCCTCTTATAGCCAACCAATCCTATAATTATTTCCACTCCCTTCCCATGAGGTTTCACTTACGCGGAACCAGCAGTTGTGCTAGGGTTCCAATTTTTTCACTTTTTTTATTATTTTCTACTGTAAATATTTTTATATTCCATTCGAGTTCATTATGTGTGGAGAGATATGTAAGAATGACACACCCAAAAGGGAGGGTGAATTGATTTGCTTTAAAAATTTCTTTAAAAAAAAATCAAATCAAACCTTTAAAGTTCAATAAGAGAAAAACCTAATAAAAAAAATTTCATCACAAAAATAAGAGCAGAAAAAAAAAAAGAGGGGCACAATGATTTACAGTGCTTCGGTCCAATGGACCAACATCCACTCTATATCTCTTCTAAAAATCCACCATCTCTTATTTGGCACAAGAAGCCAATGAAGATGCCTCTCTCCTTAATGGGTAATGAAGAAACTATACACTGCTCTCCTTTTTTAAGGCAAGAAAGATGCAAATCTCTCTCCAAGGTACAAAGTAATTTATCTTGACAATATAAAACCTCATACAAGCTCTCTACAAGAACAATCTCTCAAGTTAAAGCCCAAATATCAATGAAAAATTGTATGATAAAAAATAACCAAAATAAAGTGCAACATCACCAACTAAAAATCTCAAAAAAGAATTCTCCCCTCTTTTCTTTAACAAACCACTCTTCCTTAAACCTCCCCCTAAACTCTCTTTCATTGAAGTTCATAATTTAAGCTCCCTAAGGGAGATATTTATAGAGAGAAAAGCTGAAAAATAGGTAAAATTGTTTTTAATAAAACATTCCAATTGTACTGTACAATCGGATATCGTATTGTATGATTAGTTCAATTTTCTAGAGACACAGAATGATGTGACGTCCCAACCAATAATATTTGTATTTGTACAAACTAAAATTCAGCTCTGCTTTGCTCGCCTGACTCATCGCATCATGAACAACAACAACAACAATACAACAATAATAACAACAACAGCCTTTATCCCACTGGGTGGGCTACATGAATCCTTCATCTCCATTGTGTCCTATTATGTGTCAAATTCTCATTTAATTCAAGTATACTAAGATCATTTTTTATACATCTTAACCATGTATTTTTAGGTCTACCTCTACCTTTCTTAACATAAGGCAAATCTAATGCATCTACTCTCCTAACCGGGTCATTAGACGTCCGACACTTTATATAGCCAAACCATCTAAGGTGACTCTCTAATCTTATCAGAGTCTAACTTTTCTAACATACATTTCGATTTATCTCTAAGAGTACACTCATCCACTTGAGCATCCTCATCTCTCAACATTTAACTTAGCCTCACGCTTTCTTTTATTGACCAACATTCCATAAGTCATCAGTCTTACCACCATCTTATAAAATTTTCCTTTAAGAACTTTTCTATCACAGCATATTCCTCCACTCCAACCATCCAACTTGAATTCTACTATCATCTCCATCTATTTCACCATCATTTTGAACAATTAGCAAATATTCAATCACTCACTCTTATTAATGACTTGTTCACCTAACGACAACACTACCACTAATTTCTACAACTGTTACATTACATATATCCAATTTTAGATCTACTTATAAAAAACCTTTAGACTAATGTTGACCTCCATAATGTAGAACTTTTCTATCACACAACAGGTCAGATGCATTCCTCCACTCCAACCATCCAACTTGAATTCTACTAATAACATCTCCATCTATTTCACCATCATTTTGAACAATAGAGCCTAAATATCTGAATCACTCACTCTTATTAATGACTTATTCACTTAACGTCACAACACTACCACTAGAATTTCTACAACTAAAGTTACATTACATATATCCAATTTTAGATCTACTTAAATGAAAACCTTTAGACTCTAATGTTGACCTCCATAATTCAAGTTTCTCTTGGGCTCCCTCTCTAGTCTAATCTACAAGAAGAATGTCATCAGCAAAAAGTATACACCAAGGTATATCTTCCTATAAATGATTGGTAAGAACATCCATAACTAAAGCAAAAAGATAAGAGCTTAAAACCGATCCTTGATGTAATCCAACTGAAATAGGAAAATATTTTGTCAATCCTCTTGTATTGGACACAAGTAACGCTCTAGTATACATATCCTTAATGACTTGAATATAACCAATATTAACTCATTTCTATTCTAGAACCTCAAAGAACATCTCTTAAAATTTTATCATAAACTTTCTCTAAATCAATAAATATCATATGTAGATCCTCCTTACTTTCTGTATACTTCTCCATCAAACCTCTTAACAAATGTATAGCATCCATAGTAGATCTATCTGACATGAAACCAAACTGATTGTGAGAAACTTTTGTATCACATGGTATAAATATAAGAATTATGTGCTACATATGTAAATGACCCAAAAAAATAATGTCTTAAAGCCAACACAAAGATAATAAAAAATACAACATAAAAGATAATTTGACATTATTTGAGTTTAATTAAGCCTTAATTCATGGGAGATGAGAGAAACAAATCCAATAAGTCATAATAATGGCAAACAAATCAATAGTATTTGCCAACTTTTTCGTTATTGTCAAACACATCTTTACACAAAAGAAGAAAAAACAATACTCAATCTACCAACAACAAAGGGTCAAAAGGTAACATTGTTCAAAAATTTTGATTAATAGCCATGGATTGCCTTCCATCAGATATCCTAAATAGACTGAAGGCAAATTGATGTATTTGAATGAATTCACATTATCGTATTTGATAGAGATGCCTCATCTATGTATTTGGGGTAGACTCGACCTAAGGATTTTAGGATTTAATAAAACTTTGATTTGCATCAATTTGTATAGGAAAATGCTATGGAATTCAAGACATGTAATTCGTACAAACTTAACCCATAAGATTTAATGATTCATTTGTGAATAAAACTTGTAAGCATAAGAACATTATGCTAGTTGAAAAGAGAGTTTGTCTCAATTCAATCAAGACATTCCGACCAATTTGGAATTTGTAAATTTAGATTATTTTAAGTCAACTAAAGGATTTATTTTAAGTCACTTTGATAGTGAAGTCCAAGGAGTTTGAGATCAATCTAGGTGGCTTTGGGTGGATATAATGACTTATATCTCAATTTGGAAGGAATATGGCTATAATCAGCTGAGCCAAGCAGAATATTTATCAATTGGACTTTTCTTAAACAAATTAAAAATTATTCATGTTCAGTTCAAGTTCGAGTTGAGTTTTCATATAGATATTCGACTTGACTTGATTAATTTTCTCTACATTCAAGCTTGGCTTATATTTGGCTCGTTTGAATTAATCGAATGAATATTTAATCGAGTTAAAGAACAAGCTTTAAATGAGTACTTAGTATTTATGAATTTACAATGATTCAAATCTTACTAGTGTGGCAATACTCAAATAAACCTTCAGCAATAATGAACAAGCTTTAAGTGAGTACTTAGTATTTATGAATTACAATGATTCGAATCTTACTAGTGTGGCAATACTCAAATAAACCTTCAACAATAAATTTCCTACTTTTTCTAAATTTTTTGCTACAACTACTCTCTTAAATCTATTGCAAATTTCCCACACAACACAAAATCTAGATTCTCAAAAACATACTAAATCATGAAAAATTTTATGAAGATAAGCTCAACTAAAATATAGATAAAATTATTACTTTATAATGATATTACAACTTACCTGTTAATTTGAATAATTATTCTTTAATTATTGTAAATCAAGAACTAAATATTATAATAATATGATGCATATAAATTAGTAAAGAATGAAGGCACACAATCGACCATTTTTAAAAAAATAAAAGCACGCCGTGAACCATTTTTCAAAATATAGACATACTATCGGCCATTAAAAAAACATAAAGGCACACAATTGGCTTTTATATAAAAAAAATAAAGGCAAACAATCAACCTTTTAAAAATATCATAAAGGCATATGATCGGACTTTTATAATATCTTACTAATTTGCCCCCAAATTACGTCAAAATCTCTCTTAAAATAGGACACATGAACCCAGGAAAATTTAAAGGGACAATTTAGAATTAGTATAAAATACTCTGTGCCAATTAAAATATTATATAACTTGCAAGCAAATATTCTTATAATCAAATAACATAATTAAACAATAAAAATTTATGTCAATAAAGTAAATAAATAAGGTTATATTTAATCATATAATTTTAGATAATATATGAGTTATTATCAAATTTAATATCGTGAATTTAACAAATTACTTGTCGAACAACAAAGAGTTTGTTGTTCATGAGCATAAAAAAAGATTTTGACCATGTTCATATTTTGTTCATTTAACATTCAAGTTTTCAAAAACCATTCAAGCTTATTTATTTATTAATTTGAACAAATATGAGCGAGCATTAATTGAGCTGAGTTTAAGTCATTAAAGAAGTGTATTGGCTCATTTAATGCTCTAGGTAGGAATAATCCAAGAAATTTGAGCTTTGTAAATCTAAGAGGCTTTTATCCAATTTAAGGACTTTTGTCTTAATTTGGTAGAAAGTCTAGAAATTTGGGATTTACGAATATAGGTGGCTTTGGGCCAATTTGAAAAGTTTTCTAAATTTCATAAAGACAAAAGACAATCCAAGAGTTTTGAGTTTTGTCTAGGCACTGCTTGAACTTATTATCTTATCTCATGAGGCATTGTGTCAACTTGATTTGCAATTGTTTTTGTATTTTGGAAGTTTGATATAGCGAGTGCTTTTTTGACTCAACCATTACAACCATGCATTTAACTATTTGCCCATATATACTAGATTTTTTGCTTGTGCTAACATATCAATTATCCATCTTTGCATACTCAGCTATTCACCTATGGTCATTTGTGAATTGCCTATTCACTAACTTAATCATATCAAATTAATTCAAGCAAATAAAATCCTTTGACTTTCTCTAATGCTAGTTTTAAAAATCAAACATTTTTAGAGTAAAAAAAGAGTTAAATTAATTCAAATACAAATTAAATAAATGTTTTGCATTGGGCCATCTTACTTATAAGGCAAGTTTGAAAGACCCACCATTAAGCCACCTCCGCCCTTGAGACCCATTAGTGATTTAGAATAAGCTACTAACTAGATTTCATTGTTGAATAGCATAATTTTCATAGGTGATTGCACTAAGAGTTGATAAGTGCATTGGCGAATCCACATAGGTGAATGCACAAGAAAGGGCACTAGTGAGCTAGCTAGTGTAAGAGGTGAGTGCATTAGCAAGATTGCAAGTGCATTGTCAAGTTGACATTTATTCAAATATTTGTTGGGTTCTACAATTTAGCACTACACTTGCTTTTAAATCACCATTTTGTTCATTTCAGTATTTTTGCTTTTGTTCACACCTTATCAAAGATGACTTACTTGAAATTCATGCCACATAAATTTTAAGACATTTTTTTATGTTTGCAATTTTTTCAATGTGATTTTTTTGAGTCAATTTTTGTACTAAAAGCCACCAATATTCTTGCATTTCGTTAAGTTAGTATTCCTTTTGACACATTCTTGCATGCTTTATAGTGCAGTTCGTGGGTTCATTCTTTACTTTGCACATTTACGCCATAATGTTTTGACAACTAGTCAAAATATTAATTTCTTTCTAGATTTTTCTTGTACGCTCATACCAACAAGAGAGATTTTGTAGCTATAAACAGAAGGAGTTTGTGAGTCAATTATTTTATATTCCATTCAAGTTCATTATGTGCGGTGAGATATGTAGGAATAGCACACTCAAAAGGGGTGTGCTTCAAAGATTTATTAAAAGAAAAATCAAATCAAATCTTTAAAGTTCAACGAGAGAGAAAATAAAATAAAATTAACAAGTCATCACAAAGAAAAAAGCAACAGAAAAATAAAAGAAAGAGATGCACAATGATTACAGTGCTTCAGCCCAACAGACCTACGTCCACTCTGTATATCTCCTCCAAAAATTCACCATCTCTCCATTGGACAACAGGCCAAGCCAAAGATGCCTCTCTCCTTAATAGGTAATGAAAACATCATACACCTCTCCCCTTCTCTTTCAAAGCTAGAAAGATACAACTCCCTCTCCAATTTACAAACTAACTTCTCTCAACAAAATAAAATCTCACACAAGTTCTCCACAAGAATAATCCCTCAAATTAAAGCTCAACTCTCAATGGCAAGGTGGATGATAAAGATACCCAAAACAAAGTGCAACCTCACCAACAAAAAATCTCTTAAGGGAAAAAAGGACGAGAGAATTCTCCCCTCTTTTCTTTAAAAGAACACTCTTTCTTAAACTTTCCCTAAACTCTTTCGTTCGAGTTCATAGGTTAAGCTTTCCAAAGAGAATATTTATAGAAAAAAAATTGAATAAAAATTAAAATATTTATTTTTTAATAAAACATTTCAATTGTACTGTACAATCAGACATCTATTGTATGATCAATTTAATTTTCTAAGATTTAACGACACTAGATGATATAATCATCCCACAACCATCAATATTCATACTGTTTGAACAATACAAACTAATGATTTAGCTCTCTGTTTGTTCAGCCTGTACAAACTCATCGTACAATACGAATAGATTTTAAAAAAAATATTTTTATCGAATAACTCAAATTTTGGATTAAAATCAAGTAATTACCAAGTAAATTTATTGTATGATAGACATCGTACTATATAATCAATCAAATTAGGTAAAATTGTAGTTAACCAACTTAATCCTGGTGGTTAAAAATAATTAACAAAAATGAATAATCTTACAATATGATTAATTCAATTTTTACCATTTTGGAGTTTATCAACTTAATTATGGTGGTTGAAAATATATATCAAATATGAATAATCGTCGAGTACAATAGGAATCATACAATATGATTTTTAAAATTTAATTTAAAAAAAATTATTTTATATTTTCTCAGGTGCATGTGTATTTGGTTATTTTTCATCATTCACACACCTATTATATGAAAATTACATAAAAATACAAATATCATAAATAATGACACCACTTTGGGCTCAACTTAGGCCTTCTAACATCAACTACTCCTCATTTGTGGTCTTCATGAACTCTTCCTTGATCTAACTTTTGAAAGTAGTCATTATTCATACTCTCTCAGTCAATCTTTATTTATAGTACCTACATTGAAAGTTTACCACAGCTTGCACACACACAACTGATTAATGAAAATAACTATTCAACTAGAAATATTTGTGATCATCAAAATTTAGAATCCATATAATGGCTTATGGGGTTCATAAGATAGATAAGAGTCCATGTCTAACTTTGTGAGTCGCCAAACTCTAATAAGTTTGTTCTTCAGTTCAATTTTCCTTTAATGTAGCATGTAACATATTTTCAAGTATGTATATATATTTTTTTCACTCTTTAGTTATATTTTCAACTTAAGGCATTATTTTGATTTGAAAATGATTTCTGCTTAACTTTTCAAGTGAATAACATGTAAACTTTATAATGCCTCAAGTCTACTCATGCAAACAAGATACCAAAAGCACGTTGAACCTTCTCACCAAACAAAGAAAAGTGTATATAAGAGCAGTATACACATCACGATCAAAATTGAGCCTCTAACCATGTAAGAAAGATATATATGAGTGATGCACATAATACTTAGAATTTTTTGTAGTCCACTATGCCTAGGCATGTATGGATATTTTGAAAAGTTCTTTATATATGGATACAAAAAGTAGAAAAATAATGTAAAACCCCATTAAAAAAAGATAGATAATTCAACATGGTGAGATCCTCACTAGCTCTTTCTTAATTCAAATGTACAACACACAATAAAAATAGCATATCCAAAAGATTACTATACACAATTTTGTTCTCACATGCACCTCAAATAGCATCATTCCACACATAAAACCCAAAAACTAAAGGGATATGTCAATGAGAAACCCAAAAAAAAAAAAAAAAAATAAAAAATAAAAAAAAAATCAACTGATGTCTATTGACCTCATTTTTGGATGACATTAACATCAATTCTGAAATCAATAATTAGAATGTCCTAATCTTAAATAGTAATCTCCTAATTCAGTGCTCAGGATACTACACTTAGTGACCTAGTGCACCCCCCTTAAGTTTGATCTAACCTAATAGGTTTAGGTAGACTCAACCTAAATTCTAAATTTATATTAAATCAAATCAAATCCAAATAAATCAAAATGAAATCAAATTAAAACAAATGAATGAATCCAAAACCAAAATAAAGTTAAATCTAGTCAACCCATTTGACATATGTTTGACTTAGGTAGGTCCCACCAAGTTAAAAGTCAACTCAACAAAATTTGACCAAATTAAATCATTCCAAATATTCTAAATGATTAAATAAATATGTTTAATCATGAATCAAATAAAATTTCAATTTATTTAGGCCTTAGTTGAGTTAATTAGACCAGTTAGTCTAAATGAACTTAAATGGGTCCTATTGGGTTCAAACTCAAATCAAATTGAAATCAATTCATTTGGAAATGATAATCAAACACAATTCAACTCATCATTAGGTTCAATTGAGTCAAATTGGTCATTTGACCCAAATGAAACCCAAGCTTAACCCATTAAGCCTACTTTGGGTCAAATGAGTTCAAATTGAAATCACTTGAAATTAAATGAAATCAATCACTCCAAATCATCTCACACATGTGATCAAGCATGATTGGAGTCCAAACAAAATCTAATTGAGTCAAATTGGTCATTTGAACTCAATTGAAATCAAACTTAACCCATTTAAGTTTAAATGCATTGAAATGAAATAAAATCCAAAATTAATTCAAATATAAATGAATTAATTAAATCATCAATTAAAAATGATTAATCTCAAAATTAAAAGAGTTGAATCAAAACCAAACACTTTGAATCCAAATGAATTTGGACTTGACCTCAAAACTTATATTGAGTTTGAGTTGAGCAACCACACATTAGTCTATGGGCTTTGATGGTGATGTTATAAGTCATAAAAATAAAGAAAAAATTAAAGAGGTGGAATTATGAGAAGGGAAGACTTGAAAATCCATGAAAGGAATGTAAGTCTCATTTCCCTTCTTCCATACCTCATCCATCTCTTGGTTTGAGGTAATTTGAATTGATTCCAATTACTTGAAGACCACAAAAGAAAGAAGTAAAAAAGAACTTTGCTTCCTCCAGGATAAGCAAGAGAAGATGAAGAGAGAGTCAAGGAAGGGTCAAGGCTCGACTAAGAAAAAGGGAGGAGATGCCCTCCTCCCTTTCAATCCCTCATCCAAACTTGCTCACAAGATCAAGGGGGATTGAATCCATCCATTGGCCCTCCCTCCATGGTGGCACCTAAAACCAAGGCTCGACCATGTATGGAAAGCGGGAAAGAGCCTCTTTCTCCCTCTTTACATTCCAAAACGTTCAAGGAGGAGATGAAGGCTGGGCCAGCAATTGTGAAAGCAGTATCGGTGCACTCTCACTCCAATTGAACACTCTGGGGTCAACATCTAAGAGGTCGATCCTCATGGGTGAGGGGAAAACGGCCTGTTGGTCTCCAAGATTGGAGTGAGGCCACCAAACCACGTCCACGACATCCTCTCATCGACACAAAGCTATTAGAGTTGATCCTATAGCCGATGATCGCCGGAATTGAGATACACTCCACCACCGACCCCCCTAGCATTTAGATTTGGTCATTTGTGAAAGAAATTTGATCCCCATGAGGATAAAATCGTATAGATTGGTTGCAAATTGATCACGTAATTGATCCGCTTGAAATTCAATTCATCAAAATGGGACGGCGTCTCTCGGAAGAAGATGATCTTCGCCATTCCTTCTATTTGGAAGGGACGATCGAGATTTAGCCGGATGATCTAATTTTATCCCCTAAGGAGACCGCAGAACGAATCAAGACCGTCCAACCTTCAATTGGATGATCGAGATTCATCCCACGTGGTGCGCGGCCAATGCAGATCCAATACAATGCTATCATACATTTTAAACAATAAATCCCCTTTTATTTAATTAAAATTTATTAAAAAATAAAAATTCAAAAATTTATAAAAAATTAAATACAAATCCAAAAAATGCAAACTTGGGCTCTATGGATTTACTCTTGATGAGCATAATCTATTAAAATTAAAATTCCCAATTAATTTTGACTATTTTCGCCTTAATTTAAGTTTGAATGAAATCAATCAAACCTTAATTAATCACAAACCATTAATCTAATTAAAATGAAACTTTGAGGAATTAAAATTGAGATTAAAATACACCTTAGGAAAAATTTTATGACTTATCTCCAAGTAATTTAAGAAATATTAAATTTCAAATCCCAAATCTCAATTTTAATTAAATAAATTAATATAAAATGAAATAAATCATGAAAATGAATTAAATCACTTCAAATCAACTTAATAAACCCTAATGAACTTAAAAATACTAATGAAACTCATTTAAACTTGATAAATCACATATGACTTAATTCGGTAATTAATTGAATTAAATAATTTAAATAATTAAGCAAAACTTAATTAAATCACAATAAATCAACCAAATTTTCAAAAATTATGAATGAATCCTCTTTAAAAATATTTTTTTAGAGAGAAATCAAAGAAAAATGAAATCCCCAAATAATTCTCACTAAATTAGGCTTAATTTAGATTTTAATGAAATAATTAAAATCTTAATTACACTCTAATTATGCATCTAATCAAGATTAAACTTTGAAAATATGAAACTAGTATGAAACCTCATTTGCCATAAAAATTTCAAACCCAATTGACCTTCGGATTAGGAATTGTTGAATTTTCAAATCTCTAGGTCAATATAAATCAAATAATAAATTAAAAAATTCACAAAATTATAAAATTTCATTAAGTAATTTGAAATGATCTTTATCAACATCAGAAATACTTAGGATAACTCTTGCAACATCTTAAATCAAAGAAACTTAATCATTTTCATACTTAAGGATTAAAGAAATTAAAATGCATGTTAAGCTTAATTAAATATTAAATTAATGAACTTATAATCAACAAACACTTAATGAAACCCTAATCTACAATTAATATATTTTGAGAATGGATTAAACATTAACCTAAGTGTCTTAGGTTAGCTAAACATAACTCAAATCAAAACATTAATTCAAACTAAATCAAATAAAATAATTCAAACCAAATCAAATTAAAAGAATAAATTAAATCAAGAATGAAAGTCAAATCAAATCAAAAGAAGTGAAATGAAGAATTAAATTCTAAAAGAATTGAAACATTAAATCAAATTGAATTCAAACCCAAGTCATAAAACTAAAAATAATTAATTAAGATACTTAAAAATCTTAGTTAGACCTTTGAACTGAATCTTCAATTTAGGATGAATGTTTCATTTTATTAGAGATTATGATGTTGAATAGAATGGGTTTCACCCAAAAGTAGAATCTATTATACTCTTTATTCTTGAAAACCTAAACTTTACTTTAACAAAATAAAAGTAAAAATAAAAATGAAATTGAAAACAAATCATTAAAGGGAGATTTACATACCACACAATTCTTCTGTATTTACATATCTAACACCTAAAATTAGATATTTACTTATCTAATATTTTTCTATGTTTAAAAAGTTGCATTTCACTTTTAAAAAGTGAATGATGATGATACTTTTGATGCGATATTAAAGATTAGGATGTTATATATATAAATATTAAAGTTTAGGTGTTAGATATATAAATACATAAGAATTATGTGATATGTATGTAAATCCCCCTTTATATCATTTGAATTGAAACCATCCAAAGGTAAAATTCAAACAAACTTCAAACTTGAAATTTCAAATTGAAACTTGAACTAGAAAGGCCTAGTAAAGTCATGCTACATAAGTCTACTCCCTTCACACACTAGATCATTAAATCACGGACCCCAGACTTAGGTTAAGTCGTTCTGTAATTTCTTTTTATGATTCTGTGTTGTGATGTGATGTGTCTCACATGTCTTTGTGGTGTACTATTTTAGATGGCATGTCAAGGATTGTTTGTCCGTTAGACGAAATAATAGGATGTTCTTTTTAGAACTAATATTATCTTCTGCAGAGAGGCTATACTAGAAAAGACTACTATCATAAATAAATCATAAATGCTATTTTCTTATAGGTATGCTTAAGTTCTTAAGTATAGCCATAGGACAAGTGGGGCAGCGCTAAATCAGGTATGTTTATAAAATATAAGCTGTTGTTTTGTTTTTCTTAACATTTATTTTTGCGGGGCTTAGATTCATTTTGAATTCAATTAAATTGAGCGAATTAGATTAAGATCTGTGATTATAATTGGTAGGAGCTACTAGAAGATAAGTGCAAAAGTCCCCTGTGAAGCTCAATGGATGTCCCTGAAGAAGAAGACTATCCTGGAAAAAAACCCATAGATCTAGACTTGTAGTCTTAGGTCAGGCTGTATAAGGACAGAGCTCAACTACATGTTTGCTCTTTCTTCCGGGTGTACAGCAAAACTAGACCACATTGACCTTTTTTCTTAAATTAAATTGACTTTATTTATTTTGGGTGCACAATAAAATCAACCTATTTTCTAGGTTTCTTTCTGTGTTATGAATGCCTGGACAATTAGGCTTAAAAAGAGAATTAAAATTTCTACCAATCTAAATTTAAATAATTGAAATAAAAATAAAACAAACTTGAAACTTCATTTAAATTAAAGCCCTAGGAAATAACTTAAAATCAATTAGAAATAAATTAGCTTTTCAAAATCATACAATTATATTGCTTCAATCCTTGAATTGGGCAACTTCTCCTATTGCACATAAGGGGCATCTGACCTGTGAGGATGACCACCTTCTTAGAAAAGTCTGTCTTACATTATTAATTTGGCCCATGACCTTCTTCTAATTGCATACACATGGCCTCAAATGAAACATGAATCAAAACACATAAAAATCTGAAAAATGTGCATTAGTTAAATGTATTTCATACCCTACATTATCTTAGGGATAAGTTAGATGCGCTTAAGTAATGTTAACTGACAGCCCCTCCAGGAGGGTTATAACCCCAGAAGAGTTAGGGATAGGTTAGTTCACTCAAGTGAGAGGGACGATCGATAATTCTCAAAATGAAACTAGGTCGATCATTTGACATGTGTCAGAAGCACTTGTAGACTTAGGCTCTGAAACATCCTCCTTAAAGTAAGTCTTTAACTCTAAGCATTTTTGCAATCTTGTGCTACTAGAATCTAAGTCCTAGATTTCTAAGAAAATATCAATTCAAAAACTAAATTAAATTCCAAAATTTAAAGCCCATTGATAGGATAGTTGAAATATCCACTGGGCATCGCAGTATCAATTGACATTTCCTACTTCATCTCATTTGGCCTCCAAAAATAACTCTCTCCACTTTGGACCAATCCCAATTGAAAATTTCAAAAATATCAATCCTTCGAAAACTAACTCAGAAATCCCTTAAAAATAATGACTTATTTCTTTAATTGAGAGTATTCTTAAGAAGAGACCCTTTTGAGATGTAATTAATTATAAGGGCTTGTCTATAGGAAACCATGAACCCAGTTTAAAAAAAAAAACCTTATTTTGCTTTTCATGTAGTTCAAGAGAAAATTTTGTACACGAAAGTCCCATTAATCTTAAAAACTTTTATTAAATGATCGAATCCATTATAGGAAAACATGTTTGTCTTTTGAGATCATGCTTATTCCTTAATAACATATTTGCTCATCCAAATAAAAAATTTTGTAAACTCGACGTGGTGTCACACAAATTTTTACCCACCAATGTCTACGCAAACCCTTGAAATAACAAGTACCCCCAAACCCCTACTATGCACCTCGAAAAAAAGAGTGCAACCCAATGTAGATATACATGCAGTCCTTCAGCGAGGTGTGATTCTCAAGGCAGGCACCATCATGTGGATTTAAACCTATAAAAGCATGAATTCTGATGATATCCTAATCATAACATGAATCTATAGTCAACCGACCTGATTAAATGTGCAACCCAAACAAAATCCAGTACAATGCACGATACAAAAAACAAATTGAGCCAATATTACAGTGGCTGGCTATGGAGCACCTTGAAATCAAAAGAAGAAATTGTTGAAATAGTATTAAATAATTATTAATTATAATTTTAAGTATACTTAAAAAAATTTCAGTTTAGGTATAATCGCATAAGGATCGTACCATCTCATGGTGGCTTAGATCCCACTTATCGCGACCGTTTGTAGGTCCGCCATAAGTGGGCTTTCTATTTTTTTTTTTGAGAAAAGAAATGTATTTTTTACAAGAGTAATATTTGCCTGCAATTTGCATATAAACTCAATTAGATATCTACTAGCATCAAATTTAAACTATTTTATATGAAGTTGTTTTACTACTAAACAAATTATACAGAAAAAATTTCATTCATATTTTAAGTAAACTCAATTACAAATGCAGAAAGTACAAAACTATAGAAATAGTCAATCACACATACACAATACAAATACATCTCAGATACTATCGCACTACGCCTATATTATCGAGCACTACCAGAGTGAAGGCGTAGGTGGCTAAAATGAATGATCACGCACTGATGGAGACATCATATGTCTCGATCACGCAACTTCAACCCATCTCACGGAGTCAGTCCTAAAGGCACACCCAATCTTGTGAAGGTGCAACGCCATATGGCCAGAGAGAGCTCCCAAAAGTGGAAGGCCCCTAGATCAACATAAATAGATGGCCCGCACCCATATTGCCGCAGGTGAGTCAATCGTAGCTGTAACATATGCTCACGTGATGTCTTTGGAGCCTTTAGCCGATGTGGGTTTCAATCTCGATCGTGATATCTTCTCATACTTTATTTATAACCTGGAAGTCCAAGTCACTGACGCCCAAAGAAATCTGAAAAATGTCCTCCTAAGATATGCTCACTATATGAAATAAGTTTAAAATGTCACTATGAAAATCTGTAGACAAAGTAGCTACAAAAATTTGTAGATTGTAGTATTATCTTAACATATGCTCGCCGGGCAAAGCCTGAGGTAAGAGGCTCTGGTGGATCAATATGCACCTAGCAAGTACAACGAAGTACTAACCATAACATGCATCACTGAGGGGCTTGTTGTGCCAAGATAAGTGTCATCCACCTTAATGTGATCTCTGTGAGCCTCCCAGGTAGCGATGTCTTGGTGATCGTCAGAATCTAATCGGTCGCTTTTCCTCTACCATAAACTCTTTTGAGATCCATCGGGTGACATCGTGCAAGTGACCAAACGAAGAACTCTTAGGAAGGTGTCACTCCACTCTCTTCCAGCTGATCAGGGGAACATGTGCTAGCCATACAACCTCGCCAGAAGAAAATATCAAACGACTAATCGAATATATATGGCTCCTCCCACCATGTTTGAGTGGTTGTTACGATATCGTATGGAAAAATTCGATAAAATATGTTTTAATATTTAAGAGTTGTAGCTCAATAGTAGTCCATCATCAAAAATTCGATATTTCCAAATGGCATCTGCATACCGCTCGTTAGTTCCACATGAGTAAACCGGTTTTCATATGCAAATCATTACTTGACTCAAGATATTAACATAATTGAAAATAGTTTAATTTTCTAACAAACCGATGTCTTCAGATCCTTAGAATAGGGGACATGTAATGTTAGTCTCCTACATGAAGTCACTCGACCAAATGCGGAGCAACAGAGACAACCATATTGACCTCCTTGGTGCTACTCATGGAACTCCACTGTAAGTATACACTGCGCCTACCGAGAATGTCTTTGAATGTATCTAGATCTTCTAAGAGGTGGGTGCATGAGTGCACCTCTGACTCTAAAGTATATGGAAGTAAAAACCTCCTCAGAAGGAATAACACATATGCTCAAGTCCATATCTGAGTGCTTGTACGACTCACTAAAAATGTCAGCGTAACCACTGCAGCGGCATAGGTGTATACGCCCCATCCGGAATGTAGAATGTATTCTTGTTGGGTCATGATATCTGATTTTGTGGGGTGCTGATACATGCGGCGGTCAAACTCGCCTTACTTCCCTCTCCAACTACGATTGGACGATGGTGGCATCCCATGTGCAATCCAAGATCATTGCGTCTTGCAATGTGTCATCTACTTCTGACAAAATAAAGTGTTGGTGCAGGAGACCAACGCTCAATATCTTGCGGTAGGTGATGGTCGTCTAATATGTATCATCTGGCTCGAACCAATGCGAAGCGTATGAGCTGGGTAAGTAGCAGACTCCAAGCATAAGATGTGAAATGCCTCCAAAATAGTACCCTGCAATAGAAAAAAGTCGTTGTCAAGCCAGGTGAGCAACTAAAATATTTTGACAAAATGGGCTTGAAAATAAATTCATCGAATGGATGTGCGCCCATGTCATGAAATGAACCTCCAAGGTGCAGATATGGTCGTCATCGGCCATCAACCGCCTCCTCTGGCGTCAGTTGACTGGAAGGCTCTTACCATCGCATTAACAAAAAACAAAATGAAAAAATGTTAGAAGACAGTAATATTAAAATTATGTAAAAATACGGAAGAAACATGCAAATCCTTAAAGTTTATGTCATGATATTTTGCTACATACTATCCCTACTAACCTTCTACTAGTAGGGTTGTGACACGATGTCCATTAATGAATTTGTAAAAAAGCATATACGCTCTGCTCGCATCTCTCATACATTGTGTTCTTGTATCTACTTGATCGTGGCCTACCTGATCTTACTTTAACAGTTGGTGGCAGCAATGGATAAAGTCCCCACTCCGCATCGAAGTTCGAACAGTTATTTCAATCTAGCAGAACATGAAAATTCGCGGAGTATGTTCGCTCATACATTGTCATGGTGTAATACCTTGACACATAAGCCAAATGATTCAATCTCCAATAGACTAAAGCTGCTATGGAATGACCACATGGTATGTGACAAATTAGTGTTCGAGAATACATGGAAGCTCCGTGAAATCAACTTTAAAGGATCGACCATTTAACACTTACTTCATTGACATTAATATTTGGTTGTGGATAATGTCCAGCTTGAATCTCGAGCCGCACGTACTCAGGAGAAAAATATATCATCAGTTGTCTCCCCCGAATCCATGATGCTAGCTCTCTTATAAAATAAACCCACAATGTTATAGTAAACAACAATGATCAATGTTATAGTAAATTGCACATACGAGTGCTCTGTACTGCGCTCTCGTCCATTATGTTCTTGTATCTACTTGATCGTGGCTGCGATCTTACTTTTAAGTTGGTGGCGGTGGATAAAGTCCTCCCGCATCAGTCCGTTATTTCAATCAAGCGAACATGAAAGTTCGCGGAGTATACGCCATTGTCATGGTGTAATACCCCATAAGCCATTGATTCAATCTCGATGGACTAAAGGCTGTATGGAATGACCATGGCATGTGATAAATTAGTGTTGAAACGTACATGGAGCCTCGCCGTGAAATCAACTCAAGGATCGTCAAACCAGAACACTTGCACTTCATTGGCATTAATATTGACGCTCACGCTTGTTGAGCCGCTTATGCTTAGGAGAAAATATGAAATCATCAGTTGCTTCCCCCGAATCCATGATACTAGCTCTCTTATAAAATAAACCCAATCTTATAGTAAGCGGCGGTGATCGGTCTTTGAATTGGTAGTCCATGCTTTGAGAACTCCATTGAAATATTCGGATGCATTTATGTCGCCATAATGCATAGCATACGCCATCATGAACCAATGACTACTTGCATCATCACGGTCCCACACCTTGGCTTGATTTTATGCGTCGTCACGATTGAATATGTTGATATCCGTGTCTTTGCATGTACATTTTCTTACATAGAAACTCAACATCCGCAATACCCATTCTCCGCACTGTTTTTTTAAAGTTTTCTCGCAGATGTCTTAAGCAATGATGATGTGTGGCCCATGGGAATACATCTCGGCAATCGCGTACCAAACCTGCATGCTTTTCTGAGATAATACATAAATCTAGAAATGAACCTATTGTATGTAATGAACCAAAGTCATTATTTTCGATTCAATTCTGGAAAGCAAGTGGAAATAATCCATTGTTCGCATCAATACCAATAGCAGTGAGTAACGTACCGCGGTACTTTCCTAGTAGGAATGTTCCGTCCATGCTCAGAACAGGACGTCAAAATTCCCAACCTGATATTAATGGTCCAAATGCCCAAAACAATCTCTGAAACCTACATGTATTTGATGATAAAATTCGATGCGTTCACGGCAAAGCGAGCATAATGAATCCATGAATAGAGCAAAATATCCTCTCTATTATTTTAAATCCTTTGATGATAAGCTTTAATATTAAATGATTCGCATCTCCCGATATGAAATAACTAATAACTTAGAATGTACATTGTGATATATCCACTTGATAGTCTTACGCGTAATGCGGTGCACTAACGTTGATATCCTCCAAGCACCTCCCAACCTTTTGCTCTCTACGCATCGTCATTGGCAAGATCTGCTAGATTGTTATGTTGTGCATATATGATAAAATTCTTTTGATTAAAGTGATGGTAAGCGAACATTCGAGTATTGACAATAATTCACAGCGAAGCTCCTTCTTATTTGAGAAACACATACCTTCATATAGCATGGAACTTCGATGTCATCTGAAAAATTTGAACAATCAAATGGACCATCAAACACAATGTCTGCATCCCTATCTTTTGTGGTTTGGTATGTGTGGACATAATCGTTATTGCAGATCATAGCATCATCGTTTGAAGAATTTTGGATTGAATGACACCGAATAAACTCGTGAAACATTGACAACATTGGTGTCATAAGTTATTACCAAGGAAAAAATCCTCTTGACACGGATGTATTGATTGATTTGCTATTCATTGTTACTCGCCATCGACATTACTTTAGATGCATTGCTCATTCGCGCATCATGCACAGTTTACGTGTCAAAGTTAAAATTCTTAGAAAAAAATAAAAGATAGGATGAACCATAAAATGAAAACACTAACACTGCTGTTGAGGTAATTGCTAATCTTAAGGTCATCGTAGTGTTGTGTACGGTATTGAGACAAAGTGAAATCATGTCGGATGGAACATTATTATCGCATGAGATCAATATCGGTTAAAAAAAAGCGATTATATTGTAACTTGACTACATAAAGAAAGAGTAATGGGAAGCTTCATCCGTCTGATCTGACTTCATCGTCGAAATCGTAGATCTTTATGTATCCGTAGATAAAGCGACACGTTAGCTCCACCCATGAAGTTATCTACGCCATAACGTAGAGATCTAGCACTTCGTTTTAAGTCTTCCAAGCTTGGCGCGAGACTCGCGTTGGCGACATAACTTGGAATAAACTAATCAACGTCGATCGGTTTGTCGTAGAAGAGAATCAAGCGATCTCACGACTCATCCTAATATATGCTCGAACCAACCTATAGTGTTGAATGAACAAAATGTAAAACTGATATTTCACTAATTTCAAAAATTATCTACTCAATTTCTAACGCATCATAAAACATTTTTCAAACTCATCATTCATCAAATTTATTACATCACAAAAATTAACTCAATTTCTAATGCATCCTAAAAATTAACTCATCACTCATCAAAATCACCACAAAAATCCTAACAGAGAAAGAAGAACTTCAACCTTACTCATTCTCTCAGATTGAAGCACATACAAAAAATATCAGTTTGAAGTACTAGGAAAATGGAATAGTAGGGAAACCGAACTCATCAAAAACAATCCTACAACTTCAAGAAATGGAATACTAAGGAAATGGAATATCGCTTGCATAAACTTCCTCCTTCTACACCATCCAAAAAAATGGAATACTAAGGAAACCGAAAATATACCTTGTGGGATGGGTTGTGAAGGCAGGGAGAGTCCTACGTGAATTTTTAGTGCTGCGGTGGAGCCGAATCTAAGGTGGAGAGCCGAGCAGTCGTCCAGAGCCTTTGGTCGGAAAGAAAAATAAGCGTGGGTCTACTACAAGCTGCGCGATTTATTTAGCGTGTAGGTCGGAGATTTCGGGCAGCGATTGTCGCCATAAGTAGCTCTAAAATACCTCGACGATGTGGTAGATCTCACATGGCGTACTAAACTGAAATTTTTTTTTTATATGTCTTAAAATTATAATTAGTATTTATTTAATACTTATTTTAAAAAATTAGTCAAATCAAAAACTAAGTTTGAATAGCCAGAAATATTCAATTAAAAACTGAATTGCAAATGTCTTGATTACTTAACTAAAAATCAGTATAAAAGCTCAGTCATGCATATGTCATGAACAATCAAATATCATGCATTTTAACCTGACTATAAAATAAATAGTCAAAAGACATTCCATTAGAATTTCTGGAATCCCATGCAAGGTTGTTGATCATATGCGCATTCTAACTAGTATAACTCCCATTAGGATGAAGAGCAATAATAAACGCTAATATGCTAGAATACAGACCTTTGCCACCAAGAAATCAACCAAAATACCATTTCCACCAAGTAATTCTCGACCAAGAGAAACTGTTTCTCTTGCCTTACTAGAATTCCATGCCTGAATAATTGAAGCAGAGTACAGTTACCCACAAGCATGTATAAATGAGTAGAAAACAAACGTCTAGCTGAGAAGAAGTATAACCTTTCCCAAGCTAGCATGACCAGGAGTCATCTTTCCAGATTCATATAATTTGCATAGACGCCAACCAACAAGAATCATTGCCTGGATGTTGCCAAGCATGCGAGCTAGTTTTTCCTGATTGATTTGGAATGCTGAAAGTGGAGCTCCAAACTGCTTCCTTTCCTTCAGATACCTAGTTTGTTTTATATCACAGATCTTTTAAATCAAGTTCAAAATGCATCGATTAGAATCAAAATTGATCAAAACATCATTGTTTGTTAAAGAGACCATGTCAAAATGTTCAAAGAATTAAAATTACAAAAAGAAAAGCATCCTATAGTCCATGCGGATGAATACAACTAAAATGATAACCAACAAACATGACATCATATGAATCAGAGTCAAAGCATGTTGACCAACATCAAAACTAATTGAAATGTTTTTCATTCATAAAAATATATCAAAAAATAGCAAAAAAGAAATCAACATTATATGGGATCACCACAAGAAAACTCATGAAATTCGCCCACATCAAGACAATTGCACGAAAGTTGATGCACGTGATCGACAAAAAATTTAAGAGTTGAATTGAACATGTTAAAAATAATAATTAATTATAATTAGATTAAGAAAAGTTAAATTAATAGTAAAATGAATTTAATTTATCAAATTCTTTTAAAATAATTATTAGGTATAATGATATATATTATAAAATTTATGTTAGGAAAAAAAAAACATTTTTATCAAATCTTCTCTATCTCTCATTATTCGGTGCTTGACCCATCCTGTCCCTGGCATGGGTATCCAGTTTTCCCCTATCTCCGGTCTCTCACTCCCTCATCCAGATCGTAACAATAGAGTCCTCACACAAGTAGCATCTCCCTCTTAATTTCCCCGCTTCTTCCAATCGTACCTCACTCCCATCTCCACAGCACTAGGATGACACCCCCCTCCCAGCTCACCATTGCCTATTTGCTTGACAAGCCTTCCCATCTCCCGCAATCCCACACCTCGATCCTCTCTAAGGCTCGTCTCTACCAGATCCTACTCCTCCTAAGCCTTGCACGTGAAACTCCTAGCCTCCTGATCCCATCTCTCCCTCTTCTATCTCCCACCAGAACACCCTACTCCTTCCACGCAAAGCCCAACCCCGACTCCTATCATGCATGAAAACCCCCAGCCGAGCCTCCTACTGCATTCTGCTTGGTGTGTGCATGCATGTGTGCATATAAAGGCACGGGCTAAGGTTGATGCTATAAGATTGATCAACGTGAGAAAGTTGCTAGTTGAATGGCTGTTAGGAAGGAAACTCATATTTGATGAGTATACAAAAAGGTCAGCAATTATTATGTGTGAGTATTGCTGATTAGATGGATACTGAGTACGCCAGATGGATGTAAACCAGATCAATAATTTCAGTCAAACTAACTTGCTCAAGTCTACTTCAACTTAATTGAGATTCGGTTTAATGTTGATTTGAAGCACCTGATTTAGGCAAATATGGGTGTACGCTAACCTTTGAAGTGAGAAACTTGAGGGATTTTTACCAGAATCTAGTGTATGTTATCATAACATTGAACTTCAAGAAGAAACTCTCAGGCCGACTGAAAAAAAAAACGATATTGCAGCTGTCTGTAAAAAAGGAATTGAAGACTACAAATCCACAATTATCACGGTGGTGATGGTTGGATTTTCCTTGAAGGTAATATTTCTCCTTTCTCAGTGCTTTATCATAGCACATTGTGAACTATTTAGTGATCCTTAGATCCCAAGCAATTGGGCAATTTATGAGCACTTAATAAGAAAAAAAAAAGGGTAGAATCACCATAAAATTATACCTTAGTGATATCTTGAAATGAATTGACGCCTGGCAACCTGTCCTCATCTGGGACAAATACATTCTTTAAGAGAATATCTCCATTCTGAAAAATTCTTAGGCCAATTTTGTTTTCAATTTTGGTAGCACTCAAACCTGGGGACCCCTTCTTAACAATAAAGCTGAAACCACAAAACCAATGCTATAGATCATGCTATTAGAATATTTAGACTATAACTAACAGAATAAATACCCGACCTCAGCTCATCAACAGTAATGCAAGAAAGTTGCAAACTATAAGCACAAAAACTAATGCAAGAACTTTTTCACTCCATTGCAACACTTGTTATCAAGAATCTGCAAATTAAGTCATAATTATGATACATTATAATACCCATTTATCTGGTTTGTGCTTGTATTCCGAGCAAAAACAATCAACAAATCAGCAACAGTGCTATTTCCTATCCAGCGCTTTTGTCCATCCAATACCCAACCTCCGTTTACCTGTTCCAAACCAATGACCAATAAATGATGATTAAGAAGAAATAATGAAGTATAATTATTGGTTTTCTTTTAAAGGATAAAATATGTAGTTTTCTATAATCATAAAACATTTTCCAACTAATGAAGTTGAAGCAGTGAACCTTTACGGCAGTGGCACTCAAAGAGCTTGCATCGCTTCCATGATCTGGCTCAGTTAAAGCCTGGAATTTTGACAATACACACAATAAACTTAAATGTTTAAGCGCCTTTAGACAGCACATTATATAGATTTGGCTTACTCAACAAGCAATGTTATTTAATTGTGCTAACAATGGTAGATATTTCTGTTTTTGTGGCTCTGATCCACAAACTCCTATAATTAAGAGGACGTAAGAGAAGAAAAAAAGATAAGCAGTACATCAGTTCACAAGTATGTTCAGCTTTTTCTCATAAAAAAATAAAACATGAATTTTAGGCAAACTTGCAATTCTACCAATTGTAAGCATCGCCAATGAAGAATGCGCCAATATAAAGATAGAGCAGCTAGCATCAACTCTAGCAATTTCTGCTATAGCAAGAGCACTAGCAGTAATTGAAAGGCCTGGACACCCATAACCCTGGAATAACACTTCTTTCATATCAGCATGCATTGAGAAGCATTAAAAAATAAGGTCTTGTAATACAATACCTTTATTGTCCCACCAGCAACACTTAGTGCGGCAAGCTTTGGAATGATATGGAAGGGAAACTCTGCCTTCTCCCAGTACTAAAGAACAGAGTAACAATAAATGACTTTAAATGGAATATGAGATTTCCGACAACTATGGAATAACAGAAGAACACAATGAGAAATCTCAAATAGAAACAAAGAAACTAAAATAAAATTCAGTTTATACTTTGCATAACATGCACTTCCCCAAGTTAAAGTACTCCCTTTAAATCCAGATTCTAGAATTCATAAGAAATATAATGATGGTGAATTCAAAAAGTGAAAGGATAGGGTTCTCTTTCTTCTCTTTTCTTCCTTAAAACATCAACAAAAGCAGAAAACACTTGTGTGTTCAAATTGTTGATTGAAAATGAAATAAACTTGACTCGGAATGCTTTGTCAAGAAAAGATGTCTGCTAGGATATCAGTGTTTTCCCTTGAAAGTGCTAAGAGCATCAAGCAAATGGTTTGGCACTGCTCTCATGTGGGTGCAGCAGGTGGCTGTTGAGGAACCACAAAGTTATTTTGCATCCATATTTTATAAACTTAAATATCTAGCTTTCACTTATACATATGACCATCGATTTGTCTCAGAGACTACTAAAATATTTGGTTGTGAGGACATTTGTAAAATGTTAGCCACTTGATCTTGGGTGGAGGTATAGTAAACTACAATGTCTTTGGATTTGACACAATCTCTGAAATAAAATTAGTCGATCTCAATAGGTTTGTACATGCATAAAAGATTGGGTTATTTGCCAGAGAGAGTGAGAGAGAGCTGAAATATTATTACAATAGAGAGATGTTGGGGAGAAGAAGGGAACATCAAATTCACAGAGTACCACATGATATCGGTAGCTGTTGTTGATAATGCCCTGTATTCCTCTTCCACAAAGAGTTGAGCCACAATTAGTTATTTCTTAATGTGCCAAAAAAATAAGAGTATTGTTAAGAAAAGCACAATAGCCAATGGTAGATCTCCTCTCTTAAGTGTCACCAACCCAGTCTACTTCAGCATAAGCGCAGAGATGTAATTGGTCATTATAAAGTGGAATGTCCTTATGAGAGATCCCTTGAACATAATGAAAGAGATGTTTCAGTTGTTGATAATGAGAATGGAGAGGTCTATAAGACTATGTAAAGTAAGATTGACTGTAAATGATAAATGAGGCTTTGCTATTATCAAGAACTGCAGTGAACTAACTACATGTTAGTGTATTATTGGGTTATCAAACTCTATTTATGATGTCTCAGTAAAAAGAGGCTTAACTAATAGAGGGTTTTGAAAGATTTTGCAATTACTCTTGTCAGCACATTGTAGGAGGTCAAGCGCATATGGCATTTGATATAGGTTAACACCATATGCAATTGGAGAAGCCATGAGGCCAAGGAAGTGAGATAAATTGCCTATGTTCCTCATGTGAAAGGTGGTGGCTCGATACTATAAGGGATCAAAAGTGGCATGAGGATTTTTACTATTAACAGTATGCCTTCAACATATATCAAATTATAGAGGTAAATGGAATTGACTTTGTAGATCATTAGAGAAGGAACAGCTAGGCTGACGATAAAACTGAGTTGCTAAAGTTTGTTGGTGAGAGTTGAAGACCATTACCTAAAAGTCTGTTTAAGACTATATATGGCTTTCTAGAAAAGGAATATATAATTTGGATATTGTGGATCTTGAAAACCTTGGGGTTGTGATATTGACACTTCTTCAGTAAGGTGACAATAAAAAAAATGCATTGGACAAATCAAGTTAAGTAGTGAGCCAGCTATGAGCAAGAGTAGTAGTGAGGAAAATATGATGGTTAAGTATTTTTTCTGACTGGATTAAAAGTTTCAGTGTAATAAATACCTTGCTCCTATTTAAAGCCTTTGCAACCAATATGGCCATCTGTTGAACAATAGTATCATCTAAATTATGATTAGTTTTATGGATGGGTTCATTTGCATCCCAAAAGATTTTGTGGATGGTGATGGGGGAACAAGGATCCCTGTACCTTATGTATAGCTTGAAAATCTTATGTCATAGCATTGCACCAATGTGGTTCACAGATAACTATAGAATATCTAGTCCGATCATTTGTGGTGATGGTGCTGAGGAGGCTAAGTATGTGTTTTGGGTTAAGATTATCAGATTTTAACTAAGTTATCATAGGATGTTCTGTTGGGATTGTGGAAGAGGAATTAGGTAGTTAAGGAACAAAGCAAAGGTGGCTGTAGGCTTATTAAAAGGTATTATAGAAGAGGGGGGCAATGGGCCATCGGGTGTCAAGAGGTAATGAGAGTGGAGTAACTGCATAATGTGGGTTGGCTATGATGGTGGATAGAATGTCAGAGGTTGTAACTATAAGAGATTACAGGAAGACAGAATAAGAACTAAAAAGGTAAAGTTTTAGTAGTTGTATTATATTGTTTAGGCGTAGTTAAAATTGGTACATTATCAAAAATAAAGGTTCTCCTTGAGGATGGATCATAGCATTTATACCCATTTGGGAAGTGGTTGTTGACCTCAATATCCATTTCATAAGTCAAATCAAGCAAACTAGTGAAATTGATGAACAATGATTGTGACATCATGCGAGCAAAGTTTGAAATGCATCAATGGTGATCAAAATCATTTGAAATATCAAAAGTAACAAAACAGGAAGTCCATGCAATGATTTGATCACAAAAAAAAACAAAAAACAAAGATCATGATGTTGCGTAAGGCGGAGTCAATGTGCCTCGATGTTGGTCAAAATTAATCAAAATATCATTTGTTCATGAAACGAACTGCATTAATGCATTCATAGCATCAAAATCTACCAAAAGAAATATATTATGGTTAATTTGATCAAATATAATGACAACGATGGACTACAAATGAGACATCACATGAATTAAAGTCGAAATACCCTGACTATTATCAAAATCACAAAAATGACTTTTGATTAAAAAATGGATGTTGCTAACACATCTGTGAGGGATTCGAAAATTCGCCACCGACCTCTTTTGGTTGTTTTAGTATCGGTGAAAATTTCAGAAGGCAGATGAATAGTAGATAAGACACTACCCGGAGATTTCGTCCTCATTTTGTGAGAATTTTTTAAATCACGGGTTTTATAAAGCATAGTTAATTACCCCTCTCAATACTTGAGAGAACACTTTCGATTAAGGCTAGTCGATGAAACTTTAAATAACGAGTATATAATAGTAGTGAGTGGAGTTTGAAATTTATAAAATTTATCATTTTAATTTAAAACTTTTGGTGGGGAGAACGATGACGCGCCCGATCTAGATCCCATGGTTCCGTCATCCCGTCGCAGTACCTAGTCCGCTTAGTCAGAGGAGGTAGTCGACCCAACCTGACCGAAGGATCCTTGTCAGCAACACATGTGTTACGTCATCCAAGGTGTCCTTGTAAACCTGGGGTGGAGTTTGTTTAAGGGGACAAATATAAGTCAACCTTAGCTAATATAAGCTTTTCAAATACATTCTACATTTCACACCAAAGAGTAAAGCCATTGGGAACATACTGTAGTGACCGTAATTTAGTGGTGACATATCGCCCACCGGTCGAGAGAGCTCATTGTAACCATTTATATAGTGTCATTTTGCGGCAAAACCAAGTGGACAAAGGACACGGGCCACGTCCTTACGGGCTTAAGATTATTTGAGTGTGAAAATAATTATGCATTTGATTTGATTACTCTGTGACGATTTTCTTAATTTGTCACCCCCAAACAAACAGTTGCAGAGGGGTGGATTGATTTTGAGTTTTAATTTAAATAATTCATTTCATTTTATTTATATTTTGTTATTTTATTTAAATTTTGATCATTTTATGATTGATTCAGATTTGAATATATGATCATTGATTATTTGAATTTTAATAGATCACTTTTCGATCATGGGGTAATATCAATTAATAGGCCTTGCTACTCTTATTTTTCTCCTCTAAATTCATTGTCTCAAGAAGTATAATCCTTCAAACCTTATCAACTCTAGCTTGAGCATAGAGGATCGGGTTTGAGATTTTTCATCTTAAGGGCTTGAACTTCAGAAGCTATGTCAATTAATTCATATTTTGTAATTATATGACAAAATTAGCTTCTCAAATATTATTAGCTTGAAAATTTTATAATATCATAATCATATTTTTAGGTTTTGTTAACTTGACGGTCCCAAGACCAAAGGGATGTATAGCATCTGTTCTTTTTATCTTGCATTTGGATTGCATATCTTTTTAGATATTTGATCTAATGAATACTTCAACATACAAGTATTTATTCTTTTAAAATATTGTATAAACATTTGAGTGTCTAAGTTAAAGTAGTTGAATTTGACATGATGTATGCGTCAAAATGCAAACATGAGTTTTTGATATGGATTTTAAGTTTTGTTAACCCGGACCCAATCCTAAGACCAAACCGGGAAGTATAACATTTGTTCATTTGCTTTATATCTAAGTTGCATATGTTCCTAAATGTCTAAACATTTCAACGCACATACGAGTATCTGTTTTTTTAATATGTTGTACGGACATATGAATGTCTAAGTTGAAATGTAGATATCAATTTGTAAGTTTGACTTCTGATATGACATTTTTAGGTTTTATTAACCCGGACTCGGTCATAAGACCAAATCGGGAAGCATAACATCTGTTCATTTGTTTTGCATTTGGGTTGCATATTTCTTCTAAATGTTTGATCTAATAGACATTTCAACATACAGACATCTGTTCTTTTAAGATATTGTATGGATATGAGAATGTCTATGCTGAAATAACTATACTTAGTATAACATGTCACCTTTAATACATGTTATAAAACAAGTAGCGATCTATTTTTTGACCAAACATGTATCTACTTTTGTATTTAACATTTCCAAATGCAGACCGAACGAATATCTGTTCTAGATGATCAAGCCTACATCTATTCGAAAGAGATAAAAAAGCTTTAACCTTTTAAAGCATTCACTAAGCATCAAGTGCAATATCTGTCTTAAGAGAAATTTGAGGAAAAGGTTATGGATGCCGTATAAGTTTGCACGTCACGACAAAATCCCATTATGTGTATTAGAATTTGGATGGATGAAGGTCAATTCAAACATGTGTATGGGCTTCTATTTGATGCCTCTTCAAATTTGAAAGAGAGCTTTATGTTTAATAATACCTTTCATATATTCATAGAAAGGAAAGAGTAATACTAATGTTAATGAAGCTACCCATTTACTTCCCATTTTTTATTCTCTCATTCTTTTACATGAAAATCAATTAGAACTTAAGCTTCATGTAAAACAAGTAATTTTGGAGGATCATGTCATATCTTTATATTAATGCAAGCTATAAATTTAACACTTGCTTATAGATGTAATATGAATGTTTATGAGGTAAAACACAACTTTAACATTACCAATCAGCCAACTAAAAGTGATTTAAAATTGCATTAAGCATATTTTCAAGATAACATTTTAAAAGCCCATTAACTCAAGTATAAGGCTATTCATGCAAGATACAAGTTTGACACTTATTTATAGGTGTAGCATGAATATTCATTAGGTAGAATGTCATTTTTATATGACCAATCAGCAAACTAAAAGAGGACTGAAATTTATTTAAAATGACATTTTAAAAGCCCATTTGTACAAGTATAAAGCCACTCATGTAAAATATAAATTTAGCACTTATCTATGGGTGTAACATGAAAGAATACCATTTTAAATGACCAATCAGCAAACTAAAAGAGGGCTGAAATTTATTTAAAATGATATTTTAGAAGCCCATTTGTACAAGTATAAAGCCCAATGGGTCTTTCATATAAAGAGAAAGTTCATCAATTCTAGATGGACCAAGGCCTAAATAAGAAAAATTTTGTTTTAAAAAGTAGCCCATGGTATTATGATCCAACTCTATTTAAGATAGCATATTCCTTTTTTCATCATAACATGCACTCATAAATGAGAGAAGAGGAAATGACAAAAGAAGTAAAGATTTTCCCCTTAGACCCATGTACATTTTATGGAGACATTAGGAGAAGATGACAAAGAGATTTATGTGTATGTCATGTGACATTAAGAGGTAAATAGCAAGAAAAGTTAATCTCCCCTTAGATTTATATTCTTGTCATATAACATTTAAAGAGAAATGACAAACCAAGTTAAAGATCTTCTTACATGCATGTGCATGTGGTATGACATTGAGAGAAAATGACAAAGAGAAAGTTAATCTTCCCTTAGACTTATATTTTTGTTATATAATATTTAAAGAGAAATGACAAACCAAGTTAAAGATCTTCTTACATGCATGTGCATGTGGTATGACATTGAGATAAAATGATAAAGAGAAAGTTAATCTTTCCATAAACTTATATTTTTGTTATCCAACATTAAAGAGAAATGACAAACCAAGTTAAAGATCTTCTTACATGCATGTACATGTAGTATGACATTGAGAGAAAATGACAAAGAAATTAATCTTCTCTTAAACTTATATTTTTGTCATCCAACATTAAAGAGAAATGACAAACCAAGTTAAATATTTTTTTACATGCATGTGAATGTGGTATGACATTGAGAGAAAATACAAAGAGGAAGTTAATATTTTTTAAACTTATATTTTTGTCATCCAACATTAAAGAGAAATGACAAACCAAGTTAAAGATCTTCTTATAAGCATGTGCATGTGGTATGTTATTGAGAGAAAATGACAAAGATGAAATTAATCTTCTTTAAACTTATATTTTTGTCATCCAACATTAAAGAGAAATGACAAACCAAGTTAAAGATTTTCTTACATGCATTTGCATGTGGTATGACATTGAGAGAAAATGACAAAGAGGAAGTTAATCTCCCCTTAAACTTATGTCATCAACATTAAAGAGAAATGCCAAACCAAGTTAAAAATTTTCTTACGTGCATGTGCATGTAGTATGATATTGAGAGAAAATGACAAAGAGGAAGTTAATCTTCCCTTAAACTTATATTTTTGTCATCCAACATTAAAGAGAAATGACAAACCAAATTAAAGATTTTCTTACATGCATGTGCATGTGGTATGTCATTGAGAGAAAATGACAAAGAGAAAGTTTGATGGGATGACACAAGTCCCATTTGTTTGGCCTCATGCTAAGGGACTAATCATTATAAATAAGAGAGAATCCTTCTCTTATGAAGACTTTACTCTCTCACTCTTCTCCATTTTCTCACAAAATATATTACAAGCCTAAATCCTCTAAGGGAGTCTACCCAACTTGCAAAAAAAAGATCCAATTTATATCATATTAACTTGTAAGTCCTTTCTAACTTGATATTTTAGATGTATCCATTTGATAATAAAGCAAGATTTAGATCATGCAACAATAAGAACATCTCTTTCCCTTTTCTATTTTCAACTATTCATAAGCATGTAAAAATTATTGCTAAATGAACAAATCTTATTTCATGACTTGGGGAAAAGGAGAGGTAATTATATCATAAACATATGCTTACTAATAAGACTCATAAACATAAGTATGAAGTATTTTGTTTTCAAATGACTCATTCATGAAATATAATCACCTTTTAGACAAAGGAGATTTGAATTTTAAGCAAGCATTTGCCTCATAATATGAAAATTCAAGTGACAACTGAGTTAAGCATTAATACATTGATAACACATTATAATTGCCACATAGTAGAATAGTTTGCATGATATTAAGCTAAACATAAATGCACATATGTATGGCATGAAGGTTCAAATAATAACTTAAACATTTGCATCTCTTTTTTTTTATCAAAATTTTCAGCATCATCCCCGAATATGGGGGCTACTTCAGGAGACTAGGCCTTCCCACCACGCTAAAAAAGGCGTGCATGGTAGGTGTTGTGAGACAAGCGTGGTTTATTTGCCCACCACGCCAAGAAAGGCGTCGTGGATTAACACAACATAGCATTTCGCCGCGTTGGAACAAGCAAGTACTTGTATCATAATAAGTTTTCTACGTTGGAACAAGCGTGAATAGACTATCTGTTTCTCCGCCGTTAGAACAATGTGAGCGAGTACTTATCACGCGGATATTTCCGCGCGTTGGAACAACGCGTGAGCAGTATTTATCACAAATTTCCCCGCGATTGGAACAAACGAAGCAGTACTTATCCGATATTTCCACGCGTTGGAACAACGTGAACAGGTACTTATCACAAGTTTTTCAGCCGTATTGGAACAATATGAACGGGTACTTATATTGTAAGACATTTAAAAACTTGCATTTGCATATATATAGAATTAAATGCTACTCAAGCTTCTTCACAAAGCCACGATTTTTTTTTTATGATCACTACTTCAATTGCATTGTACTTAAAAAAACTTCAAGTGGCATGCTATAATATGAATGTTCAATCATATGTAACTATCTTTCAATCATTTTCACTTTGATCATGAAAAGGAAAGTATCCCCTTTCATATAACACAATAGTTATTTGCAAGGGTCTTATAGCACAATACTTAAATTAAACCCAAAGTTTATGCCATCCAACAATAGAAAATATAACAAGATCATGCATAAATAAACTTCATCCCTTAGTATTATGAAAGAGACCATGTAGGATGCCACACACATAAACTCCCATTTTTTTGTTTCATTTGAAAAGGATTAACTTAAAAGAAAAATTTATATTGGATTCATTTTGGACTTACACCAAGCAACAACATGCTTTATAGAATAAGCATCACATAGACTTGTATCTAAGTAAACATCAAGTCCATTGATTCTACTAAGGGTAGGATTTTCTATCAACTTGTATTATGAAGTAGGCAAATAGTTTGACCAAATTTCCATTAAGAAGAGATGAAAGGTTTCATTTTAGATAGGTTATCATCTATACAATGAACAAAATAAACCCCTTTCTCATAATCAAATGTATCAGATCTTAGTAGAGGAAAAGAATAGAAATCTAAAATTTTCCTTTAATTAAACATTTATTTGCATGATGATAAGTAATCAAATAACAAATGAAAGCAAAAGGTAGGCCAAAATGAATCATCACACCAACCCAATGCACAAGCATATGAATCCTTTTTCCAAACCCATTTTTGAATATTTAAAAAGGTATAGAGAAACTTTTCCAATTCCATCCATATGAAACAACTGAAGTATAAAAAGGGAAAGGGGCTCACACATAACTGAATCTTTAAGCCATCTACCATTTTAAACCTTGTTTTCACATTCCCCCACTTCATTTTAAACATGTGACATATGCTTTGCAAGAATTATTCCATTCAATAACCTAAGACTGAAACATAAAAGGAGAGAACTTGCATTGAACTTTAGGGCTTAATCCATGCATCATTTCAAACACTTTTTCCACATTTCTAGCTTTGCTTTAAGCATGTGTAAGAAACTCAATAAGAGTTATTTTACTCAAACAGCCTAAATTGAAGTTTAAAAGAAGAAAATCCGCACATAGCCTTAGGTTTGAGCCACAAAATATTCCAAACCCTTCCTTCATACTTCAGATTTTATTTTAAACACATAGGAAAAGTTTAACAAGTATTTACTCCTCCAAATAGTAAGAATTGGAACATAAAAGAGAGGAAAAACTTGCTAATAGTTTAGGATTTGAATCACACAACACCAGAACCTTTCCTTCACTTCAGATTTCATTTTAACACAGAAAATTTTAACAAGTATTTACTCCTCCAAACAGCAAAAACTGGAACATAAAAGAGAGAAAAAACTTGCTAATAGTTTAGGATTTGACCCATACAACACTTCAAAACCTTCCTTCACACTTCAGATTTCATTTTAACACATAGGAAAAGTTTAACAAGTATTAACTCCTCCAAACAGCAAAAATTGGAACATAAAAGAGAGGGAACCTTGCATGTAACTCGGGTTTAAGCTACATAGTCTCTCAAAACTTTATTTCAGATTTCATCTTAACATGTGAAAGAGGCATAGCATATATCATTTTGCCCATAAAATCAGTTTAAGCAAGATGAAAAAAAATGAAATCCATAGAGAACAGCACGCCATACACCATCCCAAATCTCAAGCTCAAAACCCTAGCATCACCTTAAACATAGAATAAGATAGATTTACCAAAACCCTAACTTCCGAAAGAACTCAAACGCATGAAAATAAGCTTAGGGTTAGAGAGAGACGACCTGGAGGTGTTGACTTGCAAAAGAAGAAAGGAAGAAAGGGGTTCGGTCGAATTAAGGTTCGGCTAAGACTCACAAGAGGGACGGACGGTAAGGCTTTCGTTCAACTTCCACGCTGTTCGGGTCGGACGGAAGAGAGGAAACGACATGAGAAGAAGAGAGAAGGGAGGAGCTCGGTCCTAGGGTAAGAGATCTGCAAACGACGGGTTTCCGAAGGAGAACCAGAGAGATCGTCTGAGGGGAGTCACGTGAGACAGTGAAGGATCGAGAGTTTCGTGTTGAATTGTGTGAGGAATGAGGGACCGAAACCCTCATTTCGGCCTTTAGGGCCGATTGACTTTTTCGATTGGCTGCCCAAACGACAGCCAATAGAAATAAAAGGGCGGCTATTCTGATTGGATACACTCGGCGGCTATTTTGATTAGCCAATTCTGCGGCTGAGCGGGATTAGACAATTCAGGCTAATTAAGCAAGGATTAAGATATCATTAGCTAATTTCAGTTGTTAATTAGCCTAACGACGAAATATTGAGATTAAATATAAATAATTTGTCGAATCCTCTTAATTAATAAATTATAGCAATATGGATGTCAATTTAAGGTGTTTATGTTGTGTCGGACGCAACGGCGCGATCGATTTCGTGATCGGAGGTCGTTTAGACAACGTCGGCGATGGTCTAAGTGAAATTGAGCTTGAATTGTGCGTCGTTGCATTCAAATCGCTCGATGTTCACGCAGTCTTTGCTAAATTGACTGCGGAAAGTGTCGTTTAATAGATTTCGACGTTTCGACGACAATGGTGTGATCAATTTCACGAACGAAGGTCGTTCGAACGTCGTCAGGGCTTCCCAACTTTGATATGCGCGTAATTTTATTAAAAATTGATTTTAATTAATTGATCGATTATTAATTGTTCCGATATTTTTTTCTTTTCATTACTTTAAATATTTTAGACGCATTTATAAAGCTGAATTTTTTTTTATCGAGGCGATTTTTATCGAATTCGATCACGATTAGAGCATTTTAAACCCAATTTATATGATGTTCCTCTCGTTAATTATTTATTTTAACTTTCATGGTTCATTTAACTTGTGAACCATATGTGGAGGTCAACAATCTGAAACGTCAAAAATGCCTAGGAAAGGCACCCATATTGTCACTATCATCAAATAAGAGAACATGTAAAATTTACTTGCGTTGGAAACAACGGCATATAATTTGTAGTATTCGAACCAAAAAATTTTGCAAGAAAAAATATGCACATTATATATATTAATATGTTAAAAATAAAGTTAATTAAAATGATCATAATAACTATAATTAAATAAACTTAAATCAAACATTTATTTAATGCATATATATATATATATATATATATATATATATATAAAATAAATATTTGATATTAAAAGCCTCATTCCATCTCTCCCATGCAAGCCTCCATATTCTCTCAATCCCTCTTCGCATGCTCACGCCGCCCCTCTCTCCTCTTCTTATTCCCCAGCCGATCTCCCTCCTACTCTCTCTCTACCACTTTCTTTCTCTCTCTCTCTCTCTCTCTCTCTCTCTCTCTCTCTATATATATATATATATATATATATATATTATAAAAAATCAAATAAAAAAAATTATAACAAATCTAGATGCCTTGCCTCTTCGAAATCATCGATGCCTTGCACAAAAGTAAAATATAAGAAATGCAAAATCTTTAAAGTACTCATGATGTTGTCCCAACGTGGTTGGAAAAAATTATAAATCAAAATACTCTAGTGTGTTGTTCCAATGTGTTAGAAAAATTCTATATTTGTATTTCTCATGTAGGTACATAAAAGTATATACACCTTTTTTTTACGTGTGATGGGTATGAAGACCCCTGGCCATAATATCTCATGACACTGATCATATGTGCTTTCTTAAATGTTATGGGAAGGTTTAATACTTTCGAAGCAACCCCCTATGTATGAAAGACATCAAAAGGTTATCAAACTTTTATTGGAATATGAATTGAGGAAAAACACAAATAAAATTAAATAAAATAATTTTTGGAACTAAAATTAAAATTTAAATTGATATTAAATCAAATATGATATGTAAGTCATGAAACAAGAACAAACTTGCAAGAATTGAACTGGAACTCTTGCCAATGAGCATAAGGTGATATCCTTCAAAGAACAATTGGATTGTAATTACAACTTGCACTAAATAAGTTGAAAAGAGTTAAAAGGGCATAAATGAGGCTTGCAAAAAATTTGATGGCTTCTCAATGAGCATAAATGGAACATATAATGAACTCAATGTTCACCTATGCGCGTGAGCATGACCTTCCAATAGGCATTCAAACAGTATTGCATCTTGCATTAAAAGAATTGAAAGGAATGTAGATTCACACAAGCAAACTTGGAAGAGATATAATAGCTTATGAGCGAAAATAAATATTGAACATGATGGTCTCATAAAGACAAGAAAGCTCATAAAATACAATGAACCAAGTCTCATTAAAACTTAAGAATCCAATGAAGTATGAATTAAATGCAAACAAACGAGTAACACTTTAAGTGACTAAATAGAATCTGGATATCTTACCCCCATCGAATCCATAACATATACATGCAAGTGGACGAGAAGTGTATTTTAGAGTTCACAAAATAAAATGTTTGCATGCATCCTAGGTAGCAAAATACTCATGTAAATAATAAAGTTTGGATACTTTCAATAAGTGTGCATAAATACCTCAAACAACATGCAATTGCATCATATAGATGTATTTAATATCATGCAATCATGTAAATGTCTGAAATGCATGTACATCATCAAAAATTAAACATGCTCATTTATGCTCTGACCAATATATGAAATATTAGATTACACAGTATAATAATCCTATAGGCTAAAGATGAAATCAACTCAAATTATCTCAAATTAAAAACATGTGATTGCTTAAAAAGTGCACAAATATTATGAAAATTTTATAACTATTTAAAAATGCAAACTCCATTTTTCAAAATCAAATTCAAACTCATGTTATGCATGATCTTGAGTTGAGTCATCTTATCATTAAGAGAAGGGTGAAAGTCCCATTTAATTGGTCTGCTCCTCATAAGAACCGAAGGTAAGAAGACTCTAATCCATCTCCTCACAAAGATTGGATTGGCAAGACTAAGTCTTAGTCAATCCGATCCTTCTCCTCACAAAGATTGAAGTTGTTAAGACTAGGTCTTAGTCAATCTAATCCTCCTTATAGGGAAGTCAAGACTAATGATTTCAACATGATACAAGTAATAAATTTCAATCAAATCACAAATAAATAAATAATTATAACTTATACTCTCGGTCTAATCAAATAAAATAACATAGTACTTAAATATTTCATCATGTCATCATTGTCTCATGTTTGGATATAACCATCAAGGCACTCTACAAAGAAAATCATACTTGAAAATGTAAACCCTCAATATTGAGACTATTAACAAGAGTCACTAGTTTTAACTTGCAAACTCTATCCTGTACTTGTAGGAATATAGTAGAAAAGATTTGCAGCATAATAAATTTTCAAAATAAAATCAAATTATATGTGAATATAGATCTAATCCTCTATTAGCAAGCAAGCAAAGTTGACAAAATCAATAATGACAAATTCAACCAATTAAATACCTCAAAAATGGCCAAGTTAAAAGATAATCTCATCCAGAGAGAATCTAATTACCAAAATACCGCTATATCTCCATATGAATTATTTCAAGCTTAAATCAAGATACAAATATCAAATTTACAAGAAAAATATAAAATTCAAAGTATTCAAAAGACATTCATCACTTAAAGGTTTAATGCAAAAATCCATCCACCTTCCACAACCATTTGCCAAGAGTGATAAATTTAAAAAACTTTAACTCACAAAGAAATCAATGCCACAATAAGTGTATTTTTATGTTCGCTCTCAAAAAATTCACGCTAATAAAGACGAGGCCCGTGTCCTCTATCCATATGATTTTATCGTGAAATGACAACACCAAAAATAGTAGTTAGACTAAAGCCCTTTGATTAAATGATTTGTCATGAAACATTACTATTAAATTATAGTAATGGTTATAGCCTATAAATTCCCTGATATCTTAGCCCCCTTAAATCATGAATCATAGAGTATATTTGATGGGGAAAAAAGTCTTATATTAGTTAAAATTGACTTAAAACTATCCTCATAAATAAATAACCACCTCAAGTCTACAAAAATAACAATGCAAATAAGGACTACTGATAAAGATCAATCGATCAGATTGGGTCGACTACTTCCTCTTATTAAGTAGACTAAGGAACATGATAATCAAGGATGATAATATCATGAGATATTTATTGAGTTTATCATCATTCCCACATCATCCTCTTTAAATTGAAGATGATGAATTTTTTTTTTCAATCTAAAACTAAATATATTGCTATTATATGCTAAGCTCTTAGCTCTTAATGACTAGTCTTAATTGAAAGTTCTTCTTCATCAATGAACAAGGTAATTAACCATAAGTGCTTTCATCTAAGAGAAACTTAGAACCAAATATAAAGTTCCCGCAACATGAGAGTAAAATCTTTAAATAGTATCTTATCTGTAATTAATATACTTTCCAAAAGTTTGATTTGGACCACACCCAAAAACACCTCATGAGAGATCAGGCCCGAATTTTTAAAGTTCACAATGGCGTAGTTGAGAAAAAAGTCATATATTAGTTAAACTTGACTAAAAATTATTCTCATAAATAAATATCCACCTCAAGTCTACAAGGATTCTTTAAACAATACAAACAAGACTACTAATAAAGATCTATCGATCAGATTGGGTCGACTACTTCCTCTTATTAAGTAGACTAAGAATCATGATAATCGAGGATGATGATATCATGAGATATTTATTGAGTTTATCATCATTCCCACATCATCTTCTTTAAATTGAAGATGATGAATTTTTTCAATCTAAAACTAAATATATTACTACTATATGCTAAGCTCTTAGCTCCTAACGACTAGCCTTAATTGAAAGTTCTTTTTCATCAATGAAAGAGGTAATTAACCATAAGTGCTTTCAGCTAAGAGAAACTTAGAACCAAATCTAAAGTTCCCGCAACATGAGGGTAAAATCTTTAAATAGCATCTTATATGTAATTAATATACTTTCCAAAAGTTTGATTTTGACCACACCCAAAAACACCTCATGAGAGATCGACACGAATTTTCAAAGTTCATAGTGGCATAGTTGAGAAAATGCAACTAAGGGACCAAGGCAATTGCTTATCGCAAATTAAGGTTGCATCCATGGAAGGTATCCATATTTTTTAAGATATGAATAAGTGAGAGGTGTTTTGTATAATAGTTAATACAAAGACAAGTTATTAATATTTAGTAATTGCAAGTCATTAATCAGACAAGCAATAGTGAGTTGCACATCTACCCAAAAAGTATGGGGTATGCTAGGGCAAGTGTACTAATGGTACATGCCCTAGTTAGAGAGGAGTTAGTTAAGTTTCACATTAATGTATTTCCAGCCGCCATTATTGCAAAGGATTTTATAAGATTATCAAATTATTTTTCAGCCATATTTTTTAAAGTGACAAATTTAGAAGTGATATCAGATGTAGAATGCATAGGACATATCTAGTAGTAGCGTGAGTAATCGCCAATAAAGGATGCATAGTATTTGTAATTGTACATGGAGATGGTAAGAGAAGATCCCCAAACATCCAAGTTTTATAAGTTAAGAGGCATTGGGCAATGAGTAGTGGACACAGAAAAATATAGTTCATGACTCTTTGATTAAAAATAAGAATTACATTGCTTTTGGAGTTGAAAATACAAATTAATGAGTCACTATAACCTAAAGTAAGGAGAGAGCATTCAAAGAGGGGTGTAGCCGACAATGCCAAAGATCCTTAAAGAATTTCATGGAGATGAGGGCGATATTAGTAGGTATGATCTAAGAAGAGTGAGGTGAATTGACAAGGTGGATACCTTTGTGGCAAAATCTTCAAGGAGAAAATCGATGGGTCCTCAAATCCTTGATTTTGTAGCCTCTAATATCAAAGGTGATGGAGAAAGTTGTTAGTAAGATGTTGGATGGAAAGGGGCTATAGGAGATAATAGGAATAAAGAGGATATTAGACATGAGAAGTGTACTATTGGGTGTGAATGTTAAGCCTTATCTTGTGATTGAAATGGGTATGAATTGGCCATTTATAATGACAACCTATTGTTGTCCATGATATGTCTTGTGAGAGTGGAGCTATTTTGGGTCTACAATATAATGTGTAATTACACCCGTGCTTGGGTATCAATCGGCAATAGATGATGGGGAGTTTGTGAGGAAAGCATGAAGATTGGTATCCGTGCAGTTAGGATCTAACTTGAATTAGCAATAGATACCAAGGTGCCAATTTTATTACAGATTTGACACACAACTTCTAAGAAGGGAGATTTATTTTCACAGTGACCAAAGAAGGTGGTAGGTACAAGTTGCTTTGGATCTAGTTGAAGAAGAATGGCCTCTATTGCTAAATGTTTTATTAAGTCACCCACAAACTCAACCTAGGGATATAGCAAAAGCTAGGGGAGGATCCACGATTTGGAGTGAATAGAGCTCACGGGTAGCTTTCGTAGTGAGATCGGTTGTTTTTTGCTATGGAGTACGAAGTAAAGATCATCAAGAGAGATGGGATGGAGTTTGTTTTGATGACTATTTTGAAGGCTTGATAGAATGGTGGTAAACCATTAAGTGTGTAGAGGATAATGTCTTCAAGATCAAGAGAAGAGCCATAATAGCTAAGATTCTACCTTGCCCTTGAAAGTGGAGAGCAATTGAGTCATGATTTGGTTTTTCATAATAATATGATGCAATTCATTTTTGAGTTAAATGATGTAAAAGTAACTAGTGGATTGAAGTCACTTCTCAACTATTGTCCAAATTTTGACACAAATATTTAAGATAAGAACATAGAGCAGAAGAGTTGGGAAAATGATGGAGAAAAGAGCGGCTACAAGGTTTAGATTTATTAGCATCCATATGTTATAGTGGTTTTATTAGCATCCATATGTTACAGTGGTGATCAAGGGTGACGTTGCCATTAGCTTGTAATAGTTATTTAGACGAGCATGATGTTGATCCATTTAGGTCGCCATCTTGCTCAAAATATCTTGAGAATATAAGGCTTCTATGAGTTTCCTAGAAGTTGAAGGACAATAATGCTTTGATATTTGACATCAAGAACTTGAGCTGAGAGGGGATGAAAGTGTTTCATTTTAAAGGGAAGAGATTGAGTTATTGGTCACCTAATGACTTCATCTTGACACCACAAGATCATTCTTTAATAAGGAAGAGTGTTGTTGAGCATCTACTCTAATAGCTAGAAAGAAATGAATACTAGCTACATAAGAGAAGTAGGCTAGGCGTAGAGATTATATAGTAGCACGGGAAATAGAAGTTGTTTTTATTTCATTCCAAAAAAAGATGAAAATATAGGACTCTATAGTTGCCTTATTTATATAAGGTCATATAGGTGTACATAGGTACAAAAATCCTTTTGACTAGAAGAATTAGAATCGATGTGTTGGCTAGAAGCAAAGGGGTGTGATGAATAGAGGATGGTTAGTGTTGTGCATTTGAAGAAGTGGAATGGTAATAATATGAGCTGGCCCCATCAACCATCAAGCAAGGTATGGCGCTATGGATCACACCACATATGAATTAATGTGGTTTAAGAATCAATTAATATGTGAATCAACATATAAATACAAATAAAAATAGTAACAATCATTAAGCAAACACTAATCCATTCTCTTATGAGCACAAAAAAGTTCACAGAAGTGGAATGCCACTTTTCTTTTTATGAGGAATGAATGTGGCAAAAAGATTAAATTTCATAATGTGATTTAAACTGTACCTACATTTTATATTTTTAAGAATAAACTTTCTCTTGTTTCACAATGGAATGATGTATGCATGGCATACAATTAGAAAAAACGGCAAAAAAATCAGGTCCAAAATATTATAAATTCCTTCAATATGATCAAAAATTACAAGTTAGTGCCATGAGTGGATTAACAATAGGGGGCCCCACTAGCCCAACCCTAAACATGAAATTAAGTTGTAAGGTGGTGAAAAAATGCATTGAGACTTGTGTTTGCTGGGTGGCTTTTCATGGCAATAATGGAAGAATGTAGAAATATTAAATGAAAAATAAAGAAATGGGAGAGGCATTATCTATAGGTTATATTAGGATAGGTTTTGATTAAAAATTTTATTTGTTTTAATTTTGTTTTGATTTTTATTTAACATTTTATTAATAATAATTAATATTATTATTAATATTAATACCATACTAATTAAATCTATAAATCAATAAAACTTTTTAGTAGATAATCCATTTTAAAATAGGATCATGATTTTTTAATAAAATAATCTAAACTACATATTATTATTTAATAAAAACTAGATTTCTTTATCTAAAAATAACAAAGGGATTTCTTATATATATTTATAATGAAAAAATTATTGATATTTACAATAATAACATTTTTTTAAACAATTAAAACATTATTATTATTTATAATTTTTATTTGAAATCTTAATAAAAGTTAAAAAAATCTTACTATTATTAAAAGATTTGAAAATTTTCCTCCCTTTTTTAAATAATTATCATTATTTTTAAATGAATAATTCAATTAATAGAGTTTTACCATGTTGTGATATCTACCTACACAATATAAATATCTATTGCCTCAATAGCTGATGTGTTACAAAGGTCTTTTCAAGTATATTTATGCACCTCCATTCTTTTGGTTGTGACACTTACATAGATAACTTAGTCGCATTTATTATATTTTTTCTATTCTTGTTGCATAATTTCTTTCACATCAAAGCATTTTATGTATTCCTTATACTTACTAATTCTCATTATCAGTAAATATAATGTAAATGCATGTAATAGTGTTGATAATAAAATGATTATACAATAATTTCAAAAAATGAAAGCACAGAGGAAGAAACTATAGGTGACATTCATAAGAGAGAAGAATGATATTTCAATGAATTCAACAACAACTTTAAATGGTTTTAGGATTTGAAGAGCAGACACTCTAACAAGTTTTCCATTCTAGATTAAAAAAAAAATAAGGGTATTTTTGAAGCTGCCAATTTGTGTGCCCTATAAAAAAAAAATCATAGCCCCCATTAGTTTTATATTAAACTAACTTGGTGCACTTCTTATGTGAAATAAAAAAATCATTTAAATACCTAGACAAAAATTAAACTGCTATTACCTTTAAAAGGTATTATTATAGATAAAGTTGAAGAAAATACTCTTAAAAGCAAGAATTAGAAGTACAAAAGAGAAGTTATTATGAAAAACAAAAACTGGAAGCCAAAACAAAAAGCTCAAATGCAGATCTCTAAAGCTTTTTATAATCCATTGATAAACTATATGTTTAAAGGCTTGAGTGTGAGGTAATACCCCTGCCATTATTGGAGCAACTTCTTTTTCCATGAATTTTCGAACTCTTATCCGCAAGGACTGCTCCTCAAAATTTAGCAAATCATCAAGTTGATAATAATCAGATACTGCAATTTAGAGTAATGAAAATGTCATTCTATCAATATTGAGGTAAATAGTAATTGAGTAAACTTACAGATGCTTATTTATATAAATCACCAGGTAGAAAATTTTAAACCAACAAAAGCATGGCAACTCTAATATCTAACTAATACAATTGTAATCCCACTAGGTTACATGAATCGAGGCCTATTAGGCAAATTCTCATCTAATTCAAGTATACTAATATCTAACTAATACATTGTTACAATAATGAGGCCAAGGAGTCAAAATCTAACATCATTATCATCAAGTAATTGTTGCAAGGTTATCATGATTCATGAATATTTAGAATAATATTACAAAGGAAAGATCAAAATGTGATGAACTTCCATAAATTTTTAGACTTACCCATGGCAGGAAATATTGTTGCTGGGGTTGCCTGAGGGAATGCAGCAGAGATATCCAATGCAGACAATCCAACATGTGAGTCCATAATTCCTTTTGAATCATCACCTAAGATGTTAATTATCCAACAATAACCATTACTTGAATATTCCAGAGAAGAAAAGCACTAGCATGTTCCAGACAAATCACACAATATCAAGAACTACAACATTTTGATATCTACTTATAATTTCGTTTTATGGGAAACTATATGGTAGAGTGGGCAAAATGCACAGTATCCAAAACTGCATGTTGGTTATTAGATTTCGAAGAATTCTGATCAGTCACTTATACCAGTTAATAAAATAAATGGTTTTGAGGAATGCAGCAATATCAATTGTAAATAGCTATTGTACAGTCAAAAACTTCTTTCCTTGACTGGTAAAGTTTCTGATTTTACATAAGAGAAAACTGAATGAGAGGAACAACCCAACCATAAACTTGACTTTGATTTACTCAAAAAGAAAAAAAAAAAAAAGACCTAATATCCAAGCACTGTTCTCATAATTCCATCATAAGGTCACAATTTAACCCTTCATTACAAGGAGACATCTTTACCATCAATTAACAAATACGGATGACCTTGCTAAATAAACAGAAGTACAAGTAAACATTTTGAAGTAATTTGTAAGAAGCCAAAACCGTTTTTAAGATAAATTTCTCTCGACTAGGTTAATCGACACGATAGAAAGGTAGAAAACCCTTCGTTGCGGAATTTACAAAATGAAACTAAATCGAAAAACACATTAACCTTGCTTCTGAGATTTGATAGCAGCCATGGAACAATAAGGAAATGGTGACTGAACCAACTAAAGAAACTCTGGAAGAGCTTTAAAGGGATCAAAGAGACATGTGGAAACTGAAAGCAAGAAGAAGACCGGGTAGCGCTGCGTGTCAACACTGTAGGACGAGCAGGCAATATTATTTTTTAACCCACCGTCTATCCTCTTCAGGGCTGAGGTGCATAATAGTGAGAAAATTAAATAACTCTGGCATTATAAATGATAAATGTGATCTAAATTATCATGATTACTAATCTTCACTCACAAGATGATGGGGTGTTGGATGATCTAAAAAATATTATTTTTTAGAATATTTAAGAATCAATCATCTATAATATATATATATATATATATATATATATATATATATATATATATATATATATATATATATGATAATTTAATCATCATCCTATTTTTTTGAATTATCAAACTCATATATTTATATATACTACAATCAAATCATTAAAAAATTTATAAAATAAAAAATATGAGTTAAACTTTTATTATAAATTTCAATATTTTAAAATTAATTTAAAAATTAAGATCGAGATGATTAATTTATAAATATAGAAGAATATGATAATTGTGTGTGTAAAAGCTCCTATTTTTTAATGTGAGTATTAGTTGTATGATTATTATTTAGATTTTTATTATTATCAAAGAAAATTCAAAACTTTAAATCTCTTCTAGAGAGAGAAAAAAATCATTCAGTCAAATGGTTGACAATAATTCAATTATTCATTTGATTATATAAATAAAGTTGAGATTTTTTTTTGATGATTTATACTTTTTTTTTTGTTCTATTGTTAATGGCATTAAAAATAGATATTTTAGCTCTTTGAAAATCTATATTTATGAGATATATAATTATCCACCCACCTTCACACTTTCCTCTCAATTTGTTTCAAGGAATTCGTTTTATCACATTTAGGAGCTCCACTTAGCAGCTTTAACCGCAATTTAGAAATGGTGATAAATATGATTTGACTTCTCTTTATGCCATTAAGTTCATCCTCTGGTTTTTTTATATGTACCCCCATGGTACCATTGGAGATAGGCCTAAGTGCTTAATATATGAGACAGAAAGATCTCCAAAAATAATATATCCCAATAATAAAAGATGTTTTAGTTTTCAACCTAATGGCTATACTTGAATAAACTAATCCTCCACTCCATTCATTCTCTCTCATTTGGCCAACAAAATAAGCCACCTAACTAATTCAACTAAACAACGCTTTTCTCCACCACCACAATTTAAGATATTAATATTAAGGTATTGGCTTAATCATTTAGCTTACTAACTAAGTTGTCACCATGATAGATGATCTTTTCAAGGTGTGGAAGATAAAATATTTGCATCATGTGTTATGATGATTATCATCTTTCTTAGAATGGAATGCCACAAGTCACTATGAGGCAATTGTTGAATCTGATTTTGTCCATGGGTCAAGTATAACTTTCCTTAGGCATCATCAGAACAAAACTATCCAAACTATTATAGCATTAGAGAGAGAGGTAGGGTGTTGAATCTATGTGATCTTTATTATATCGATAAATCAAAGTACAAGTAGCCTTCTCATTCCAAGGAAGAGTTTCTTACATGGAGAAGGTTAATAGGAGAGGAGGAAAGATACAAGAAACCTCAATGAGTGCCTGTCACCCTCCTTCTCTAAAAAATCTTCGAGCCCCTTTATAGAGTTTGGAAGGAGAATTATTATAAGTAGTTGGCTATATGAAAGTGCCAAGTAAATAAGTAACTTGTGAGGAGCGAGTTCACCATTGTTGGGTGAGTTCTCTTGATTATGAATCATGACTTTTGATCGGTCTACCTGCTCCATGTTTGGAGAGTCTATTCACCTGCCCATGAGCAAGCTACTGAATGAGAAAGTGAGTTCCAACTGATCAATTAGGAGGATCTCCTTCATGCTCACTCGACATGGGGACGAATCCCTGGCCTCTACAGCAAATATGTGCATTCCATTTACCCTGGTGCTCACCTTATGGGGGGAGAGTCCCTAGCATTGAGGCGGATCAGCATGTTCTAGTCATCTAAATTTGAACTGTCTCGAGATCACCTGGCTTATGAGGTGCTTCATTTGTATACGACAAAGATATTTCTTTACTCCACCTTATCAAGTCACTAACAATCGACTTTTACCCATAAACTATCGACTACACATTGACTCAGCCAACTTACCATATTTAGTGCCAACCAACATATCTTATATACCCACATGTTTATGTGTGCCAAACACCAACATGACTAATGCTTGCACACCTAGTATCCACACATGTAGTGCTATGTACCCATAGACACATTGACTTTAGCATGCTACCATCCTAATATCTAATAGCTCTTTATTGAAGCCATCAATTTTAAGCTATCAACCCAAGATTTTTTTGGATGTCCTTATTGTACCAATATGATTCATTTGGACTAACACTGCAGAGCTAGCACATCCACATTAAGACAACAAGTTCAATACAGTCTAATCGGTCCACTGAGCTTCTTAGAAAAATTTAATTATTTTTTGTATTATTATGTAGTAACTTTAAATGGATATAAAAGTAGCCAACTATTTAAAATAATATAAGTAAAATATAAATTGCTTTTCTAGTAAAATAGCTTTTAAGATAAGGATAAAAGACCAAGATAAAAAAAAGTGAAAGTATTTAAATACATTTTTCTTCTTTTAAATTTTATATGCATTCTTTTATTTCATTTTTGAACTAATTGGGTATTTTTCTTGCAAAATATTATTTAAATATGTTCTCTTATATATATATATATATATATATATATATATATATATATATATATATATATATATATATATATATATATATATATATATATATATGTATAAAACTCTTTATGTATTTTTTGGCATTCAAGTAATTTTTCTACTGAAAAGTATTACAATAAAATTTCCAATTTTGTGATTTAAAAATCAAAGGCACTACATCTTTTTGTTGTGTGCCTCCAAGTCATAAAATTTAGACTTAATTGACTAATCATGGTTAATGCAAAAGCATATTACATAATCTTTAAGTATGTCATCTATAACCTAGCAATTATTGCATCTATTCAACATATAATCAATTCTTGTCTTGCGTATAGGGTGAGGTTGTAGATAATTTCTTTTTAGTCTTCAACTTTCAGTACATTATATTGAGACTTCATGACATTATTTGAGATCATTTTGGTAATGCTATAAGACATCATTTGTCTTGAGTGTATAAACCTTATTATTAGCCTTTCATAATATACATTCTCTAATGATTGAGCACTTAAAAGATTTTAGGTCCATTTTCCTACATGCATTTTCCCTTGAGAGTTCAAAGAAATATAAGTCTATAACTTCTCTCATGATAACTTTTTCACCTTCATACTTGAAGGTTGACATTGAGTTATTTCATATAGTCAAACAACCTATGTTCGATGGACTATAAGATGACACTATTCACATCATCATTGATGATAATATATTATCTTTATTTTTTTGTTATTATGAATGTATATGTCTAACTAGTATGATGTTTACCCATTTGAGTCATTCTTTTATTCGTATGGGAAAGTCATCATAGAACCCTTTTTAAGTTAAATTCTAGGAACATAAATAAACATCCATAAAATTAGTTTTTTTTTTTTCGACACCTCATTTGAGATATAATTAATCAAAAAAGATTATATTCATAAGAAATTGGTTCTTTTAGAACTAAATAAATTTAGTTACTAGTCTTTATCAATTAGGAAAATCATTTGGTAATATTTTATGTCTACATTCAATTAATTCTTATGCTCATAACAACACTCAAAATACCACTTTCACCTTAATGGAGTGATGTAGTCTCCTAAGGTTATGAGGTTCTTAGAATCCCATAATAACCATATTAAGTAACCTTACAAGGCCTATGATGGTGGTTGTTGGAGCAATATTTTTGGGTTATACTAGGGAATAAAAGGTTGTGGTCATCTTTGCCTATTTTAAGTGAAGCTACCTAATATATGAGAAAAGTTGGCCATAGCCTTAACTTAAGAAATTTAATGAAACACTAAGCTCTCTTGATGCTTTCTCAAGAATCACAAATATAGCAATGAATATGTATGTTTTTTAGGATTATAGTGCTTCTCATGTTGATCCATTTGGACTTTTAAAACTCTTAAATGACCCCATATCATTTAGAAATTGCCACCTTTTTCTCATTTGACTCCTTCCTTAATCGTTGTCTTAGTCGCTTGTCATTACCCCTCCATTTTTGCATCAAATTTGGTGAAATTTCACTTGATTTTTGGTGATTTTCAAGGTATATCTAGTTCCTCTCCTTCCTAAGTTGTTTAAAATTTTATTTTGTATTTACATTTTTATGCCTTAGCCACTAGGTCGTCATTCGACATCGTCACATTTTCTTCTATTTTAGATGAGATCACCTCAAATTTCTTCATGCAATTTAAGATATATCTTATATCTTTCCTCTTATTATTTTTATTCCAATTTTTTATCACAAATATTTTTGATTTGTTATAACTCTATGTGTGAAATAACATGTTAAATTAGGTTAATTGATTGTTAGTGGTTAATTATATTGTCAATTTAAATGCTTTTATTTATTATATTAAAAAATAGAAGAAAAGATAATTTATGAGTTTAAGTAAAGCTGACTCGTGAGGTAGGTTGAGTTATGTTTGATAAATGGCTCATGAGTCGAGCTCATTGAGCTAACTAACCAAACTCAAACCAGCTTAATGCAAGTCTTTGCTCATGGGCCTACATGTTTACGATATATTAGAATTTAGTAGTCTAAGAAAAAATATTATAAGTGCTTAAAATTTAGATCTTGAAATTATTTTCTCTTTTAAACTATGGGTTGGCTTGAACTTACATAATAAAGCTCAAGCTATAGGTCATTTAATTAATTGACACATGCACATCAAAGTTAAATGCATATTAATAATAAACATTTTATTACATCTTTTATTCCAAAATAGGGAACAATAGTGATGGTGTTGTAAATAACATATTGCCCCCTCCACTTCATAGTAATGAATATTTGATTAGTAAATAAAATATAAATTTATTTTTGCAGATATTCATCTTGAAAAAATGTTATCAAGATGTTGGTAAACATAAAACCAAAAATCTAAAATATCTAGCAAGATGCCGCATTTAAGATGGAGCTATTTGTGGAAATAGTCCTAGTAAAATTAGCCTACCTTTTATTGCAAAATACTTGATGTCATTTAAGCCTTATTGCTTGTGAAAGTTGTTCTTTAAGAACTATTCTGGTTATAATAGCAATTCTATAATGTTATAACAATCATATTTTAATTGATATGTACATAATCAACACACAAATCAATATCTATTCATGCATTGAATTTTATAACATCTCCTGCATGCATATAAATGATCATGCATTCTTAATTATAATATACATAGTAAATGAATGTTAGGCCCCATAAGTCATGGATGCATTATAAGCTTCTTCCTATATGAAAGGGATTAAGTGGTGAATTTACTGAAGGGGTTAAATATTGTGTATTTAGTGCTTGTCAGCAATCACCTTTTATGGATAGGGAAAGTTTAGGTGTCCATGTAAGAAACATAAAAATCAGAAATATCTAATGCCTGATGAAGTTAGAGTAGATTTTATCAAAAGGGATTTCAAGTTAACTATTATATTTGGACATCTCATCACGAGTTAGCACCAATTGATATTTGTTATATTACATAAACTAACTATGCATCAAGTAGAGCAGTTGAAATAAGTAGATATGAAGAGATGGTGTTTAATGCAGCTGGTCCAAAATTTATGAAAAGTAATGAAGGAGCTCTAATGTTGAAACTTTAAAATCTTATGTTCTATTGAGTGCAACACAACATTTATTAATGCAAGGATGTACCACCCATTTTGAGTTTTTTTGTGGTGGTGAGATTGCTGAGTATTAAAATAAATGAATATTTCAATCAAGTTGTTAGGTTGCTTAAGGAGATAAGTTAGCTAGATAATCTAGTTCTAGCTTATTTTTATTAGACTAAAAAAATTAATTTCTAACTTAGATTTATCTAAATAGAAAATAGATTGTTGAATTAATGGTTGCATGATTTTATTACAAAGAAGATGCGTCATGATGTAAATATTGTGGTTCTCCACATTACAAACAATAAAGAAGGAAATAATGTTAGTAGAAGGAAGTCCCACAAAAAGGGATTATTTTATTTGTCTCTCCTTCCACATTTATAGAAACTTTTCTCATTGGTGAGTCTACTAGGCTTATGAGGTGGAATTATAATAAAGTAATAGAGCTAGGAATTTTGAGACATCTATTAGATTTAGAGGCACAAAAATACTTTGATTACACATACTAGATTTTGTTGTTGAACCTAAAATTGCATGCTTGGGTTAATGTGTCGATGAATTCACACCATACAATCAAGCTATTGCACCTTACTCATGTTGACCATTATTATTATACCATAGAAATCATCTCCCAAAGATGTGCATTACAAGTCCTTATTTGTTTCAACACTTACTATTCTTTGGCCAAACAATCTAATAGCTAGAACAACTGTGTACTTATATCCCCTTATAGATGATTTGAAAATTCTATATGAAGAAGATTTCCTAACATATGACATCTCAATAAACAAGAACTTTCACATGAAGGTAATCCTAATATGGTCAATTGTTGATTTTCTTACATATGACATATTATTAGGTGGAGTACATTAGGGAAGTTGGTTTGTTCATATTGCATGGACTATTCAAAAGCATTTACGTTAATACATGGTGAAAAAAAATTATGGTTTGATTATCATAAAATATTTTTACATATCAATCATTCATTTTTAAAAAATAAAGATGCATTCATAAAAAAAAGTTGAGAAGAGCACTTCACCATGATTGATTGAAGATCAATTATGGGAGATGGTGGAATAAACATAATAAATTATAGAACTTTTTATATTAACATAGGCTAGATTACCATAGTACAGTGTTACTCATAATTGAACAAATGTAGTATTTTTTGAGATTTACTATATTGGAGGACAAATTCTAAATGTCATAACTTGGATGTCATGCATATCAAGAAGAATTTATTTGATAACATCTTCAACATTGTAATTGACATAAAAAGAAAAAAAATAAGATAATTTGAAAACTAAGATGGACTTGCATGAATTTTTTAAAAAAGAGAGCTTGAGAAAGTTGAAGTAAGTAATGAGATAATCTTGAAACCCAAAGTTAAATGTGTGCTTATAGTGGAGCAAAGAAGAGTAGTATGTGAGTGGGTCTAGTCTTTAAAATGGTAAATATGTACACATCCAATTAATCTAAGTGTGTTGATATCAGTTCAAGAAAATTAATTTAGTTGAAAAGTATGATTGTCACATCTTCATGATATGTCTTTGCCATTTGCATCCATCATATTGCTAGAGCGACTTTGAAATCCATTAACAAAATTGAGCAATTTCTTAAGTATTTATGATCCACCTGATTGAATATGGATTTATTAATGCAATGCAAGAACAATTGGTGTTCCCTCTAGAATAGAGAAAAAGAAATGACACTACATAGAGTTTACGAATATTTTATTTAGATGATCAAATATGGCATTAAGGAATAAACATATTATCTCAAAAGATAAATATGCTCTCCTATAATTGATTCGATTATTTCAATAAAAGATTCCTAAAGCTAATGGGTCTTTCGTGTACTAGAGTATTTTCCCCTGAACTAGTAGAACAGGGTTTATTTTATCCTAGGATCATGGTTCCCTATATAGGCAAGCCTCTATAGTTAATTACATCTTAGAAAGGTCTCTTCCTAAGAATACTCTTGATTAAAGAAATAAGTTATTATTCCTAAAGACTGCTAAGGTAGCTTTCAAAGGATTGATTTTGAGAAATTCAATTGGGAGAGATCCAAATTGGAGAGAGTTATTTTAAAGAGTCAAATGGGAAAGAGTAAGAAATGTTTATTGATACTGGGATACCTAATAAATATTTTAACTATCCTATGATTAGGCTTTGGATTTGGGATTTAATTTTACATTTTGAGTTGTCATTTTTTTAGAAATCTAGGCCTTAGATTCTAGCAGCACAAGATTGCAGAAATGCTTAGGATTGAAGACTTATTCCTTTAAATGGATGCTTTAGAACATAGTCTACAAGCGCTTCTAACACATGTCAAATGCTCGACCTAGTTTTATTCTTGGGAATCATTGGCTATTCTCCTCACTTGAGGGAACTAGCCTATCCCTAACTCTTATGGACTTACAACCTTCCGGAGAAGGCTGCCAGCTAACACCTCCTAAGAGCATTTTAAATTCATGAAGTCAAGTCACATGAATGCAAGATGGCTAAGCTATTACATTTTTAGGAAAGAAATATATGAACCTAGACTCACTCCATAATCCTTAAGATCATGTAGGGTATGAGGATGCATCTAATTAATTCACATTTTTCAAATATTTATGATTTTTATCTCAAGATTCATTTTAGGCCATAGGTATGCATTTTATGCTTAATGTCATGCAATTAGAAATGGTTATAGGCCAAATCAAAAGAGAAAGAGGTGTTCTTCCATCATAGGCTCTCAAAGGTTAAACCTATTTTCTCTGGCAAAGATGGAAGCCCTCCCTTAACAAGAGTGAAATAAGATGATTATGCATGATGTTAAAACATCCAGCTAAGGGATTACTAAATATTTTATTATCTTGATTTAATGCCTAGGCTTTTATATGAGGTTATGAGTTATATTTAATTTTTATGTTTCAATTGATTTAGTTAGGTAGAAAATTTAGTTTATCCTATAAGCCTATATCTAGACATTCATCAAAGCACGAACATAGCATAGAAAGAAACCTAAAAAAAGCATGATGTTTCTATTACGCACCCAAAATAAATCAAGCTAAATTAAATTAAGAAAAATAGGCCAATGTGGAAGGATACCGCTGTACACCCCAAAAGAAAGAAAAATGGGCAGTCGAGTTTTGCCCTTACACAACTCGGCCTAGAACTATAAGTTTAGATTTATGAGTCTTCTTTCCAATTAAGTCATCTTCTTCTAGGACATCCAACGGGCTCCACATGAGACCACTGCACCATCTCCTGGTAGGGTCAGCTCCTGCTAATCCTAGACTCCATAGATCATAACTTAATTCTAAGCTTAAATTTACATTTTAAATATCAAAAAGAAATCCTAAGCCTTGCAAAATAGATGTTAGGAAATACAAACAACACACAACAGTTATATTTCACAAACATCTGGATTTTCAGCACATGCAAGCAAATAATAATTTTATAAATTATTTATTACAACGATCCCTTTAACAGAGCCCCCTGCAAAAAATAGTGTTAATTTTTAAAAGAATGCCCTACCATCCACAAACAAACAAGCTTTAGGCACACACCAATACATGAGCAGCATAGCATAGAAGAAAATCATAGAAATGATCAAACCTAGATTTAGAGTCCTGACCTAAATGATCTAGTGTGTGCAAAAGATGGGTTTGTGTGGTAAGGCTTTGCTCCTTTAAGTTCAAGATTAAATTTGAAGTTTGAATTTTGTTTAATTTTTTTCTTTGGGTGATTTCAATTCAAATGACTTAATGATTTAATTTCATTTTTATTCCATTTTATTTTGTTAAAGTCGAATAGGATTTCAAGAATGAAGAATGAAATGATTCCATTTTTGGATGGAGCTCTTTCCATTCAACATCCTAATTCTTAATGAAGTTTCCAAAAAAGTCTAACTAAGATCATTAAGTGTCTTAAGTAATCCTTTTTATGTTATTTATGTTTAGATTAATTTTTGATTCTTTTCTTTTTGAATTCTAGATTTTATTTGAATTATTTAATTTATTTAAGACATTTAGATTTGAGATTTGGATTAAGTTATGTTGATTTCATTTTAATTTAGTTTATGTTAACCTAAAGTAAAGTTGAGGTTTGATTTAGCTTAGTTTGAATTATTTCATTTAGTTTGAATTGCTTTTTTTGATTTAATTTATTTAATTTGTTTCATTTTGAATTAAGCAATGTTAGTTTCATTTGATTTGGTTCAAGTTAATTTAAAGAGTTTAGATTAAAGTTTGATTTCATTCAATTTAACTTAAGTTATTTAATTATGTTTGAATTTCATTAAGTATTGATTTTCTTAAAATTTGATATTTGATTAACTTAAGGTTTTAATTCAACTAATCTTTAAGTTTGATTAAATTCTTTGACTTGAGAAGTTTTGAATCACCCTAAGTATTTATGATGTTTATTTCAAATTAGTTCAATTTATTTGATGATTCAATGGATTAATGATTCTTCTTAATTATTATTTAATTCACATTGACCTAGAAATTTGGAAAATCAAGAATTCCAGAGATAATTATGACAAGTGGGGTTACATGCCAATTTTATGTTTCTAAATTTTCATGCTGATTAGATTTGTAATTAGGTGTAATTAGGATTTTAATTTTTCATTAAAATTAGGCCTAATTCAATGAGATTAAGGGTTTTATTTTTCATAAATTCCTCATTGAAATATCTTTCCAATGAGGGTTTATTCATGATTTTTGGATTATTGGTTAATTTATTATGATTTAATTAAGTTCACATTATTCAATTGAATTATTTAATTCATTTAATTATTTAATTAGGTCAATTTAAGGATTATTAGGTTTAATTGAGTTTAAGTAATGTTTTAATGTTCACTAAAGTTTGTTAAGGTGATTTAAGGTTGTTAGATTAAAATTCCTTAATTATTTCATTGATGATTAATTAATATAATTAATGTATTAATTAAGCATGTGAAATTGCAATTTTCATTAAATTTAGTGAATTAAATCCTGAAAAATTCACCTAAGGTATGTTTCATGCTTAATTTCATTTCTCCAAAGTTTCAAATTAATTGGTTTAATGGTTTGAGAATAATTAAGGTTCCTCTCATCAAGATGAATCCATAGAGCCCTAATTTGCATTTTTCTAATTTGTATTTATTTTTCTATGATTTTAAGAATTTTTTATAATTTTTTTAAAATTAATTTAAATCATCAATTAATGGTATTTAAGTAAGTGGTCCATACAGGATCCGCGTGCCACATGGCATGCGCAGTGCATGCGTGTGCGTATTGGGCCGCGGCCGCTGCATCATCATCAAAACGATGATCTGACATCATCACAGATGGGTGTTCGCATTCCCAATCTAAACAATCAGCGGTTCATAAATCGAGCATCTCCCATGCGGATCGGACAACAGATAGCTCATCTCCTTCTTTATTTCAGGAGGGAGAATTGTTTTCTTAATTCTGAGCAATTTAGGTAAGAAAATTGAGTGATTTCAATTTCTACACAATCGTTGAAGGAAATCGTATGATTCTATATAGCTTGATTTCACTGGAGATCAAGTTTTCTTTGAAACTAACCAAAGCCGAATTCTTAGGAAAAAATCAAGCTCTTTAATGGCATACCAAAATTTGTTGTTCGATTAGCTTTGAAATTGATTCCTAGAGCTTCGAAACCTTGAAGTGAGCTTGCCTAAGAAATTGGATCCTAGCCTTGCAGATTGCTCTCTAGACCAACTAGGCTTTGGATTTGAAGCTTTGGTTGTTCTCCTTATTTCCAGTGGTGTGGTAGATGAAATGATTCGATCCTCCTTCGTTTTAGCTGGTGAAGGTGTTGGAGAAGTCAATTTAGTTTTTGGAAGAGTATATCTTGATTTTCCTTCTTTGGCCGTGAGTCTCTTCTTTATATTTTTCCTCCTTGGTTGGCTAGGCTGATAACAAACTTTGGAGGGTTGCTGCCATGCTCATTCCTCATCCTCCACCTGTTTCAAATGAAGAGGTGGAGGGGAAAAAGCTAGGCAAATGGCATTTTGCTTTGTGGTGCTTTTCATTTGCCTTAGTTTTCCTTCCTTTGAACTTATGCAAAAGTCATTTTAGTGACTTTATTAAAGCTAAAATCCCACTAATGAAGTCTGAGAGTGTTTTATTGTCATTCCATATGAATTGGTTGAAAATGGGTTTTCAAATTTTTGAAGATCAATGCATTTGATTGACTCTTATTTTAATTGTATTTAACACATTTTAATCCCTTGGTTAATTTCGATTTAGTGCTAAATATGAATGCATTCATCATTAACAATTCTCTATGCGAAAATCATTAATTTCAAATTATGAAATGCATTGGTTATGTTTAATTTAATATTTTGATTTTTGAGTTGGACTTGAATTAAATCTAACTAAACCCATTAAGTTAGATTAATCCAAGGAAAGTGCACTGGATCATTAAATGTAATGATCTAGATATTTAATCCAAAAGGCATTTAATTTTAGGATTAAATGTTTTAATAAATGCCTTTTGAAAGAGAATTAACCTCATCAAAAAATGAGGTCAACATAACATTGGAATGGTATTATGTAAATTAAAGTAATTTTTTTCACTTGGACTTTTTGATTCTAAAGAGCACTTACCAATTCATCTATTGTTTACTACAAGAGTTATAAGCCTTGTTCAATACCATTGGATGTATCTATCTAAAAGGTAAACTAATTTATTAGTATTACCTCTAATTTAATTTGTGTTGTAAAATCATGTTAATTCACAAATAACTTTATAGATTGTAATGATATTATGTAAATTAAAGCAATTTTTTTCACATGGACTTTTTTTATTATACAGAGCACTTACCAATTCATCTACTTTAAAAGAAAAGAGTTATAAGCCTTATTCAATACCATTGGATGTACATATTTAATAGGTAAAATAATCTATTAGTATTACTTCTCTAATTTAATTTGTGTATGTATAATCATGTTAAATCGCAAAAAACTTTATAGATTTTTAAATAAAATCAAGAGGACTGTAAAAAATAAGGCTTACCTAAAAAGATCTATTTATGAAACATATCTCACATAAGAATTTACACATTTTTACTTTTACTATTTTGATCTTAAGATATAATGTGATCGAACTAGAGGACCTCGTAATAAAGATATCAATGGTGAAGACAACACTCATTCTTCATTGTTAATTTTTCAAGAAAATGGCAAGGCTTTAGGTAGATGCATACTGTTGACCTCACTTTTAGAGTGAGTTCTCTCATCATAGATCTAGGACTCTCATAGACACTAAGAGCTCCTTAAAATTAAGATAGTTCTAGTGATTAGGTGAACACTTAACCTAAGCCTAGAGACTTAGAAAGGTTAGTCATAGTGGTAGGTTATGACATAGGAATTTAGGGAGACTTGCCCATCCTGTGGCCTAAACCCAACCTATGTTCACCTTCTCAAACCAAACCTCAAAATCAATTCCAATATCAAAATTCAAATTCAAATCAAAATCAAATGATTGAAACCCAAGATCAAATTCAAGCTCCAAATCCCTTTTAAACCATGTGATCTAATTTCATAAGCTTAACCAAAATCCCATCCAAATCAAGTCAAACTCAATTGATTTTCTTACAAATCAATTATTTCATCAATTATCTTCCTAAATTTAAATTAAATCTGCATTCAAATGATCAAAACTAAATCAACTCAAGTCAAGACCCTTCTTAAGCTATATGGACCTACCTCCATGAGATTGGCCAAATCTTACCCCAAATCAACCCAAAATCAATTGATTTTCTCATGAATCAATTATATATTCAATCATCTTCATAAATATAAATGAAACCCACATTCCAATGATAAAAATTAAATCAAACTAAATCAATTTTCCTTCTAAGCCCTTTGTACCCACCTCCATGAGCTTAGCCAAATTTGCCTTCAAATCACTTCAAATTTAATTGATTTTCTTATAAATCAGTTATTCCATCAATTATCTTTCCAAATATAAATCAAATCTAAATTCAAATAACCAAAATTGAATCCAAAATAAAATCAAATCCTAATTTAAATCCTTTGAGCTAATTCCTTAGACTTAGCCAAATCCTATATGAATCAAGCCAAAATTAATGAATTTTCTCTTGAATCAATCATTCCTTCTATCATCTATCCAAATATAAATGATACTTACAATCATCAAGCCAACTTAAAATCTACACAAGTCAAGCCCAATTTAGCCCTTTCGACTAGAAAATTCCAAATGAACCAAAACCCATCATAGCCCAAATTAATTGCAGTTGAATTTATATTTCAATCCTAAACTCATATATAAATTCAACTAAATCTTAATCAAACCAAAACCAAGCCAATTGACCCATTTAGGTTCACTTGACACAAAGTAGCCTAAAGAACCCATGTGAATGAAGTTCTAATCCAACCCAAATTGGATTTAACCAAGCCCACCCAAACCTCACACCATGATCGTTGATCACCTTAGGATGATCAATTACTTAAATTGGGTCAAACCAAGTCAACTTAATCACTTGACCAAGTCAACCCTCTAACCCATATGAACCCAAACTAGCCAAAACCTACCATACACAAAATCAATTGAAACCATTGATTCACATCAACCCATAATCAATGATTGAACATAACTTGACCATCAATTAAGCCAAACCAAACCCAATTGGCCATTTGACCCAAGTTGACCCAAATTGACCTAAAAGGCCAAAATATGTCAAATCATGATCCAACCCAAATTGGTTGCAACCAATGGCTCAAGTTCATTCCAAATTAATTATTAAAATTGACCAAAGCCATAATTGAGCCTAGTTTGACCAATTAGACCTAATTAATCGGCGTAGCCCAAATTGACCTAAAGGGTCAAATTGGCCTAAAACCAAATTAAATCCAAAATTGATTCAAATCAAAGCCTACAATCCTATCCAATTGACCAATTGAACTTAAACCAATAACTAACCCAAGCCAATTTAGTCAAATTGGTCAAATTGGTTAACTTGACGCATTTGACCTATATGAATTCAAATGAGCCAAAATCAAACCTAGGCCAAATTGATTGAAAACACTTGAACCAAAATACTTCAAATCATCATTTAAACCTAACCCAAGCTTTGGTTTGATCCAATTTAACCAATTGGTCAACTTAACCCAACCTAGCCCAATTTGACCTATAAGGGTCAAATTGAGCCAAACCCATTTGAACCAACCCATAGCACATTCGAACTTGACCAAACCCAACCCAAACCTACTTGGGATCAACCCAAAATCAGTCCAAACCCAAATAAGTCCAATATAAGGTATTACCCATTAGCTAAACCTCTTCAAGGATTTGACTCAATTTCTGGCAAAGCCTACTCTCCAATCACCCATGGCAGCCATCAAACACCCTAAATGAGGTTCTACCTAGTCTCTTAGCTCACTCTAAGTGGGCTAGGACTGCCCAGCTCCCATTACTTTAATGGGGATTTTCAGCCACCATTATGAAGAGAAAAATAGAGGCCTTCAAAGCACTTTTTCTGCCATTATACACACTCTAGGAGCTCCTCCCTTTCCCCACTTCCTTTGGGCTAGAAAAAACACTAAAATTGAGCTGATTCTAGTAAGGAGGTGGCGACCATTGGTGGATAGAACATTCCAAGGGGAAGCAAGGGTCTAGATTCATCCCAAGGATTTATCTCGCATCCATGAGTGTGCTCGGATCAACACAGCCGCCGAAAACCATCCCCGTGAGATAATTTTTAAATCCTTTAGCCGGCCATAGGTTTCTTTATTTGTGGTAATGCTCGCTTGATTTTAGGAATTTATCTTAGATATCCCTTGCCTCTTTCATTTTTAACAATCGTAATGTGAAAGTAGAATTTTTTCGGCCAGAATCATCATGAAATCGAGCCCGAAATGGACCCTTGGCATTTGATTTCCCGTTCATCCACTCGATTTCTCTGTTTTGGGCATCACTTTCATCACATAGGAAGAGGATAAAGCAGCAACCATCTGATCCCACTTCAATAGGGATGGACGACTGTTATTGGAAGCAGATCTGCACGATTTTGGCCCACTAGATCACGAATTCGATTTGGACTGTCTGATCAAAATTGCACGTTCCTGCTCAAATGGGCTCATCAGTGTCTCATGCCTAATCGGGCGTTGCCACATGACACTACTTGTCAAGCAAAATTGCATGACCCAATCGCACGACACTGCATGGAAATGCGAGGCCCAGTCAGTGCTATGTGGCACTAACTGGTTTTAGTAAGAAATTAAGAATTTTTGCTTTTAAAAATTAATTAAAATCATCTAAAACTTTAAAAAATTATAGAAAATAAAATACTTTGCAAAAAATTACAAATAAGGGCTCGTTGGATTCGTCTCTTTGAGAGAATCCTATAAACAAAATCTCTAATTTTTTACTAAGTATTTTGAGCTTAATTTAGGTTTTAGTGAAACTCAAAGTTCATTAATTAATCAAACAATATAAAACAGATTGATTTATAATTTTTAGGGATTAAAACTGAGGTTAAAATCAACTATCAAAAAAGTTCAAGTCGAAATGACCTCTCGATTAAGAGATATTAAATTTTAGAGTTCATAGTGTCTATTTTAGTAAAATAAATTATTAAATTTATAAAAATTAAGAAAATCTATCAAAATGGTTTTAAAATACTTCAATTGACATGAAAGGACTAAAACCAAAAAATGGGACCCCTTTTCTAATCTTTTTCTTAAGTTCACTTCACTTTTCAAGAAAAATTAATTAAGGACTAATTGGCTAATTAATTACTTAATTAGTTTAATTAAAATTTAAAACACATCAGATCCTAATTAATTAATTTAGGGGTATATCTTTAGGTGTTTAATAACCTAAAGATATATAAGGAAATTATGGTTAGCTCACATGTGGGGAAAATAAAAGGTGTACTTAATCAAGTTCCTTAATCTAATTAACTATTAATTGGCCAATTGCATTAGGCCCTTTCGTTTCATAGGACTATTGCTAATTTAATTTTTAATTCATTTGCACATCATATTGGCTCAAAATTATTTAGTTAATTACTTTAAGGCAACATAGGTAAGGGTTAATTAATGAACTTAATTCAGATCATAACTTAATTAACTTATAAAATCAATTTAATCACTTTTCATTATATCGAATTAACTCACAAACATGGGGATGAGATTAAGATTAGCAAACTTCTTCTCACATTCCTTAAATTAAATTAAACATGAAATTAAAAATGACATTACAAAGCTTTGGATTACTTTAAATGAATTTATTTGATATGAGTTAGGAATTAATTTGATTGAATGAAATCATGTGTTTATGTTCACTTATTCCTTTCTACTCATATTAAATATTTCATGTCATTTGATCCATACATCCATATCTTTTCAAAATTAATTAAATTAAATGAGATTTCTTTTTTATGTTAAGCTTGCATGTGTTGATTTAATTTAATATATGTGTGACTACTATCACTATTTAATCTAAATGTATTTTCCAAAAGATTATAAATGAATCATAACATATGTTAGGATGCTAGTTATAAATACATCAGAGATGTATGTGATTATAACTTAAGTGTATGTCGTGAAGCTTTATTTTCTTTATTGATGTGTTGATTTACATAAGTGTGAATGCTAATGGGTATATAGTCTGGACATCCCGAAAAAATGAGACTTTAGCTTGCCCTAAGGAGGTCATTTGATTACCTCACTTCCTTGGTTAACAAAGGCACACACTCATTTTATTTTATTCTTATGTATTTCAAAACTAGAATTTGGGCTTAATTTTTAAATTAGTCCTAATTAAAAACGTAATTAGATAATTAACCTGCTTAAAAAAAAATTTAAAATATAGTAGGCATAATAAGGGCGCTATTGCCCTTGACGGATCATGATAAATAATTTTTTTTAAAAAAATCAACATGGCACAGGTAACATCTTCCTCTCTCTCTCTCTCTCGTCATTATAATAATGGAATTAAAAACTGAAAGGCTGAAACTTTTAGAAATCAAAGACTTTTCAAAATATTAATATATTATATGATTATTAATATGAAATCAAAATAATTTAAATTAATTAAAATAATTTAAATCAATTAATATATTATATGGGTATTTAAATTTATAATTATTAAAAATATTATGTATATATAATATTTTTATTTTATGTTTATCATATATATATATATATATATATATATATATATATATATATATATAATATTTTAGGAAAAATTTTTAAAATAGACAATGTTAATCATAATTAGAATGAAAATTTTTTTTTTAAAAATAGTATAGTCGTTGATTAATTTTAATCACATCGTTATCCAGTCGCTAAACAACGACTGGCGAATTTAAAATTTTTTTTCCGTGATTTTGGAATCACGAGAGAGAGAGAGAGAGAGAGAGAGAGAGAGAGAGCAGTAGAGCCGTTTTAATAATTTTTTTAATTAATATAATTATTTAAAATATTTAAAATATATAAATTAAAAATATTTTTTATAAAATATTTAATAACTAAATATTTATTTATTTAGTTATTACTTTTTTTATTTATATATATAATTAAATATATAATTTAAAAATATTTTAATTATATATATATAAATTTTCAAATTTATTTAATAATTTTTATTAATTAATATAATTATTTAAAATATATAATTTTATTAATTTTTGTTAATATATATAAAAAATATTTAAAATATATAAATAAATGATTTTAATAAATTAAATAAAATATATATATATATATTTATTTAGTTATTTATATATTTAAATTATATAAATATTTTAAGTTATATAAATAATTTAAAAATATTTAAAATATATAAATAAATAATTAGTTATATATATATATTTATTTATTTAATTAGTTATTTATTTATTTAAAATATATAATTAGTTAAATAAATAAATAAAAAAAAATTATATAAATATTTAGTTAATTATATATTTATAAAATATTTAGTTATTTATATATTTATTTATTTATTTATTATATATTTATTCCTTTCTTTATTTATTTATTAAAAATTATTTATTTAGTTATTTTTTTATATTTTATATTTTTTATATTTTTTGTTATTATTATTATTATGGACTTATATAAATAAATATTACATTTTTTAAAATTTTTTTTAAACGGATTAATTAGCTAATTACGTTTTTAATTAGGGCTAATTTAAAAATTAAGCCCTAGAATTTGTATAAAACTTTAATTCATATATATAAATAATTCAATTAAAGAAAATATAGTTTCTTGTATGATTTTCATCCACTTAATTATGAATACATGTTGTTGACCACTTTTGGAGTAAGGATTCAATCTTCCTATTATAGGTCTAAGAGTCTTCTAGACACTAAGAGCTCCTTAATTATAGGACACTTCTAGTGGCAAAGTGAACACTTAACTTAAACCTAGAAACTTTAGAAGATTTTTTCTTGGGATTAGGCTAAGCCTTAAGACTAAGGATACCCACCTTACCCTATGGCATAACCCATGACCTACAATCACTTAAGTTTAAATAAAATCAAATTAAATCAAAATTAAATCAAATTAAATCAAACAAAAGCATAGAATCAATGCATAAACATAAATGAACTGAAAAATAAATTCTAATGAAGTTCAAAGTGGCAAATAGGTCATTTAGCTTAGAGTTGACTCATGTGGGCTCCATTAAGTCAAAAGTCAACAAACCAAAAAAATTGTCCAAATTAAATCACTCTAAAGGATCAAAATCATCAAATGAATATGTTTAAACATAAAACTAAATAAATCTAAATCAAATGAGATCTCAAATGGGTTAATTGGATTATTTAACCCATTAATCTCAATTTGGATTAAAATATATTCAAATTAAAAGTAACATCAAATCAAATAAAACCAATCACTCTAAATCATCATAACCACTTAATCAAACAAGATTAGATTGAGTCAAAAAAATATTTAACTTAATTGAACCCAATTTGACCCATTTGAACTCAAAATGGATCAAATCCAAATCCAAGCCAAATTAAATCTGAATAATTGATCAAGAACATTCCAAATAACTCTTAAAACATAATTGGCACATAATCTAAACATAGAATGATAAATTGAATCACATAAATCAATTTAACTAATTTTGGTCAAAGTTGGTCAAATTCAAAATTAATCCAAATTGAATAAAATTAATCTATCAAAATCATCATGAATGATCAATTAAACATAATTAAAGTAAATCCAAAGCCAATGAGCCAAATCGGGTTGCTTGAACCCAACCCAACTCATTAGGGTCAACATGAGTTGACCAATCCCAAATTGACCCCAAATTGGATAAAACACTTAAACCATCATGTAAAAAGTTAAAATCAAATTTCTATGGTTGGGTGAAACCAAGAGAAGAGAAGAGAGATAGAGAGGAGAGAGAGAGAAAGAGAGGGAAAAGATAATCTTGCCAAATCCCTTCATTCAATCCTCCACATCACTTGCATTGATGGAGATTGACTTCATAACCATAAGAGGGGACTTTGGAAGCTAAATCCAAAGTCCCCAATCATCCATCACCACCCAATCATTCTCCCCATCATCATTAATGGTGATTTTCAGCCACCATTAAGGTAGGAAGAAAAGAAGCACTAAAATAATTATATTTTGGCATTGGAGAGCTCCTTGGAACTCTAGAAAGCATGAGCAACCCTTTCCCCACTTCCCTTCGATGGAAAATCATCAAATTCTAGCAGATTCTGGTGAAGTGAGGCAGAGGTTCATGATTATGATGATCCGAAGTAAGAAAAGAGTCTAGATTCTTTCCAAAGCTTCATCTTACATCTAGAGTGTATTTGAATTATCTCTACTGCCAGAAATCATCCTTGATGAGGTAATTTTTAAATCTCATAGCCGGCCATAGGATTGCTTATTTGATAGAATGTTTGCTCAATTATAGGAATTTTCCCTAGATATCTCTTGCATATTTCAGTTTACATGATCCTAATGTAAAAACAAAAGTTTTCCAGTGAGAATTGACATGAAATCGAGCCCGATCGGATGAAATTCTGTTCAATTTTATGAAAATCTCGTGAAAACACTGTTCATCCAATCATTTTCGTCGCTTGGGAGAAAGAAAATCCCATCGTCGTCTGATCTTCTGTTTAGGGAAATGGACGACTGTGATTAGTGCTATATTTCACACAGTTTAGGCCCTCAGATCACCTGATTTGATTTGGACTGTCCTATATGCAATTGGACGATTTGATATGATCCTGAGTGGAACCGTACATTCCCTCTCTTTTGCCACGTCGGTCTTCGACCAATAGCCGCGGTACACGTGCAGATCCAATCGCCTGTAGCATGGCACCCGTTTCACGCCAGCGCGCATGGTGACTAGGTTAAGTAGGAAAATCGATGATTTTCTGATTTTAAAAATTATTTAAATTTCTTGAAACTTCACAAATTCATTACAAATAAAATACCCAAGAAAGGATTACAAATAATGGCTCGTTGGATTTGTCTTTTCGAGAGGAATCCAATGAGACCAAAATACCCAATTTCTATTGGATATTTTGAGCTTAATTTAAGTTTTATTGAAAATCAAATTTCATCAATTAAACTAAAAATACACATCAGATTGATCTAAAATTTTCAAGGATTGAAACTAAAGCTAAAATACACATACCATAAAAACATCAAGTCAAAAAACTTTTGGATTAGGAGATATTAAATTTTGAAGTTCAGATTATCTATTTTAATAAAATAAATCAATTAAAAATCCAAAAAATCATAGAAATCTTCAAAATAGCTTAAATCCCTTCAGTTAACATCTAAGATCCTTAGAAAAATAATATGATCTTTTGAAGCCTAATAAACCTAAAATAAATACTTAGGATTAAGATTAAATTAATTAAGGAATTAATTAATATATAATTTATAATAATTTAAATGTTAAATAAAAAAATCAGAAATGACATAACACTTAAATGATTGATAATCAAACCTCAAATCAAAAAAATATCACATAATATTCAAATGAAATTAAATTTAAACATAAACTTATACCTAATTAAATTAATGAAACCCAATTAAATAATTATATTTTAAATTAAACTCATAATTAAGGACCTTAGGTAGACTCTTTAAGAGTTAGGATGTAGAATAAGGTGAGTTCCATTTACAAATGGAATTCATTCTAGTCTTCATTCTTGAAAACCTAAATATCACTTTAACTAAATAAAAGTGAAATAAAAAATAATTCATTAAATCATTTGAATTGAAACCACCCAAAGGTAAATTTTAAATAAATTCAAACTCCAAATAGAAACTTAAACTAAAAAGCCTAGTAAAGTCTTACCACACAAGCCCTCTTTTCACACACTAGAATACTAGGTCACCGACCTTAGAATTAGGTTAGGTCGATGTGTTGTGAGGTATGGTGTTGTATTTTATTTTGTGATGTAATGTTTTAGACTGGATATTAGGGTGTATGTTTTGTAGACTAGATGTTAGGCCGTTGGTAGTCTAACATTATTTTCTATAGGGGATTGTGCTTAAAGGGGTCACTGTAAAAATAAAATATAAGTGCTTTGCTTGCAAGTTGCTTACGCCCCTAAGTATAATCCAAGTTAGGACAGGTGGGCTTGGTTACCCACGTGTAGGGTGCTAAGTCCAAATTATGATATACCTACTTGGGATTGAATGTATGTTTAGTTAACGTCTATTTTGCAGGTGTAGTTAGATTTACTTTTTTATATAAAAATATAATTTTGTAATATAAATTAGGATTAGTGATGTGGGGGATTAGAATGAGCAGTGGCCATAAGGCTTAGTCCTTGGGGTGCCCTGTGATGCCTTTGGAGTGAATCAAATCAAAAGGAAGAGAAGGAGGACATAAAAAAATGAAGAAAAGAAGACCCCCATAACATGCATTATTTTTGTAATACGGGTTATATACGGGTAGAGCTAGGCTACCCATCTTTTTTTCTCTTTTCGAGGTGTGTGGTGGAACCCGACCGCACCAACCTTTTAATTTTTGGGGTAGTCTATAAAATTATTTGATGTTGTGTTTAGATTGCCCACTAGAATTGCATGCATTTCTAATTTCTTAATATTTATGTTTGAATGTGTGGTCTGGATACGATAGGCTCTTAAGACAAAAATTAATTTTTATACCCCAACTAATCACTCATAATTAAATTTTAAAATAACACACAACTTCATCATAAAGCCTAGGACATAAATAAGCTAATTAAAATATTTAGCAACCCCTTAGCTATATGGTTATATGTCTCACATCATCCATATCATATTCCTTCTTCCTTGAATAGATCTCCATCCTTGCACGACAGGGAAATGCTTGACTTGTGAGGGCATCCCTTGTGGTGGAGAACACCCTCTTCTCACTGATTTAGCCAATAACTTTATTTAGTCATGCATTTAGGCATTAAAATTCTAAGCCTTTGTCCAAATGATATGTCAAAATGAAATAAAAATTGAAAAGATTTTTGTAATTGTAGATTTAGTCATATGCTCATACCACTCATGCTTTAGTCTCTTAGGAAGTGGGTTTATGACTTTTATTTCTTTCCAATTAAATAACAACCCAACCATCTTGCACTTTCATAAGAATAGACTACATGGTTTTGAATTATAGGAGGTGTTAGCCACTTTAGGCGTTGTAAGTCCAAAAGTCGGACGATTTATCCTCTCTTATGGAGGTAGATCATTATATTCATCTCTCTCTTAGATTTAGGTTGTGATTTAGCTTATGCTAAAGCTCTCTAGATTTAGGATCTAAGGTAGCTATTTTCTTTGGGTTACAAGCATGAATCCTCACCTCTTAGACATTTTAATAATCTTGTGTTGATGGATTATAAGCCCAAACAACTAATAATATTTCAACTAGAACAAATAAATCTATTCAATTTCAAATATATAAATCCCAATTATAGGATAGATTGGAATGCTCATTTGGTTTCCTAGTATCACGAGCATTTCTTACTTATTTCCTTTGGCTTCTAAAGATAAGTCTTCTTCTTGAACAATCCCACTTGATTTTTCAATATAACTAATTTATTGATAGTCTAGCCTTGAAATCTTTGGAGATTTAATTTATACTTGAATCAAAAGTATTCCAAGGGAATTCACTTTCCTTAGGATGTAATTATCTATGGAGGCTTGCCTCCATAAGGAACTTAACGAACCTAGCTTAATATAAACCCTACTTTACTTTTTCATGTAAAGTAGGGGAAAAATCACTAGTATATTCAAAGACCCATCATGCCTTAAGAGTCCTTATTAGGTAATTTGGTCCATTCAAAGGTGATGACTTCTAACTTTCGAGATAGTATATCATTCCTTAATGTCATACTCGATCATTTTAATAAGTATCCCCTAAGATCTGCGCGATGTCCCACATCCAAAAATAAATATCACATATTTTTTCTGGCGACTCCGCTTGGGATGGTTCCTCTCTCCATCTTTATTAGATAATTATTATCTCGAAGCATTGATAGTAGACTTATATTTTATATAAGCCTGAGACTATCTTTCTTTCCATTGACTCTTTGCTTATTTTATCATTAAGCTAAGGTAGCCAACATCCTTTAGGTTTTAGGACCTCACTTCATGTAGGTCTTAAAACTCCTATTGGGTCACCCAATAGGTAAAAGTAAATTAACTAAAGAAAGGAAAAATAATCAAACATAAAATATAGAACCTCTTACCACTAGCTTGGTAAAGCAAGGTTCATTCCATGCTTAACAAAATTTCAATAAAACCAAAGTAAAATAAAAACATATTTTTTACAAAAATTTTTAAAAGTCCTTTCAAAATAAAAATCATATGAATCCCATTTAAGATTATCCAATTTGTTAAATGGAGGTTCTCTATTTAAAATTAAAATTAAACAAAGATAAAAAATCTTTTCTCCAAAAAGTTTTAGATCCCTTTCAAAATAAAATTATTTGAACCCCACTTAGCATACCTAAATTTGTTAAGTGATAGTTACTTTTTCAAAATCAAAACTAAATCAAATAAAACCTCTTCTTCAAAAATAAATATCAAATCCCTTTTTGAAGCAAAATTAACCTACCCATTTAACATACCCAAATATGTTAAATGTGAATTCTATTTTAAAATCATAATCAAACAACAAATACAACAAACAAAAATTTCTTCTTAACAATGTAAAGACATTCTCCAAACAAAATTTAAAAATATATTTTCACACAAAATTAACTCCATTTAACATACCTAAATTTGTTAAATGAGATTTTCTCTTCAAAAATCAAAATAAAACCACATATCAACACATAACAATTAATACCAACATATGATTGAACTCCTTTTAACATACCCAAATTTGTTAAGTGAGAGTTCTATTTAAAAAAAATCCTAAAATTTTGAACCTGCTGTCATATTAATATTTGAAAAGTAATGTTCCAAAATTTCTTAAATCCCAATCAAAGAGCTCTGAACCTACAGTCATATCAACATTTGATTTGCGAGGTTCTAAAGAAATTCTCTTCAAATCTCTCCAAATCAAGATCTAATTATTTAAAACCCCTTATCATATTCAAATTTGATGAGTGTGGGTTCAAATTCTTTAAATCTATTAAAATGTTTGAATCAAATTTGACATAGAGCTTGAAAACCTTAATATGACCTTATGATAATGTAATATTCACTATTATTGGTCATAAAGTTATGGTTAATAAAAAAATTATGATGGTATTCAACTTAAAATCAAAATGTGAATTCTCACCCTAAAGGAGAAAGGCCATAGAGGTTCCTTCAAGGGTAAGAATAAAATTGACAAGGATTTTGAGTATTTCTTATCTATTTTAGATAAGTACATATCAAATGACTTGAATCCTAATTCCTAAAAGAAGACAACTCTCAAAATACTGATCATAATCCATAAAATAATAGTATGGGCTTGATGTCTTTAATGATTCCAACTCGGGTAGAGATGCCCCCATGGTGTTACTATCAATAAAGAGTTAGAATCATTAGATTTTAAAGGCCTAATAGGATAAACTTTGGGAACCAAAATAAGTAGGTGGACATCAATTCTACATCTCTTTCAAAAGATATCACAAAAATCAATTATTGCAGTGGTAGGGTCCTACCACTTTGATCAACACCATAGGAAGAAGCAAACTGGTCATTGGATATAATCAAATTCTAAATCATTCTTAAGATACACCTCACAATCCAAAATAAGGGCATAAAACTGTTCTGAAGGTTTATTTTAAGGTCCCACTAAGTTAAATAATAAGTGCACTCTCACATTATCTAAAGAGAGAAAAGTGTTTGATTGGAACTTAACCTGATTCTTCCTTGCTCAGTTAGTGGAAACCTCCAAAAGTCATACTTCATATAGAATATCCTATGGAAAAGAAAGATAAGCAATCACCTCCAGAGAACACAATATAAATAAAGACTCAAAAAAAGGAGAGAAAGAAAAAATGAAATTAAAAAAAAAGAAAAAAAATTCAAAAAAAAAGAAGAGAAAGAGAAGAAGAAAAAGCGAAAAGTAAAGCACCAATAATACACATTAATTTGGAATCTAAATGATAAATCATGTGTACGAGGTGTAAATTCAAGAAAATAAGAGAAAAAGAATATACAAAATAAATTTTGAGTCAAAATTTGACAAATCTCTGGAGTTAGATAACAATAAAAAAATTCTAAATGGATGATTCATGTATGATATGACTAGAAACTTAGTAGGTATGTGAGCTCATTGACTCCAATTCTACTATCTCATGATATTATTATAGGATTGGAAGTTAAGAGTTGCTCCTACCTCTAACAAAAAATATTTATATATTGTGAGATATCAAATTTTCACTTCATATCTCTTTTTTCAAGCTCGAAAAAAGATTCAATGCTCATAGATAAACCTTCAAATGAAGTAATAAGATCATCTTTGGCCTAGTCTATCTACTTTGCTCAAAGAGTTTTGAAGACTTTCAAGTAGAGAATGCACTCCCTCAAGTTAAAATAATAATAATAATAATAATAATAATAATAATAATAATAATAATAATAATAATAATAATCAGATCAATAAGTTTCAAGAAATTTACCTGAGAACATAAAGAGGGTCGGCACACCCTCCCAACATCCATATATAATAAGTCAGAAGGAAAATGCCAACAACTTGGTTATGTTACTTTTGTAGTTTAAAGACTATTTTACCTAAGACCATAATAAAGTGCTCAATACATCTCCAAAGGTAGCAATCTACAAACTCAAAATTGAACTATTGCTATTCCTATTTTACAAACTTTTGATGCGAACATTTGCACCAAGAAGAGGATCAAAGTTTGAAGTTAATCTTATTGAAGAAGAAAGATACTATCATAATTTCCCAACATTATTCCCACTCAAAAGGAAGAACATTTAAATCAACACATACGTCAATTTTGAAGATCTAAGATAGGCATGTCTTGAAGATGAATTCACATTACCTATACAAATTTAATAGCAAACATAGCCTCTTTGCATGCAATCTCCTCATTCAAGGATGGGTCAAATGATGTTGGAGGATGAGAGATCATTTGCATTTATAATTTTCATCAGAATTTACTACTGTAAGGTCATGCCTTTCAGCCTTAAAAATTCTGGCACCACATACCAGTGGGCCCTGACTTGAATCTTTGACGAACTCATTCATTACCAAGTTGAATGCTATGTTGATGATCTCATGGTCAAAAGCAAAGAAAAGGAAGACTATCTTTGCAATATGAGTAGTTGTCTTCAATTAATTATGACACTACAACCTAAAGATGAATCCCTTAAAGTATATAATTAGGATGACTTTAGGGAAGTTTCTAGAATTGTAGTGAAGCATCATGGGATAACAAAAATTGTTCTAAAAGAGATTAAAGTGATATTAGAGATGCAACCTCCAAAAAAAAAGAAAAAAAAAAGAAAAAAAAAAGAGAAAAAAGAAAAAAAAAAGAAAAAAAGAGAGAAATAGAGACATCTTAACAAAATTAAAATCATTTCAAGGAAGGTTATTGTATCTAAGATACTTAATCTCTCATCTTTTTTGTAGGTGTCAATCATTTGCTACTTTGATAAAGAAAATAGATCAAGTTTTGAAGGATGATAAGTTTCAATACTCATTCCAAAGCATAAGGTAATATTTCATGACACCTCTAATATTGGCCCCTCCATTCACCTTAGGCCACTAGTTTAAGGCTATCTCCATTTAAGGTATAACTCTTTTCTCTAAAATTTATCATCAATAATCAAACTACAAAACTCTATGCATCAATTAAAAAGCTTAAATGTCCTACAAATAAAAAAAAAAGAAAAAAAAAAAAAGAGAGAGACCTCAATTAACGTTGAATATAGATGGTTTAAACTCTTTCAAAGTTAGTTTATCTCAAAACTCTCCAAATCAAGATCTTTCTTCTGATCATTAAAAACCTACTTTGGTGTTTCAAAGGATGGAAAGTAGTTTATACCACTATGATAGGAGAGTGTCTTGTATTCCTATGTCAACAAACACTACCTCAAAAGCCATTACACTCAAAATTAAAATTCAAATTTGGAGAATAATTCAAGTAATTGGAATGAGACATTTCTTTCATTCAAATGCAAATTAAAGCATAATACTTGAGAAGCCTTAGAGAGTTTCTTTCACTATGGATGATCAATTACTTTGATTGGGTTCTAAATATTTTGGAGAAAGAACAATACTCTTAGTTGTTCTTATTCCATTTGCACACATCTAAAGAAAGTTAAAAAAAAAATCAATCAATTCTTTAATGAAGTTATGTTTTCACGTATACATTGGTTGAGTCCGAATTAAAAAAAAATCTACAATCATCCTTCAAAATTACTCATCAATCTAAACATTCCTTCAAACTTACATCCAAAACTCAATATTTATCTCCAGTGCTATTATGATAGGTGTAAGAGAACCCAAGAGACATCCTATTTTGATTAGTATAACTAAGTTAAGTGTAAGCAACCTGAGCGGCATCCTTTCTTGGTGGAGTCACATTGCCCCTGTGGCACCATTTCATCCATTCTTCGATGTGTTTAGAATAGATGTAAGAGAACCCAAGCGGCATCCTATCTTTCATAAATACAACACAAATAAAAATTACACACAAACACATATTAAACAAACATATATCTTTTATCTCGGGCTACTTCGAGTTGTGATAACGCCCCAATGGCACTCACTTAGTAGTGCTCTAGGTCGGGCTGATGTGCTATCCTGCTAGTGCATTACCCTAGTGATCTTCTTATTTTGAAAGATGTAAGTCTGCTATGCTTTCCTCCTTTACTTGGTCACTACACACCGATGAGCACCCTGTTAATTTGGTAGGCCTTACTGCGTGGCTAGTAAGCTACCCTTATGTTGGCTTCATTCAAGAGGATGTAAGTCTGTAATGCTTTCTTCTTAAACTAGCCTTCGTGTACTAACTAGGTCGAGTATATTCAAGGATTAAGGTAAGTCCCTCAGTGACTCCTTTCCTCCTGTCTATTTCAAGTCTGGGTCTAGTCCTCCTTTGTGACTCCCTACTTAATAGTCACCTTTAGGTCTGGTTTGATCTATTATGCCATCAATGGGTTACCCTAGTGGTTGTTCCTCACTTTAGAAGGTGTAAGTTTGCTACACATTCTTTTTAGCAAGACCGTTGCACACCGGCGGGCAACCCTAGGTTGGATAACACTTATTGAACATTCGGTAGACTATCCTAGTGATCAATTTTGCTTTAGGGAGATGTAAGTCTACACACCTTCTTCCTAGATTGATCATCACATTACAAGGTTGGTTGGTGTCTATGTGACACCCATGGATACACCACTCACAGATGTATGGCCCCTTGTTTTCTCTTGATTGCCACGTACTCTGGGGAGTCCACTGAGAGGATATATTTTGTCTATGGTCTTCTATACCATTTTTTCTCATTAAGGTTTGATAAAAATAAACAATATATATATATTCGCTTGTGGATTAGAAGAATACCTCAACGACACCTTTCCCTAGCAGACATCTTATCTTTTAGGGCAGTGTTAGCAAAACTACCTATAGGAATTTCCTGACTACCCTTGAGTTGAGAAAAGTCCCTAGTGGCACTCTTTTAGTAGTCGCCCTTAGGTCGGGTTCGACTAATTGTACCACCAATAGGTCACCCCGATGGTCGTCCTTACTTTGGAAGATGTAAGTCTGTTATGCATTTTTTTTGGCACGATTATTGCACAATGACGGGAAGCCCTAGGTCAAGTTCGATTTGTTATTCTACCAATAGGTCACCCTAGCGGTTGTTCTTTGCTTTGGAAGATATAAGTTTGCTACGCTTTCTCCCTAGCATAATCATTGCACCCTAAAATGCACCTCTTAGGTCGGATAGTCCCACCCTTCAGTTGGTAGACTATCCCTCTGGATCTATAAATCTGAGATAGGCCTAGGCCGACATAGACCCTTCTTAGTGTGGTCCATCACACACCAACGAGATCCATCAAATAAAATCAAAACAAATGAAAATGAACCAAATAAAATTAAAATAAATCAAATGAAATCAAATGAAATTAACCTTGTACTTTTGGTGACAAGTCCCCTGGCATTCTCGGTGTCACCCGGTCTAGTTTGATTTGTTGTTCCATCGACAAATCACCCCAACAGCTAGTCCCTTCTTTGAAAGATGTAAGTCTACTATGCTTTCTTCCTAGCATAACCGTTGCACATCAAAAGACACCCCTTAGGTTGGATGGTCCTACCTTGTGGCTGGTAGACTATCCCTTTGGACTTGTAAATCTGAGGTAGGCTAAGGCTGACATAGCCCCTTCTCAATGGGTCTATCGCACACTAACAGGGTCTATCAAATTAAAATGAAATTAATCCTGACTACTCTTGAGCTGATATAAGTGTCCAGTGACATTCACTCAATAGTCACCTTAGGTCGGGATTGATTTGTTGTGCCATCAATAGGTCTCCCTAATGGTTATTCCCCACTTTGAAGGATGTAAGTCTGCTTTGCTTTCTATTTAGTATAGTTGCCAGAAATCACTAGGTCTACACTTGTGGTAGACTACCCCTTTGGATATATAGATAGGTCAAATTAGCCCCTTCTCGTGGGTCCAGCACTAGCGGATCCACAACATAACAAATCAAATAAAATCATATTAAATCAAATTAAATTAAAATAAAATTAAATTAAAATGAAATTAATCCTCTTGGTACATAAGTGACATTCACTTAGTAGTCACCTTAGTTGTTCGATTTGTTGTGCCATATAGGTCACCCATTTGTTCCCTGATGTAAGTTTTCTATGCTTTCTTCTAGCATAGCTTTACCTGCAACCCTTAGATAACCACCTTGGTAGACTACCCCTTTCGATAAATCGAGATAGGCCAAGGCGACATCTTCTCGGATCCATTGCACACCCACAATTATGAAATTTATCCCTCTTGACATAAGTCCCTGATTCACTCATTGAATGATTTCCACCCAAAAAAATCTACTATGTTTCTTCCTGCCATTACACTCGCCTTGGTTGGATACTACTATCCCTTTGGATTTGTAAATCTAAGATAAAGTCCCCATGGCTTCTTTTAGTGGATCTATACACAGGGTCCATCAAATAAAATAAATCATAATCATCGAACAACTCTTGTTGAGGTAAGATCCCAATGACACTCACTGAGTCTCCTAGATCGGGTTGAGTTGTTGTGCCAATGGGTCACCCGGTTATTTCCTTTGGAAGATGTAAGTTATGCTTTCTTCTAGCAGCCTTTACAGAAAGACAACCCAGGTTGGATACCTTATGGAGGGTAGACTACCCCTTTGGATTTGTAAATCTAAGATATGCCAAAGTCCCCATGGCTCCTTCTTAGTAGATCCATCACACAGGTCCATAAATCAAATCATATCTCTAGTGGATATGCCCTCAGCCAAATCAAATTCAAAACTAACCTCCCTAGTGGAGTCAAATCAAACATAATAAATCAAATTCAAAATAAGTCTCCCTAGTGGAGTCAAATCACACTCCTCCCTCAGTGGAGTGCAAGTTAAAACAAACCAAATCAATATCCTAGTGGAGCCAAATAAGCAAACTAAATCAAATAAATTCAGCCTTATCTCCCAGGGATATGCCAAATTAAACATAAAATCAACCAAATTAATCTCATTGGAAGACCAAAACAAATTAAATAAATTGAAAATCCCAGATTTTTCCTCCAAAATCAAATCAAACAACTTGTCCGATTATCCTTAGATTTCCCACTTTTATGCCCATGGAATAAATCTATCTCAAATCAAATCCAATTCATGTGCGATTTCTCGGTGGACCTCTCTTCATGTTTTTGACATGAAAACTTATTCAAACCAAATCTTCTTGGTTCTCTAATACCCTCGGTATAAGATGAGTTGCATTGCACTATGATCGTGATTCTATCTACCTCTTAATTTAGGTATAGATGGCCTCCATTAGTGCATGCATTCCTTTGGACATTATTGATCATCTCGGTCAACACCAATAGGTGCGGTGTGCCCTGTTAGTTACACCACACCTATTGGGGGTCCTTTTGTTGACCTCACTTTTGGAGTGAGGATTCAATCTTCCTATCATATGTCTAGGAGTATTCTAGATACTAAGAGCTCCTTATTCATAGAACACTTCTATTGGCTAAGTGAACACTTAACCTAATGCTAGATACATTAGATGGGTTTTTCATAGGATTAGGCTAAGCCTTAAGACTAAAGATACATACCCTACCCTATGACCTAACCCATGTCCTACAATCACTTAAGTCCAAATAAAATCAAATTAAATCAAAATTAAACCAAAAGCATAGAATCAATGCATAAACATAAATGAACTCAAAAATAAATTCAAATGAAGTTCAAAGTGGTAAATAGGTCATTTGACTTAGAGTTGACCCATGTGGGCCCTATTAAGTCAAAAGTCAACAAACCAAAAATTTATCTAAATTAAATCACTCTAAAGAATCAAAATCATCAAATGAATATGTTTAAATATAAAACTTAACAAATTTAAATCAAATCGAAATCTCAAATGTGTTAATTGGATCATTTTACCCATTAAGCTCAATTTGGATTAAAACATATTCAAATCAAAATTAACATCAAATCAAATAAAACTAATCACTCTAAATCATCATAACCACTTAATCAAATATGATTAGAGCTTAAACACATGTTGGTTGAGTCAAACAAAACATTTAACTCAATTTGACCCATTTGAACTCAAAATGGATCAAATCTAAATCCAAGCCAAATTAAATCCAAATAATTGATCAAGAATAGTCCAAATAATTCATAAAATATAATTGAAATATAATCTAAACATAGAATGACAAATTGAATCACATAAATAAACTTAACTAATTTTGGTCAAAGTTGGTCAAACCTTGATCAAACTTAGGTCAAATTCAAAATTAATCCAAATTGAACAAAATTAATCAATCAAAACCATCATGAATGATCAATTAAACATAATTAAGGTAAATCCAAAGCCAATGAGCCAAATCGAGTTGCTTGAACCCAACCCAACTCATTTGGGTCAACATGAGTTGACTCAATCCCAAATTGACCCCAAATTAGATAAAACACTTAAACCATCATGTAAAAAGTTAAAATTAAATTGCTATGGTTGGGTGAAACTAGAGAGAGAGAGAGAGAGAGAGAGAGAGAGAGAGAGAGAGAGGAAAATACAATCCTACAAAATCCCTTCATTTAATCCTCCCCATCACTTGCATTGATGGAGATTGACTTCATAGCCACAAGAGGGGACTTTGGGAACTAAATCCAAAGTCCCCAATCAGCCATCACCACCCAACCATCCTCTCCCCATCACCATTAATGGTGATTTTCGGCCACCATTAAGGGAGGAAGAAAAGAGGCATTAAAAGGATCAGATTTTGGCATTAGAGAGCTCCTAGGAAGTCTAGAAAGCAAGAGCAACCCTTTCCCCACTTCCCTTCTATGGAAAATCATCAAATTCGAGCAAATTCCAGTGAAGTGCAATAAAGGTTCATGATTATGATGATTCGAAGCAAGGCAAGAGTCTAGATTCATTCCAAAGCTTCATCTCACATTTTGGAGTGTATTCGAATCACCACTACCACCGAAGCCCTGATGAGGTAATTTTCAAATTTCGTTGCCAGCCATAGGATTGCTTGTTTATGAGAATGATTGCTTGATTTTAAGAATTTCTCTTAGATATCCCATACATATTTAATTTTACATGATCTTAATACAAAAATAGAAGTTTTCCTATGAGAATCTATGTGAAATCAAGCCCAATCAGATGAAATTCCATTCGGTTTCCCAAAAATCCCATAAAATCTTGTGAAAATACTATTCATCCAGTCATTTTCATTGCCTGGGAGGAAGAAAATCTTGCCGCCATCTGGTCTCCCATTTAGGGAAACAGTCAGCTATGATCAGCACTAGATTTCACGCAATTTAGGCCCTCGGATCTCTTGATTTGATCTAGACCATCCGATCCACGATCGGATAGTCTAATTTGATCCCGAGTGGAACCGCCGCGTTCGCTCTTTTTTTTTTGTATGATCTTTGTGCGAATAGCGGCTGTATGTGGCACCGTGTCCAATCGCCGCATTGCAACCACATTGTCCCATTAATTAGCATGCTGCTAGGTTAAGTAGGAAAATCGATGATTTTTTTATTTTAAAAATTATTTAAATTGCCTAAAATTTACAAATTCATAAAAAATAAAATACTTAATAAAAAATTGTAAATAATGGCTCATTGGATTTGTCTTTCCAAGAGGAACCCAATGAGCCAAAATTCCCAATTGTTATTGGGTATTGGGTATTTTGAGCTTAATTTAGGTTTTAATAAAAATCAAATTTTATTAATAAAACCAAAAGCACACATCAGATTGATCTAAAATTTCAGGAATTGAAACTAAAGCTAAAATACACCTTCCATAAAAATATCATGTCAAAAGCAGTTCTGGATTGGGAGATATTAAATTTTGGAATTCAGATTATCTATTTTAATAAAATTAATCAAATAAATTCCAAAAAAATCATAAAAATCTTGAAAATAGCTTAAATCACTTCAGTTAACATCTAAGATCCTTAGAAAAATAATATGATCTTCTGAAGCTTAATAAACCTAAAATAAACACTTAGGATTAAGATTAAATCAATTAATAAATTAATTAAAATGTAATTTATAATAATTTAAATGTTAAATAAAAACTTAAAAATGACATAACACTTTAATAAATGATAATCAAACCTCAAATCAAAAAAATATCACGTAATCTTCGATTGAAATTACATTAAAACATAAACTTAAACCTAATTAAATTAATGAAACCTAATTAAATGATTAAATTTTAAATTAAACTCATAATTAAGGACCTTAGTTAGACTCTTTAGGAGTTAGGATATAGAATAGGGTGAGTTGCATCTACAAATGGAATTCATTCTACTCTCCATTCTTGAAAACCTAAACACCAGTTTAACCAAATAAAAGTGAAATAAAAATAGAAAATAAATCATTAAATCATTTGAATTGAAACCACCCAAAGGTAAAGTTTAAGTAAATTCAAACTCCAAATTGAAACTTAAACTAAAGAATCATAGTAAAGTCATGCCACACAAGCCCTCTTTTCACACACTAGAATACTAGGTCACCAACCCTAAAATTAGGTTAGGTCATTGTGTTGTGATGTAATATTTTAGAATGGATGTTAGAGTATATGTTTCATAGAGTGGATGTTAGGCCATTGGTAGTCTAATATTATTTTCTATAGGAGATTATGCTTAAAGGGTCCACTATAAAAATAAAATATAAATGCTTTGCTTGCAAGTTGCTTACGCCCCTAAGCATAATCCAAGTTAGGACATGTGAGCTTGGTTACCCACGTGCAGGGTGCTAAGTCTAAATTATGATATAACTGTTTGGGGTTAAATGTATGTTTAGCTAACATCTATTTTACAGGTGTAGTTAGATTTAAATTTTTATATAAAAATATAATTTTGTAATATAAATTGGGATTAATGTTGTGGGAGATTTGGATGAGTAGTGGCCAGAAGGCTTAGTCCTTGGGTGATGCCTTTGAGCAAATCAAATCAAAAGGAAGAGAAGGAGGACATGAAGACATGAAGAAAAGAAGACCCCCATTGCATGTATTATTTTTGTAATACAGGCTATATAAGGGTAGAGCTAGGCTACCCATCTTTTTTTCTCTTTTTGAGGTGTATGGTGGAACCCGGCCACACCGACCTTTTAATCTTTTGCGGTTGTCTATAAAATCATTTGATGTTGTGTTTAGATTGCCCACTATAATTGCATGCATTTCCTAGTTTCTTAATATTTATGTTTGAATATATGGCCTGTATACTGTAGGCTCTTAAGAAAAAAAATTAATTTTTATACCCCAACTAATTACTCATAATAAAATTTTAAAATAACACACAACTTCATCATAAAGCCTAGAACATAAATAAGATAATTAAAATATTTAGCAACCCCTTAGCTATATGGTTGTATGTCTTGCATCATCCAAATCATATTCCTTCTTCTTTGAAAATGGGGGATCTCCATCCTTGCATGATAGGGGAATGCTTGACCTTTGAGGACATCCCTTGTGGTGGAGAACACCCTCTTCTCACTAATTTAGCCAATAACTTTATTTAATCATGCATTTATGCATTAAAATCCCAAGGATTTGTCCAAATGAATATGCTAAAATGAAATAAAAATTGAAAAGATTTTGCATTTGTAGATTTAGTCATATGCTCATACCACTCATGCTTTAGTCTCTAAGGGAGTGAGTTTAGGACTTTTGTTTCTTTCCAATTAAATAATAGCCCAACCATCTTGCACTTTCATAAGACTAGACTACATGGTTTTGAATCATAGGAGGTGTTAGCTAACAACCACTCCAGGCGATTGGAAGTCCAGAAGTCGGACGATTTATACTCTCTTATGGAGGTAAACCATTATGACCATCTCTTGCTTAGATTTAGGTTATGCTTTAGCTTATGCTAAAGCTCTCTAGATTCAAAATTTGAGGTAGATATTTCTTTTGGGATACAAGCATAAATCCTCACTTCTTAGATATTTTAACAATCTTATGTTGATGGATTATAAGCCCTAGCAATCTAATAAAATTTTAGCTCAAATAAATAAATCTTTTCAATTTTAAATATATAAAGCCTAATTATAGGGTAGATTGGAATGCTCATTAGGTTTTGTAGTATCGTGAGTATTTCCTACTTATTCCTTTAGCTTCCAAAAATAAGTCTTCTTCTTGAATAATCCCACTAGATTTTCTAATATAACCAATTTATTGATAGTATAGTCTTGAAATCTTTGGAGACTTTAATTTCTACTTTAATCAAGAGTATTCCTAAGGAATTTACTTTCCTTAGGATGTACTTAACTATGGAGGTTTGTCTCCATAGGAAACTTAATGAACCCAGCTTAATATAAACCCTACTTTACTTTTTTATGTAAAGTAGGGAAAAAACCGCCGGTATATTCAAAGACCCATCATGCCTTAGGAGTCCTTATTAGGTGATTAGGTCCATTCTAGGGTAATGACTTCTATCTTTTGAGATAGTATATCATTCATTAATGTCATACCCCAGTCATGTTAATAAATACACCCTAAGATCTGCGTTGTGTCCCACATCCAAAAATAAACAGCACACATGTGTATGTATTCAAGAAAAGTGGATATGTAGTATGGACATCCCGAGAATACGAGGCTTTAGCTAGCCCTAAGGAGGTCATTTGATTACCTCACTTCCTTGGTTAATAAACACACATACTTGCGTATGTCTTCTATACATGTATGTGTATGTTTAATTAGAGAATGCCAATCCTCTTTTCGATCAAAAATACATGCATTCGTAATTGTTTAAGTTGTTGAATTAATTAATCATGTGATTGTGAGCTCTCTTTCTTATACTAATGTATGCAAATCTACATATGTTTGAATGCAGGTGGGTATATAGTCTGGACATCCCGAGAATATGAGGTTTTAGCTAGCCCTAAGGAGGTTATTTGCTTACCTCACTTCCCTAATTAACAATGACATAGACCTATTTAATTTCATCCTTATATATTTTTGTATAATATTTTGGATAGAGCTTTAATAAAATCAATATGATTAAATAATTCAATCAAATGGAAAATATAAACTTTAAATATGCATGTTCACATCCATCATTTAAGTGTGCTGAAACATATTGCATGTGTAAGTATACTTAGGATTTAATCCTATGCATGTTACATTTGATGGAAAGGAATGATTTAGCATATGTAATGTGATAGTAATTCAATAAAATTAATTTTAAGATGGCTTTCATATTGAATGGGATTATTTAAAGTGGACCTAAACTTAAGATTGATTAAATTGTGTAATAAGCCATTCACTAAATAGAACTAAATAAAATTAATATGCTTTATAAGTGGCTTAAGGTAGGGATGAAAAAGGGCAATCCTCTTCCCTCTCTTTATATCACTTAGTTGCTAAGTATAATCAAATAAAATAAAATAAAATTTAAATTAAAATTCTCAAATCAATTAAACAACTTTAAGTGAAATCAACCATTCATGTTAAATTAAATCTTTATTTACTTGGAGAACAACAACTCTAATGCTTATCAAGACATACCACACGAGCCTTAACACACACACACATTAGAATTAAGTTTCCACTTCTAACTTTATGTTAGGGTGGTGCTTGGTATGATGTATGTTTTATTTTGTGATGTATTATTTTAGACTAGATGTTAGGATATATGTTTCATAGACTGGGTGTTAGGCCATGATTAACCTAATCATATTTTTTATAGGGGATTGTGCTTAAGGGGGTGCTTAAAAATAAATGTAAATACTCTCTTTATAGGTTGCTTAAATCCCTAAGCATAATCTAAGTTAGGATAGGTGGGCTTGGTTACCCATGTGCAGGGTGATAAGTCTAAATTAAATATATATAACTGCTTGGGATTGTATGTGTGTTTAGCTAACACTTATTTATAGGTGTAGTTAGATTTGTTTTTCCTACTTTTAATAGAATTTTATATTAGAAATTAGGATTAGTGTTATGGGGGATTAGGATGAGCATTAGTTAGAAGGCTTTGTGTTTAGGTGCCATGTGATACCTCAAAGTCCACCAAATCAAAGGAAAAAGAAGAAATGAAGGAGACATGAAAACATGAAGACCCGACGATCCCGCATAACACTTATTTATTTATAAATTATAATTATTCTTTCATATTTCAGGTTGTATAAGGGTAGAGCTTCCACTCTATTTTCTTTTGGGTTATACATGAACCATTATTCTTTTGCGTTAGCTTTACAAAATTGATTGATGTTATGTTTAAATTATGCATTAGAGATGACATGCTTTTCTTAGTTTCTTAAATGAATGATGGTTTAATGTATGGCCTAGATATGATTAGACTCTTAGGGCAAAATTAGTTTTTCTACCCCAATTAATCACTCATAACTAAATTTTAAATAACTCATAATCTCACCATAAAGCCTAGACATTAAATAAGATAATTAAAAGATTTAACAAACCCTTAGTTGTATGATTGTATGTCTCACATCGTGCATATCATCTTGAATCACTCTTGCAAAACAAGGGCCTCCATCCTTACACGCATAGGGACCTATGAGAGCAACCCCTATTGACGGAGCTTCACCCTCTTCTCTTTTGATTTAGTCCATGACTCATTTCATCATGCATTTTAGGCATATAAAAATCCCAAAGCCTTTGTCCAAATGAAGTGTAAAAAATCAAATAAAATTTGAAAAGATTTGCATTTGTAGATTAAGTCATTATTCATACCACTCATGCTCTAGTATCTTAGGGAGTGGGTTTAAAAATTTTAGTCTCTTGTAAATTAATAACATCCCAACCATCTTACAATTTCATATGATCAGACCACATGGATTTAAAGCGTAGGAGGAGTTAGCTGGCTATGACTTCAGGTGGTTATAAGCCTAGCAGTCAGATAGTTTACTCTCTTTTGTGGAAGTAAACCACTTCCATCTTTTGCTTAGATTTAGGTTGCACTTTAACTCTTGCTAAAGCTCCATAAATTTAGGATCCGAGGTCACTGTTTGCCTTGGGCTACAAGCATAAATTCTCACCTCTTAAGTATTTTCACAACCTTGTGAAGGTGGATTATAAGCCCTAATAATCAAATGAAATTTCAACTCAAATAAAATAATTCTCTTCAACTTCAAATATATAAATCCCAAGTATAAGATAGATTGGAATGCTTACTAGGCTTCGTAGTATCATGAGCATTCCCTACTCATCTCCATTGGCTTCCAAAAATAAGTCATCTCCATTTGATCTATCCCAATTGATTTTCCAAATATGGCTAATTTATTGTTAGTTTACCCTTAAAATATTTGGAGACAATAGTACTACTTTAGTGAGAGTATTCTTAGAATTCTCACCTTCCTTAAGATGTAAATTAACTATGGTGCTTGCCTCCATACAGAACTTTAGAACATGGTTTAATATAAACCCTGCTTTATTCATCCATATAAACTAGGAAAAAAAATCTCTGGTTTAGTCAAAGACCCATCATGCCTTAGGAGTCCTTATTAGGTGATTAGGTCCATTGAAGGGTGATGCCTTTATCTTTCAAGATAGAACATCATATCTCAATGTCATACCCGATCACTTCAATAAGTACCTCCTACGATCTACATGGTATCCCTCCACATAAAAAAAATAAACACTTCACATACAAAGATATTTATTTTGACAAAAAGTTTACTACGATAACATTGTACATTTTAATTAATAATGAAGAAGTAATGACCTTCTGAAATTAAATCTCAACACTCCATACAATATTTTCTTGATATTATAAAATTTTGAGATCATTATATTTATTTAATACATATTTATAAATTATTTGTTAGCATATTAAGAATATCTATTAGCGAGATGATCAATAAGATGAATGAAGTAGAATTCCAAATTTGATGTAATTCATATGTACATTCAATTTGACAAAAAGTAAAAGTTTTATATAGCATGATTTAGCAGGTTTTTTAATATAATGATGCACTTTTAAGTACATTATCTAGTTAATAAAATTAAATATCATGTGTAGGAGGCTTTATTAGGCGTGATTCTAAAGCTTTTCTTATTCTTGAAGGTGTTAGCCATTCTTTCAAAAGGTTATGGTGACACTTTGCGTGCAATTATTATTTATTCATTTTTCTTGTATATACTCACATCATTCATTCTTCTTTGTAGGATCCTAAGTTTGATCATGGTAGCATTTTGCCACTAGTTTGGTTAAGCCATTATTGTTAAAGGACAAGGGCTGGCTCATCTTTTTTTGGTCAAAATAACACCTTATAAGCCAATCAAATAGGTCACAACACCTTTTTATAGACAAGTTGTTTGAGTTATGAGAATGTTTTGTTGTATTATGATAGCATCATTTAAACATTATAGTTGAGAAATTTCTATGGGATGGCAAGTGCCATGGGTTTTATTAGTCATGGTCATAAGGGCACCTTATAGGATATTTGACTTGGTCCCCTATTTTTGGAAGACGCCTTGTTGCACATTAATTTTCTTAAGTTTCTTTAATTTGCTTGGGCATAAAACATTTTAGTGAGAATTTGTTCCCCTTATCTCAAGTGATGAAGCAATATGATGAGATCATTAACCCATGGAGAAGCAAGAAAGTTTCAATTTCATAAGTAATGGGAGAAGTAATTCAATGTTTATTAAAAAAATATATATTTATGGAGAATGGACCACATGTATCTTGGTAATAAAACCTAGTTTATGGTCAATTCGTTTCATAGTGATTTTGGTAATCTTTATTTCCATAGTTATTTTAATTACAACTTACTAAATAAGAACTATCAAAATAGATGAACCTTTATTACATTATGTGGCATTAACCTCGATAAGTGAAAAGTAGACCATTTTAAACCTTTTATAATTTATGTTTATGATGTTTTGGGGTACAAATAGACATTGTTGGAAAATTTATATTTTCTTTAAGGAATCAAAGTTTATAGTGAATGAGCTCTTGCATGGTTAGAATTACCTTACTCTTAAATCAGAGTATATTGGGACTCTGGTAATTCAACTATGTTCTTGTCTTATGTACAATTAAGTTCAAACTCTTAGAAAAGTGAGACTTATTTTGTTGAGAGTCAATCTAAGGCATAGGAAACAAACTATCCCTAAAGCATCATTAATTTGCAGCTAAAGGTAGCTCATATATGTACATTTTGCAAAGCATTGTGAAATGATTATGGTCCTTATTCCTTCAGCCAAAGTGGTCTTAATGGAGGATCATTGGACCAATCTTTTGAGAGTAAAGTGTTTGGACTTTTTTGCTTGGACTGAGGAGAAAGACTTGCTTTTATCTATGAATTACTCTAAAAGAATGGTTGGGACACTTCAGTCCCATGCAAAAAAGTTGATCACTTTCACATTTGTTTGAATGTAGGTATTATGAATTTATGGCAGCAATCATGATAAATGTTAGAAATAAGTTGTTGTTAAGAAGAGGTGGAAAAAATGAGACTTATAAATTCCAATTTATGGCACTTCTCTTGTATGATTATTGATGGTTTCATTATAACATTGAAGTTAATACTAACAAAGGGTAGAAGACAAAAAACCTCTAATGTTGAGTCCATTGTCACTGGAGATAAAAGGATTAGGACAAAGAGAGCCATTAGCAAAACTTTCCTCCTCTAAAATAGGTCAAATATGTTTAAGCTATTAACTATTAAATTTCCTTTGATGATGGCTTTTGGCCTAAAGTTATATAGTTAATAGACCATTATGAAGGTTTTCAGCTTCTTGAAATCATGTCTTACACAAACTAATTCATACATTAGTGACAAGCTAAAAGAGCTCAAGTGGCTACTATAGAAAATGTTAACATGATTTCTCAAGTGTATAATTTTCTCATATTTCATTTGTTGTGCCCTCTTCCTATAAGTTGTAGAGCTTCTAAAAGCATTAATGAGGCAGGAGGAGGTTGAAAGCTTTCTTTCACTCTCAAGGAGCCCATATTATCTATGAAGTGTTTAATAAAATTTGGAAGATGATTTGAGTAGTTCAATTGTTCCCAAATGTCCATCTTTACCATCTTTGGGAAAACATGATGATATAGTAAGCTATAAAGAAGAGCTAGTTTCTTAACCAAGTTGAGTCAAATTAAGAATTTTCTTAATAAATAAGGTTGAGTTGATGTTCATCATGAAACCCTAAGTAAGTTCACTTTAAATGTTTTCCTAGCTACATTGGGTGATTGTGCTATAGAAAATAAATGTATCAAAATCTTTGCATGCCAAAAATACATATATTTTTTGGTCAATTGAAATTTTATAATCATGTGGATTGATGGCTAATTATATTGTAACCTTCTCAAAAATTGATGATACCTTATTTTTACATGCCACATTCTTAGTTGAAACTTATGCACAATTAAATTTATTTTTTAGTAGTTATTTTAAGGTCAATTAGTGTAATTTGTGCCATTATCATGATTTTTCCCATTAGTTAAGAATGTTCTCTTTTAGGTCATTTTGAGCAATTAACTTCTATTAGAACCATCAATTCTGGCCAATTTGTGAGTTTGAATCCTATTAAGATTATCATATGTGTCATTTTAGTAGCTATTAACTTTATAAGATCTTTATAATTCTTATATTATTTTCTATTAAATTCAAGAAATTTATCACACTAATTCAAATATATTTGTTGATGTAATTACACTCCCATTCTTGTAGATTTCGTATGTGTAACATGAAGAAATAGGGAATGTAACATCATTCAAGTAAATGTAGTACATTAAAGAAATTTCAAATTGTCTTAGAGTTAATGCCCTAGTCTTGGTACCTAGATGCTTTGTTGGGTGCTTAAGCATTAGACTCAATGCCTAGAAGCTTAGGTGCCATTTTGGATAGCAACGTGGTTACATTTCAAGTTTGAAAGTGATTTACTGTCATTTGAATCACATGTTTGCTTCACCATTTTCCTCAAATATGTGTTCACAACCTACCATTTTATGAGTGTAAGTAAACTCTCACTTCTCGCCATTTTGTTTTTATCAAATACTATTTTGCTCCCATAAAATTTATGGTGTCTTAAAGCAGTTGGCCTTGATATTCCCTAGACTCGATAAATGAACCTCATTGCCCCACCTTTAACACACATTATTGCCATAACTTTTGCAAGTTGTCGCCACCTTAACCTCTATCTTCTTAAGATCTAGTGAAAATTCATCACCTTAAGCTTCATACGATAAGTAATAGGTTGCATTTATCCAATTTTTCATTAGTTTGTTCGATCTCATGTCTCCTTGCTGCATTTCACAACCTTACAAGTTTAAAGACCAAGCTAAATGGTGTATTCAAGTGCATGTGTTGGATCAAGTAATACATTAATGAATAGAACATCATTCTAATGAGGATTGAGCAAGTTAATTATTAGTTAGTACTAAGTTCACTTTTATCCAACTAAGTAAAGTTTTTAGAAATAAAATATATTTTGATTTTTAGAAAATAGATTTTTATATAAAATAAAGGTGTTGTTCTTATGATGATAACTAGTGCTCTGAACCTATGAGTTTTGGTGCTTGTCTAGACTAAGCTATCTTTTATCAAATGTGGCATCATGGCATTGTTGATTCAATGCCTAGGTATTGCCTGATTTCATGTTTTGGAATAACATTTTAATTTATAATGCTAGCCAGAAACATATATGTTATATTATATATGCCTAGATCAATATAACCTAACCAAGCCCTTTAACTAATTTTCTGTCTAGTCTAGATTAAATTTTGAAAGGTTGCATTTTCTCTATTTTCATTGAATGCAAATCATAAAGATAAATGTATCTTTATCACCTATTTAGTACATCTATTTGTTTCTCCTTACTATTCCTCTAATATTTTTTTGATGTTCTTAGATCACAATTAATTTTAACATTATAATTGGCCAGATTATAGGTAAATTACATTTAGGAAAAATCAAAACATAATTTACAATGAATACACTAACACTTTGCTTATATGATTCCTCAAAAATAGTTTAATACAATGCAATGTTCAAAACATATATAAATTCAGAGCACTATCATTTTAGATACTCATAATATAAGTGAGAAAATTCATAGACCAAATCAAGGATAATTAGAGAAAAATGGAAGAGAGAACTGAGTGCTTTCTTCTAATTTTGCTCTTTACAATTTTCTCGTTGCTTCTCGGTGAAGAACCACATGATTTTAGCCTACCAACTCCATCTTGGATCATCATTTCCTTGTCTTCACTAAGTAAAATATAGTGTAAACTCATACTCACACAACACTCACACAGTACACAGTGTTGCACTTGGAGTGTCACTCTTCAAGCGTAGTCCCTCACTCACTTACTCACTCACACTAGAAAATGACACCAACCAATCCTTTTATGTAGAGATTAGACCCTTATTTAAAGCCTAGATGGAGTTTGGGTAGTTGCTCCTCGAATTTGGTATGAAAATTGCCCAAACTCTCTATCAAAACTACTCAAACTGCTTTTGTCAGGTCGTTGAATCTAGGCACTGTGAGTATGGTGCTTAGGTGATATGTGTAGCGTTGTGGTGTTGATGGATAGCATTGCGGCACCGGCTCATCTATTTTTTGGCTTGATTCCATGATTTTATAGTGTTACGACACTTGAATTGCAGTGTCTTGGCATTTTAGGATCCTTCTCAGTGTCCTCGAGTTGAAATTTGTATAAATCCTTAGCACCTAGGCACTAGCTTCTCTACCTTTTGGTGTTTGATTTTGGAGAGCCACAATGCTACTTTGTAGTGCCTAAGCAGAGCCTAATATTTATTTTTCCTATAAATTTTTAAATTTTTTTCATTTCAACATAAAACCAACTATAAATAGCATATTTTTATGGAATTTTAACAAGTAATTAGCACAAAACATGCTAAAGTTTTAATATAATTGATACTAAACACTTAACATAATTATATCATTTATATTCATTATGATTTTGGCTTGATTTAATAGTGGAAGTAAGTTAGAATATTATCTAACCAATTTTTAAATTATTCTATGGACTTCTTTTCATATTCTATTTTAGGTTTGTTTATATTAGAATAGTTGTTGTAATTGTAGTGCAATGTAATTATTATTAAGGTCAAAACAATACCTAATTAGTTAGTTTATAAAATTTTAACTTTCACATGTTTGCATCTAAATTATAATAATTAAATAAAACAAAATTTTGACCTAGAGTGTCATGACGATATAATCCTTGCACTTAAACTCTGTTGTGGCTTTCAAGAAGGATAACCACCCCATCAATTATCTATTTAAGAAATACAGTGTCGTGACACTGTAGTCCCAGTGCTTAGGCATTGTTGCTATGACTTTCAATTTTGAAAGCAAGAAAACTAACCCTTCCAGCCAACTACTTCCCCAACAGTGACAATTGCTTAGAAGGAAAGAGGGGGAATGGTTAGTGGTCAAAAAATCGCCCAAGAAAGAGCGAGAACGGTTATCTAAAATCTCTATAAAAAGAGAGGCAATTGTCCACTCTATCTTTTTCCTTCTTTTCCTTTCTTCCACTGCTCCCTTTCTTGCTCCCAATCTCAACTCCAAGTATTCTCCAACACTCTCTTCTCTCCAAAAACACATTTCTTAGCTGTTGTACAAGGGTGTCTTCTTCTCACTTTAAATGAGATTGAAGCCGGCTATCATTAACTCCAGGTAAAGATTCTTAAAAATATTCTTTTATATGTTTCCTCCTTAAAGGGAAGTTTAAAAATCTTTACAATCGATCTTGGATCCCATGAGAAATGAAAAGTATCCATCCATTGATATTTAATTCAAAGTAAGGGAGAAGAATTCCATTTAGTTTAAAAAATATTTTAGGTGCAAGAATCTCAAGAATTTTAAGTTTGAAGACCTACGCCATTGAACTTGGTTTTGACACAAGATGAAATTCTTTCTCCATTAATCTTGGATCTAGAAGAAGGGAGAAGAGTGCTTCATGCAAAACACCATAAAATCTAGCATTGCTAAAGTGTTATGCTATCAAATTTTCATAAAAAAATTATTGAATTATCTAAGAAACCAGTTTAAGAATAGGGTTTCTGCTCCATGGTGCCAGGATGCTAAGCACTTGAGAATGACGTCCTTGGCACTTCACCTCATATCACTAAGGTGCCAATACTCAACACCATGGTTCTAAGTTCTAGATTTAGTGTCTTACTTGAAACATTGTATTTTAGCTCCAAAACAATACCCTATCGTTACAAAATCAAGAAACTTATTTAGAACAATGCCTTAGAATTATTTTTATAATACCAGAGTACTAAATCTTGAAATCCATCCCACCTTCAAACTTGGTTCTAGTATGAAACAAAATTCTCTCTCTATTGATCTTGGATTTGGGATAAGAGAGAATGGTGCTTTGCACTAAAGATCATGAAATGTAGTATTGCTAAGGCATTATGCTGCTGAAATTTCAAATTTTTTCAAGAGTATTGAATCTTAGACACTAATGAAACAACACCAAGGCGCTAAGGTTCCACAAATGAGGTGCTAATGTAAAGGCCCCTGTCATCTTTCTCTTGGGTATTTGTATTTTTATGTCATCATTTCCTACTATCTTTTTGGTCATCTAATGCTCTTTTAGAAGCATTCATTATATATGGTATAGGTTGGACCGCCTAGTCTTTCACATTTTATGGTTGTATATGCGAAATAGCTTCAAGAAGGGAGAGAAGGTGTGGCAAATCCACATTAACCATAAATTACTGATGCCATTATGAGTCTCATGTGGACCTATATAGAAATTAGAATGGGTCTCTAGGTGAAATGTGAAGGTCCACGATATAGAGTTTGTCGCTAAATGGACTTCTAGTGGAAGTGCTCCCAAGGAATGAGTATTTATTATATCTGTTATTAGTGGTAGTCCATATATAAGTGTATCCTAATTAAATCTGAATTGTTTAGCCACCCTATTTGGATTATAGCCTTTCAAGATTTCAGATTCATGAAAATGATAGCATGGCCAAGTGGGTCTCAGCCCAATGAGATATTCTAAAGTATATTTATAGCAAAGTTTTGATGATACCAATAGAGTGAATCTATTAATGAGAGAATCCATAAATTTTCACCCCATATTTGAATAGACAAACTATAAAAGGATGATTTGAAAGCGATCTATCATGCACTGGGGTGAGAACATGAAGGTTTGTATCTATTTCTATATATAGAGACTGTAGCTCTATTTAATTGCATAATAATGAGAAAATTTTAATTTTTGGAGTAGGATGGTGTTTTACGATAATGGAAGGTTCCTAAAATATGAGTATAAATCCATCCATGTAGATAATGCCAAGGGGCATCCACATCGTAGCATTGTGAATTGGTCATGACACTTACTCTACCTAATCCATGATATAAGTAGGCTAGTGTTGTGGGTGCCAGTGATATCATTTCACCATGAGCGAGTAGGCAAGCCATCAGTGAGGTTGAAGGATGGAATAGTCTATTGTGCCTAGGGAATACAAAGTAACATAGCCAAGTGGCGATGAAAGCTACTAAAGATAGCTCATCACCAATATCTTGTGCTAATATCTGAAGAGAATTGGCTCTTCCTTTTGGTTCAAATTCAGTATTATTAGATGTATGGAATCCATAGTCAAACATGTCCTCTAGCTATGTGAAATGTGGTAGATGTATATTTGAAGGAAGCTTTCTAACCATATATCTAGGGTGATCATATTATGATGTTTGTGACCTATCCTTTGATCTTTAGATAGTCTTTAATAATGAGTTAAGGTGTGATGCAGTCTTTAAGAATATATGTAAATGCCTCTCTCATGCTAGTTATTTGACTAGCATTAGAAAAGCTCATAATATGGTGGGATGCCATTTATCATAAGAGTCCCTATAATTAAAGTCTTGTTATATCATGCATGTTTTCCATAGTTATTATCATCAAATGTGGATCAATCTAGCAAGTATTGATGGCTTTACTTAGTGTTCTGCTATACTTTTAACCCATATAGAAGGAAGATGGCTATAGTCAAAGAGTGAAATGTAGACAGCCCGATATGTGCCAGCCCTTCTAAGAACATCATCATGCATATATTAATAGTTGATAATGGAGTGCCAAATATTGACTTTGGGTCCCAATCTTCTGCTTCTTTATGTATATATATAGTAACCTAGTAGCTTAATTATGCTTGTAGGTGGAGTAGTGTCTTCAGCTTAGCTTGCTGGAGCACATTCTGATCGCCAAAGTTAAAGTGATCTACTACTAGCTCAAAAGGGACATCATGATTATGTCTCAATTTTAAATGGTTACCCAATCAATTGGGTTATAGCCAGTTAGAGGCTGTGAGTCAATGGAAGATGTGATGATCAAATAAATAAGTCTTCAAAATTATCTGCTTCTTAACATATTATGGTGCCATGATAGCTTATCATGTATCCTGGTTATACCACATGGATCATGGGTTTTAATAGCCCATATCTACTCTTCAGTAGGCTCAGTGGATGCCGTATCATATGGTCTTTTCAGATAAACATTATAGCCAACTTGTAATATATGTGAAATATATAAGCACAAAGCTTTTAGGAGTTCTATAAATCAACATTAATTTGAATTTATTTATGAACAATGGTTGTGGGATTTTTTAATTTAGTCATTTATGCAAGTTTATATTTAAGCTCACTCTAGGGTATAATCCAGTCCTTTTTGGTATAATGGATTTGATCGGTCCCTTTGGGCATGATGGATCTTAGTTCGATTTAGATTTACATCCAACCTCTTTGAGCATGATGGATGTTAGTTTAATTTAGATTTGACCCATTTGGGCATGATTGATCTTAGTTTAATTTAGATCAGACTCCTTTGGGTATGATGGAATCTTAATTTAGGTTTTGAATCTGGCCCCTTTGGGCATAATGGATCTTAGTTTAATTTAGATTTGACTCCTTTGGGTATGATGAAATCTAAATTTTAGGTTATGGATTCAACCCCTCTAGGCATGATGGATTTGATCCATCCTTTTTGGGTATGATGGATCTAGATTTAATTTGCTTGATTGGATACTGTTTCCTTTTGATAGAGATCTTACTTTGGGTATATAAAATTGCCCTTTGTTAATAAGGGAGTTTTCTCATTGAAATGAGAATATTTTATTTGTACTTATGTATAATATCTTTTGAGATAATGTCCATTTATAGGGGGCATAGGCCTCATGCTTTTTGCATCGATGAGTTGATAAGCTCCACCTTCGTATACTTTTTTGATAATATAAGGTTCCCTCCAAATTTGGATTAAAATTTTCACCAACTTGTTGATGTGGAATAGTGGGCTTTCTTCGTACCAATACTAGTTCTCCTATTTTGAAGCTTCTTGAGTAAACCATACAATCATAAGCTTGGGTCATTTTTGCTCTATATGTTTTTTGATTTTATTATGTTTGTAGTCATATTTCATCTGAGGCTTCAAGCTCTTCCTATCATATTTGAATATTTTCTTATGTTGAAAGTTCATTTTGAACTGCTATGCAGAGTGAAGGAAATTCTACTTGGAGGGGAAGTATTGCTTCTATTCTAAAGACTAAAGATTATGGTGTTGTTTATATAGTAGTTTTATAAGTGGCAGGATATGCCCACACAACTTCAATTAATTTATTGTGCCAATCTCTTTAATTTTTAGAAAGAATTTTTTTAGGCAGCTTAATTAGCATTTTGTTAAATGCCTCTGCCAAACCATTAGCTCTTGGATTATATATTGAAAAATATTGCCAATCTATCTTATAATTTTTAATAAAATGATATATTTTGATATTCTTGAAGGTAGTGGCATTATCGAATATAATCCATCGAGGTATACTAAATCTATAGATAATATGGTCCCAAAAGAACTTTACTACATTGTCTGCTTTAACTTCTTATTTAATGGAATTACTTCTACCTATTTTGAGAAATAATTAGTAGTAGCTAGAATAAAGTGATTCCCTATAGATGATGGAGGATCTATTGGATCTATTATATAAGTTCCCCAACTTTCAAATGACCATGATGCTATTATTAGGGTGTAGAGTATTGGGTGGTCGATGTAATGTCTACATGTATTTGACACTGATGACATCTTTTAACATGTTTGATACAGTCTTAAACCATGCTAAAGTAATACCCCTATTTGTTTAACTTTGATTTTCATTTTAGGGTCATATTGGTGTGCTCCACATAATCTTTCATTAACTTCATCCATTACTATCTTGGCTTCATCTAGTCTTAGGCATTGTAGTCACATTTGGTCAAACACATGCTAATATAATGTGTCATTTATAAGAGTGTATTGTAATGCTCTTTATAAAGTTTGATGAGCCTTTAATTTATCTTTTGGTAGCCCACAACCTTCGAGATAGGTGATGAATGATTCTCATCAATCACCTTCTTTCTTTAACTTTAAAGGCTTGTAGGAGGGTTGGTACTAATTCTAGTCTATTTTAAACTATTATTATAATTGGATTTCTTTGAGGTTCTATCATTTCTTTAGCTAATTTAGCTAATGCATTAGCTTTGCCATTATCTCTATGTGACACCCTTGTGATGGTTTGTTGACCTCACTTTTGGAGTGAGCTCTCAACCTCCTCTCCTTAGACTTAGGACTCTTTTAGACACTAAGAGCTCCTTAGGCATAAGAGACTTCTAGTGATTAAGTGAACACTTAACCTAAGCCTAGAATTAGAAGGGATAATCATAGGACTAGGCTATGCCTTAGGATTGAAGGAAATCACCTAACATATAGTATAAACCCAATCCATGTGCACCTTCTTAAATCCAATCAAAATCAAATCTTTAACCAAACCTTAAATTCAAATTAAAATACCAAATCTAAATCCAAATTCCAAATCAAATGATTGAAATCTATAATCAAATCCAAATTCAAAATCCTTTCTAAGCCCTATGATCTTATCTTATGGACTTAGCCTTAGCCAAATTCAAATCCACAGAAACTTAATTAATTTGTCAAATATTAATTCAATCCTTCAATCAAACAATCAAATTCTAATTCAAATCTTGCTCCAAATGATTCAAGCCCATGATCAAACTCAAACCCCAAAATATTTCTTAAGCCATTTGAGTTGGTGCCATGAACCTAGCTAAATCTTAACCCAATTTAACCCAAATTTGATTAATTTTTTTTTATAAATCAATCACATCTTCAATCATCTTCACAAATATAAATAAAATCTACACTCAAATCATCAAAACTAAATCAAACTAAATCAAAATCCTTTTTAAGCTTTTTGGACCTATACCCAAGAGCTTAGCCAAATTTGCCTTCAAATCAATTCAAAATCAATAAATTTTTATATAAATCAATTGATCTTTTGATTATCTTCCAAATATAATTGAAATCTACATTCAGATGATCAGAACCAAATCCAAAATCAAATCAAAACCCAATCTAAGTCCTTTGAACTAATTCTTTGGACTTAGCTAAATCCTATCCAAATCAAGTCAAAATCAATGGATTTCCTCTTGAATCAATCATTTCTCCAATCACCTATCCAAATATAAATGAAACTTATAATCATCAAACCAAATTCAAGTCAACCCAAGTCAAGCCCAACTTAGCCCAATTGACCCACTTAGCCTAAATTGACCAAAAGGTAAATCCAAATTAAATCCAAATTGATTCAAACCAAAGACTACATTCATCTTCAATTAGCCAATTGAACATGAATCAACCCATAATCCAAGCCAATTTGGCCAATTTTAGTCAAATTGGTCAACTTGACCCATTTGAATCATTTGATTCCAAATGAGCCAATCAATTCTAGGCCAAATTAAAACAAATTGACCAATTCAAAATACTTCAAATCATTATTTGAACCTAACATAGATTTGGTTTGACCTAATTTGACCAATTGGTTAACTTAACCCAACATGACCCAATGCGACCCAAATGACCCAAATTGAGCCAAATCCTTTGAAACCAACCCATGGCATCTTGGGAGCTAATCAAACCCAACCCAAACCCACTGTATCAGCCCAAAATCAGCCCAAACCCATTTGGAACCAAATATAAGACAAATCCTCATGATCCTCCCCCCATATGGGATTACACACAATCTTGCAAAAAACTCTCATCCACATCACTTGCATTCAATGGACACCACACATAAAGAAAGAAAGACTTGAGAGCTAGAATCCAAAGTCCCTAATTAGCCATCACCTCCCAATCATCTCCCCATCACCATTAATGGTGATTTTAGGCCATCCCAGAAACACAAAAAATAGAAGCTTCAAAGATCTTTCTCCTTCCATGATTAACTCTCCAAGAGCTCCCTAAAGCAACAAGCAACCATTTCCCCACTTTTTTGAGCTAAAAAACAAAATCGGCGGATTCTAGTGTGGAAGTGGTGGCTATTGGTGGATACATCATTCTAAAGTTAAGCAAGATCCCAAATCTTCTTCTTACATTCAGGAACGTGCTTGGATCAACACGCCATCGAAACCATCCTTGGCAATATAATTTTAAAACTGTTGCCGACCTTAGGAGCTTTTGTTTATGATGATATTTTTGCTCGATTCTAAGAAAATTCCTTAGATAACCCTTGCATTTTTCATTTTATATCATTCCTATGCAAATTAGAACTTTTTTTGGTGAGGATCACCATGAAATTGAGCCCTAATGATTATTCTGCAAAAATCTATGATTTTACTGCGTGTTGCACTGGGAAGAAGATGACATCGTCCATTTCAAAGGGATGGATGACTATTATTTTGCATTAGATTAGCCCACATCCGTCCATTTTAGCCTATCAGATTGTGTGAATCGATCTAGACCATCTGATTTACATGGAATTGACCATTTTCCTCGTCAGAACTGGCTCAATCGCCTGTCACTGGCACACCACATGCTATGTGGGACTGCGCAACCCAATCCACCACTGCCACATGGAAGGGTGTTGCCCCGTCTTTTCCCCATGGTGGTGATTGGGTTAAGTGAGAAATTATGGATTTTTGATTTTAAAAATTAATTAAATCTTTAAACTTTAAAATTTATAGAAAATAAAATACTCAACAAAATTGCAAATAAGGGCTCGTTGGATTCAAATTTCTAAGTGGAATCCAACAAACTAAAAATTCCCAAATTTCATTTAATATGTTGAGATTAATTTGAGTTTTATTGAAAATTAAATTTCATCAATTATTTTAAAAATACAAATCAGATTGAGTTTAAATTTTCAGAGATTGAAATTGAAGTTATGATCTACATATCATAAAAGTTTCAAATCAAAACATTTCTAGATTAAAAGATATTGAATTTTGAAGTTCATATAGTTTATTTTAACAAAATGAATTAATATGCTTTATAAAAAATATTTAATTAGCCTGACACATTGAAAAATCATAACAAATTGTATAAAAATCCAAAAAATACAAAAAATGGTTCATTTTAAAGATATTTTAGAGGAGAATTTAATAAAAAATATTTCCAATAATTTTAAACAATAATTTAGGCTTAATTAAGGTTTAATTTCAAATTTAACTAACTTAATTACTTCTTAATTAACCATGGAATTAATCCCAAACTTTCTAAGATTATTTAAAGGGATGACCTCTGCTTCCCCTAATTTTCTTTGGATTTATTACTTTCTTAATTAGGAAAATTAATTAATTAACCTTAATTACTCTCCTAATCTAATTAATGATTAATTAATGACATGAACATTAATGAATCAATTAATTAAGTGATTAACTTTTGAGCAATAGTGAATGAGCTCATGGGATAAGAAAGACCTCCTTCTTAATCTATTCTTTCAAGTTCATTTAATTAATCAATTATGGCTTAATTAATTAATTGAATCACTTAATCTAAAATCATTTTAGAACTTAATCATTTAAGTCTTGGGTAGACTTTTAGGTGTTCAATAACCTAAGAGAATTCTAAGAAAATTATAACTAACCTACATGTGTGGGAGGGTTATATGAGTATTTAATTAAACCCTTTAGCTTAACTAACTAATGATTGTGAGCCAATTGCATTAGAATTTTATTTTCATAGGATCATTGCTGATTTTATTTTCAAAGTATATGCATATCATGTTGGCTCATAATTACTTGGATAATTATGCTAAAGTAGCATAGGAAAGGTTAATTAATGTACTTAATGCATGTTACAACCTAATTAGCTCATAAAATAAACTTAACTTCTTTTCAATGAACCAAATTAATTAGCTAATATGGGAATGGTTTATGATCAACAAATGATTGAATCACCCCTCTTCTTTAAATCAAATCAAACATCTAAAAATAACTTAATAATAAACTTTGATTTATTTTAAATGATTGTATTTGATATGATTGTCCTTAAGAATTAATTTGGTTGAATGAAGTCATGTGTTTTATGTTTCCTATTTCTTTCCAATCATATTAAATGTTGTACGTCACTTGTAATAATGCATTCATGTTTTTTAAAAAATCAATTAAATGAAATGATTTCTCTTATGTCAAGCATGTATATGTTGAATTAAATTTATAATACGTGTGGGTATTATCACTATTAAATCAAATTATTTTCAAAAGTTTATAAATCAACTATAATATTTGGAGTGATAATAGTTATAAATATCTATAAGCTTGCATGTGTATAAAGCTTAAAACATGTGCTATGGAGTTCTCTTTATTTAGTCTGCATGGATTTACATAAAGTTTGAATGTTAACAAATGTATAGTTCATTTGAAAAGGACACAACATTTGTTTGTATTAATTCATATGTATTTCTATGTTAGAATTTAGATATAACTTCAAATCACATTTATAAATAATTCAATTGAAAGAAATTCAACTTTTGCATGATTTTCCATTCTTATTGTCATTTGTACATTCATGTGTATTCAAGAATAGTGGTTTATCTAGTCTGAATATTTCGGGGATGCAAGGCTTTAAGTAGCCCCATGGAGGTCTTTTCCTCACTCCTCTGGTTTAACAATGGTGAAGTACTTGCTTAAAACTTCTATACACTTGTATGTGCATTTAGCTAATAAATGAAAATCTCCTTTTCAACTTTAGCTCTCATGCATAAATAATTTAATTGAAAGAATATAACTTTTGCATGATTTTCCATTCTTGTAGTCATTTATACATTCATTTGTATTCAAAAATAGTGGGTATATCTAGTCTGGTCATTCCGAGGATGCGAGACTTTAGGTAGCCCCAAAAAGGTCTTTACATCACTCTACTGGTTAATAATGGTGAAGTATTTGCTTAAAACTATTATAGACTTGAATGTGCATGTAGCTAATGAATGAAAATCTCATTTTCTACAAAATACACATATGCATCTTTGATTTAAAGTATGCTAAAAGAAATATGTTGCATGTATAGTTATACTTAGAATTAAGTCATATGCTTGCTACATGTGATGGAAAGGAATAACTTGATATATGGCATATGATAGTAATTCAATTGAGTTAATCCCAAGAAGCCTTTCATATTAAATAAAATTATTTAAATTGAACCCAAACTTAGGATTAATTAAAATATGTAATAAGTCATTCACTAAAGAGTGTCAAATTAAATCAACATGCTTTAGAAAGTGGCTTAGGGTAAGGATGAAAGAGGGAAACCTCATTTCTTCTCTTTACAACATATAGTTGCTAAGTGTAGGCCTTATAAAACAAAAGAGAACACTAAGAAAATTTTAAATCAATTAAACCACTTTAAATGAAATCAACCTCTTATAATTAAACATCCTTTCACACTTAGAAGGTCTTAACCTTAATGCCTAGTTAGGTCATACCACACAAGCCTTAATACACACATTAGATTAAGTCACCACTTCTAGCTTTATGTTAGGATGGTGCATGGTGTGATGTTTATTTTATTTTATGAAGTATTATTTTAAAATGGATGTTAGGGTGTATATTTTGTAGACTGGATGGTAGGACTTGATTAGCCTAATCATATTTTATGTAGGGGATTATACTTAAGGGGCCGCTGAAAAATAAATATAAATGCTCTCTTTGCAAGTTGGTTAAGCCCCTAAGCATAATCCAAGTTAGAATAGGTGGGCTTGGTTATTCATGTGCAGGGTGCTAAGTCCAAATTATAAATATAACTTCTTGGGATTGAATGTATGTTTAGCTAACCTCTATTTTGTAGGTGTAGTTAGATTTAATTTTTTATATATAATATAATTTTATAATAGAATTAGGATTAGTGCTGTCAGGGATGGGGATGAGTAGTGGCCAGAAGGCTTAGTCCCTAGGGTGCCCTGTGATGCCTTTGAAGTAAATCAAATCAAAAGGAATAAAGGGAAAACATGAAGAAATGAAGAAAAGAAGACCCACCCCCCCCATAACATGTATTATTTTGTAATCTGGGGTGTATAAGGGTAGAGCTCGACTACCCATCTTTTATTTTTTTCAAGGTGTAAAACCCGACCGCACCTACCTTTTATTTTTTACATAATTTATACATGTTTGATTGATGTTGTGTTTAGATTGAGCATTAGAACAACATGCTTTTCATAGTTTCTGTAATATTTGATGTTTGAATGTGTGACATGGATGTAGTAGGCTCTTAGGATAAAATAAATTTTCTGCCCAACTAATCACTCATAACTAAAATTTTAATAACTCATAACCTCATCATAAAGCCTAAGTTTTAAATAAGATAATTAAAAGATTTAGCAACCTCTTAGCTGAATGTTGTATGCTTCACATCATGCATACATATTCCTTCTTCCTTGAATATGGGGGATCTCCTTCCTTGCACGATAGGGGAATGCTTGACCTGTGAGGACATCCCTTATGGTGGAGAACACCCTCTTCTCACTGATTTGGCCAATAACCTTATTTCATCATGCATTTAGGCATAAAATCCTAAGTCTTTGTCCAAATGAATGTGTCAAAATGAAATAAAAATTATAAAGATTTTGCATTTTAGATTAAGTCATATGCTCATAGAACTCATGCTCTAGTCTCTTAGGGGTAGTTTTAGGACTTTAGTTTCTTTCCAATTAAATAACATAAGACTTGCCTACATGGATTTAAAGCATAGGAGGAGTTAGCTAACGACCACTTTAGGTGATTGTAAGTCCAAAAGTCAAGTGGTTTACTCTCTATTGTGGAGGTAAACCATATACCCATTTTCACTTAGATTTAGGTCATGCTTTAGCTCTTCCTAAAGCTTCCTAGATTTAGGATCCGAGGTAGTTATTTCTTTTGGGCTACAAGCATAAATTCTCACATCTTAGGCTTTTCCACAATCTTATGTTGATGGATTATAAGCCCTTGCAATCTAATAAAAATTCAACTTTAATAAATAAATCTCTTTAGTTTCAAACATATAAATACCAATTATAGATAAGTTGGAATGCTCACTAGGTTTCCTAGTATCATAAGCATTCCCTATTCATTTCCTTTGACTTCAATAATAAGTCTTCTCCTTGAGTTTTCCTACTTGATTTTCTAATACAACTAATCCTTTGATAGTCTAACTTAAATCTTTTGGAGACTTTAATTTCTACTTTAATCAAGAGTATTCCAAAGGGATTTAATTTCTTAGATGTAATTAACTATGGGGGCTTCACCTCCATAAGGAACTTAACGACTTGGCTTAAAATAAACTTTGCTTTACTTTTTCATGTAAAGTAGGAAAAAATCTCTGATATATTCGAAGATCCATCATGCCTTAGGAGTCCTTATTAGGTGATTAGGTCCATTGAAGGGTAATGTCTCTATCTTTGAGATAGTATATCATACCTCAATGTCATACCTAAGCACTTCAATAGGTACCCCATAAGATTTATGTGGTGTCCCACATCCAAAAATAAACACCATAGATTTTTCTGGCGATTCTGTTGGGAAAGGTTCCTCTCTTAATCTTTAGTAGACAATTGTTATCTCCAAGCATCGATAGTGGACTTATATTTCATATATGCTCGAGACTATCTTTTTTTCTATTGGCACTTAGCTTATTTCATTCTTAAGCAAAGCTAGCCAACATCCTTTAGGTTTTGGGACCTCACTCCATGTAGGTCTTGAAACCTCTATTGGTTCCCCTAATAGGTAAAAGATAAAATTAACTAATGAAAGGAGATGACTAAAAATTTTGAACCTCTTACCACTAGCTTGGAGAAGCAAGTTTCATCCCATGCTAAATAAAATTTCAATAAAATCCAAAGTAAAATAAAAACAATTTTTACAAAAAATTTCAAAAATCATTTTGAAGTAAAAATCATATGAACTCCATTTAATATAATCTAATTTGTTAAATGGAGCTTCTCTCTTTAAAATCAAAATTAAACAAAGACAAAAATCATTTCTCCAAAAATTTTCAAACCCCACTTAGCATACCCAAATTTGTTAAGTGAAGGTTCCTTTTTCAAAATCAAAATTAAATCAAATAAAACCTCTTCTTCAAAAATAAATATCAAAATAATTTTTCCAATAAAATTAACCAACCCCATTTAACATACCCAAATATGTTAAATGTGAGTTCTATTTTAAAATCAAAATGAAACAACAAATACAACAAACAAAATTTCAAAACATATTTTTAAACAAAATTTACTCCAATTTAACATACCTAAATTTTGTTAAATGAGAGTTTAATTTTTAAAAATCAAAATAAAATCATATATCAACACACAACAATCAATACCAACATACAATTGAACTCCATTTAACATACCCAAATTTGTTAAGTGAGAGTTCCATTTTCAAAACCAAGAAAAAATTCTATGTTGTTTGAACCTGCTGTCATATTAATATTTAAAAAGGTTCCAAAATTTCTTAAGCCCTAGTCAAAGAGCTCTAAACCTACAATTATATCAACATTTGACTAGTGAGGTTCCAAAGAAATTCTCTTCAAAATCTCTCCAAATAAAAACCTAATTATTTGAGCCCTCTTATCATATTCAAATTTGATGTGGGCCCAAATTCTTTAAATCTATCAAAATTGTCTAAAACAAATTCGACATAGAGCTTGAGAATCTTAAGATGACTTATGGTAGTTCAATATTCACAATTATGAGTCACAAAATTATGGTTATTAAGAAGTTTATGATGGAATTCAACTTAAAACCAAAATGTGAATTCTCACCATAAAGGAGAAAGGCCATAGAGGTTCCTTCAGGGCTAAGAATAAAACTAATAAGGATTTTGAGTATGTCTTTTCTATTCCATATAAGTATGACTCAAAAGAATTGAATCTTAATTTCCAAAAGAAGACAACTCTCAAAATGACAATCATAATAATGACCGTGATCCATAAAATAGCAACACTGATGAACTTGATGTCTTTAATGATTCTAACTCGGGTAGAGATGCCCCTATTCTAAGCTTTCATGGTGTCACTATTAATAAGAGTTAAAATCATCAAATTTTGAAGGTCTAATGGGATAAACTTTGGGCACCAAAAGAGTAGTTAGACATCAATTCTGCCTATCTTTCAAAAGATATCATATAAGTAAATTATTGCAGTGGCAGGGTCCTACTACTTTGATCAACACCATAGGAAGATGAAAAACAGGGAAATAATCAAATTCTAAATCCTTCTTAAGATACACCTCATCCAAAATAAGAACATCAAATTGTTCTAAATGTTAATCTTAAGGTCATGAACTATCTTGGAAGGTTGCCCACTAAGCTAGATAATAAGTGCACTCTTACATTCTCTAAAGAGATAGAAAAGTGTTTGATTGTAACTTAACTTGATTCTTCCTACTCAATCAGTGGAAACCTCCTCAAGTCATACTTAACATAGAATATCCTATGCAAAAAGAAGATAAGCAATCTCCTTCAGAGAACACAATATAAATAAAGACTCAAAAAAAAGGAGAGAAAGAAAAAAATTAAAATAAAAAGAAGAGAAAGAGAAGAAAAAAAGAGAAAAGTAAAGCACCAATAATACACATTGATTTGGAATCCAAAGGATGAATCATGTGTACGAGAGGAAAAGAATATACAAAATAAATTTTGAGTCAAATTTTGATAAGTCTCTAGAGTTAGATAGTAATAAAAAAGTTCTAAAAGGATGATTCATGTATGATATGACTAGAAACTTAGTAGGTATGCGAGCTCATTGACTCCAATTCTACTACTTCATGATATTATTATAGGATTTGAAGTTAAGAGTTTCTCCTAACCTCTAACAATATATATATATATATATATATATATATATATATATATATATATATATATGTATTATGAGATATCAAATTTTCACTTCATATCTCTTTCTTCAAGCTCAAAAGAGGATTCAATGCTCATAAATAAACCTTCAAATGAAGTAATAAAACCATCTTCTACCTAGTCTACCTACTTTGCTTATAGAAACTTGAAGACTTTCAAGTAGAGGATGCACTCTCTGAATTTGAGGAAAAAATCAGATCATTAACTAATAAGTTTCAAGAAATTAACCTCAGAACATAAAGAGGGTCCACCCACCCTCCCAACATTCATATATGATAAGTCAAAGGAAAATGCCAATGACTTGGTTAGGATACTTTTGTAGTTTAAAGGTTGCTTTACCTAAGAACATAATAAAGTGCCCAATATATCTCCAAAGGTAGCAGTTTGCAAACTCAAAATTGATCATATTGCTATTCCTATTTTACAAACTTTAGACGCGAATATTTGAAGCAAGAAGAGGATCAAAGTTTGAAGTTAACCTTATTAAAGAAGAAATACACCATCATGATTACCCAACATTATTCCTAGTGAAAAGGAAGAGCATTCAAATCCGCACATACGTCAATTTTGAAGATCTAAGTTAGGCATGTCTTGAAGAAAAAATAACATTACCTATATCAAATTTAATAGCAGACATAGCCTCTTTGCATGTAGTCTCCTCATTCAAGGATGGGTCAAATGATGTTAGAGGATGAGAGGCTGTTTGCATTTATAATTTCCATCTGAATTTACTACTATAAGGTCATGCCTTTCAACCTTAAAAATGTTGGCGCCACATACCGGCGGGCCATGACTCAAATATTTGATGAACTCATTCATCACCAAATCGAATGCTACGTTGATGATCTCATGGTCAAAAGCAAAGAAAAGGAAGACCATCTTTACGATTTGAGTAGTTGTCTTCGATTAATTATGACACTACAAACTAAAGATGAATCCCCTAAAGTATACAATTAAGATGGCTTTAGGGAAGTTTTTAGGGCTTGAAGTAAAGCATCATGGGATAACAAAAATTGATCTAAAAGAGATTAGAGTGATATTAGATATGCAACCTCCAAAAAAAAGGAAAAAAAGAAAAAAAATAAAAAAAGAGAGAAAAGAGAGGAAATAAAGGGGCACACTCAACACAATTAAAATCATTTCAAGGAAGGTTGTCGTATCTAAGATACTTAACTCTCATCTTTTTGGTAGGTGTCAATCATTCACTACTTTGACAAAGAAAGTAGATCAAGTTCTAAAGGATGATAAGTTTCAATACTTATTCAAAAGCATAAGGTAATATTTCATGACACCTCTAATATTGGCCCCTCCATTCGCCTTAGGCCACTAGTTTAAGGCTATCCATTTAGGGTACAACTCTTCTTGTTAAAATTTATCATCAATAATCAAACTATAAAACTCTATGCATCAATTGAAAAGCTTGAAGGTCTTGCAAATAAAAAAAAAAAAAAAAGAGGGACCTCAATTAACATTGAATATAGATGGTTTAAACTCTTTCAAAGTTAGTCTATCTCAAAACTCTCCAAATCAAGATCTTGCTTCTGATCATTAAAAAACCTACTTTGGTGTCAAAGGATGGAAAGTAGTTTAAACCACTATGATAGAAGAGTGTCTTTCTATGTCAACAAATGCTACCTCAAAAGCCATTACACTCATAATCAAAATTCAAATTTGGAGGATAATTTAGGTAATTGGAATGAGAAATTTCTTTCATTCAAGTGCAAATTAGAGCATAATACTTGAGAAGCCTTAGTGAGTTTCTTTCACTATGGATAATCAATTACTTTGATTGGGTCCTAAGGATTTTGGAGAAAGAACACTACTCTTAGTTGTTCTTGTTCCATTTGCACACACCTAAAGAAATTTCAAAAAAAAAAAAAAATCAATTCCTTAGTAAAGTTATATTTTCACGTCTACATTGGTTGAGTCCAAATTCAAATTCAAATAATAATAATAATAATAATAATATCAATTTATAATCACTCTTCAAAATTCTTCATCAATCTAAACATTCCTTCAAACTTATGTCCAAAACTAAATATTTATCTCCAGTGCTATTAGGATAGGTGTAAGAGAACCCAAGAGGCATCCTATTTTTACTAGTACAACTAAGTTAGGTGTAAGAGAACTCGAGAAACATCCTTCCTTAGTGGAGTCACAATGCCCCTATGGCACCATTTCATCAATTTTTTGATGTGTTTAGGGGAGGTGTAAGATAGCTTAAGCTGCATCTTATCTTTCATCAACAGAACACAAACACATAAACTACACACAAACACATAAAAATACATATCTTTCTTCTCGGGCTACTTTGATGTGGGATAATGCCCCTTGTGGCACTCACTCATTAGCTTCTTTAGGTCAAGTTGACGTGATACCCTGCTAGTGCATCACCCTAGTGGTCTTCTTATTTTGGAGGATGTAAGTCTGCTACGCTTTCTTACCTTACTTGGCCACTGCACATCGACGAGCGCCTTGTTAGTATGGTAGGTCTTATTGTGCGATCGGTAAGCTATCATTACATCAGCTTTGTTTAAGAAAATGCAAATCTACTACACCTTCTTATTAAATTAGCCATTGTAAACTGACTTGGTCGAGTAGAGGATTAGGGTAAGTCACCTGGTGGCTCCTTTCCTCCTGACTACTTCAAGTTTGGGTCCAGTCCTTCTTTGTGACTCCCTACTTAGTAGTTGCCCTAGCAGTTGGTCCCTACTTTAGAAGATGTAAGTCTACTACGCTTTCTTCTTAAGTACATCCATTGCACACTAACGGGCAGCCCTAGGTCAAATAGTACCTATCGAGCCGATGATAGACTATTTTGGCAATCAATTCCACTTTAGGGAGATGTAAGTCTACACACCTTCTTTCTAGACTGATTGTTGCACATCGATGGTCACTTTAGGTTGGTTGGTGTCGCTATGCTAACATCAACCCACTCTATGATACACCACTCTTGGCAGATGTAAGACTTCTATGCTTTCTCCTTGAGTTGGCCACCATACCTACAGGCATTATTTTCTTTATGGGTCTAGGATGACGCCCCTAGTGGTACCTCCCCTATGGGCACTCTACTTGGATCACATCCTTTGCGACCCCATTTAGACACTACTTGGGTTACTCCTGGATTGGACAGTCCCCTTTCCTAGTAACCACTCATGTGGTTAGAAATTCTATTATATGGATGCACATATTCTCCATTGGTCCAGGAATATGAGATAGGTCAAGGCCGATATAACCCTTCTCAATGTGGTCCCTTGCACACCAATAGGGTCCATGATATAAAATAAACAAAATATATTTTCACTTGTGGATTAAGAATTGAAGCCCTTAGTGACACCTTTCCTAAGCAGACATCCTATCTTTAGGGCAATATCAACAAAACTCCTTATAAAAATCACTAATTACTCTTGAGTTAAGATAAGTCCTTCATGATATTGTCTCAGTAATCACCCTTAGGTTCAATCTATTCTTCCACCAACAGGTTACCCCGATGGTCGTTCTCGCTTTGAAAGTTATAAGTCTGCTACACATTCTTTCCAGCACGACTGTTGCACACCGACGAGTAGCCCTAGGTCATGTTTGATCTGTTGCACACCAACGGCTGACCCCTGCTTTGGAAGATGTAAGTGTGTAATGCCTTTTTCCTAGTACAACCATTGCACACCGAAAGGCACCCCTTAGGTCATATAGTCTTACCCTTCGACTGGTAAACTACCCCTTTGGATCAGTAAATTTGAGATAGGCCAAGGCCAACTTAGCCCCTTCTTAGTGTGGTCTATCGTACACCGATGGGATCCATCAAATGAAATTAATCTTGACTACTTTTGAGGTGACATAAGTCTCTGAGCAACATTCATTTAGCAGTATCCCTAGGACGAGTTTGATTTGTTGTGCCATCGATAAATCACCGCAACAGCTGATCCCTACTCTGGACGATGTAGGTCTGCTATGCTTTCTTTCTAATACAATCATTGCACACCGAAAGGTAACCCCTTAGGTCGGATAGTCATACCATGTGGCTAGTAGACTACCCATTTGGATCGATAAATCTGAGATAGGCCAAGGCCAATATATCCCTTTCTCATTGGGTTCATCGCACACCGATAGGGTCCATAACAAACCAAATTCAATATCAACCTCTTTAGTGGAATCAAATTAAATATATCAACAAACTGAACTTCTCCCCAACGAGGTGCAAATCAAATTAGTCTCCCTAGTGGAGCCTAAATCAAAATCTAAATCTAACAAATTCAACAAAGCTTATATCCTCAGCGGATGTACCCTCAATTCAAAATCATTCTTCTAGTGGAGCTATAAGAAATCCAATCAAACTCCTATCTCCAACTGATAGCTCGAACCTGCTTCCCTAGTGTAAGGTTCATATTTCCAACCCCAATGAATTCAAATCCATATCGCTAGCTGATATGCCTTCACATCAATAAAAATAAAATAAAATTAAATTAATTCGATCTTGATCCCTAGTGGGTTATAGATTATTATTCCCAGTGGATACACACCCAAACTAATCAATTCATAATCAAACTCAAATCCATATCCTAGTGGATACCTTGAACCTACCTCCCTAATGGAAGGTTCATGTACTCGATCCCCAACGCAGATTCTTTATGGCCCTCTTATGCCTTTGGCATAAAGGGAGTTACATTGCACTAAGATCATAATTCTATCTACCTATCAAGTCTAGGTATAAATCATTTTCATTAGTGTTTGCAATCTTCTGGATGTGGTTGATCATTTTGATCAATGCCAATATGTGCGGTGTGCCTTATTAGTTACACCACACCTATTGGGGGTCATTTCACTGACCTCATTTTTGGAGTCAAGTCTCAACCTCCTCTCTTTAGACTTAGGACTCTTTTAGACACTAAGAGATCCTTAGGCATAAGACACTTCTAGTGATTTGGTAAATATTTAACCTAATCCTAGAGACTTAGAAGGTTTAATCATAGGATTAGGCTATGCCTAAGGACTTAAGGAAACCACCTATCCTATGGTCTAAACCCAATCCATGTGCACCTTCTTAAATCCAATCAAAATCTAAATTTGAAACCAAAAATCAAATTCAAATTCCAATTGAAATGATTGAAATCTATAATCAAATCCAAATTCAAAATCCTTCCTAAGCCATATGATCTTATCTTATGGACTTAACCTTAGCCAAATTCAAATCCACCCAAACTCAATTGATTTTCTAAAATATCAATTCAATCCTTCAATCAAACAATCAAATTATAATTTAAATCTAGCTCCAAATGATTCAAGCCCATGATCAAACTCAAACCCCAAAATTCTTCTTAAGCCATTTGAGTTGGTGCCATGAACCTAACCAAATCTTAACCTAATTCAACCCAAATTTGATTAATTTTTTTATAAATAAATCATCTTCCAAATATAAACAAAATCTACACTCAAATCATGAAAACTAAATCAAAACCCCTTTTAAGCTCTTAGGACCTATACCCATGAGCTTAGCCAAATTTTGCTTCAAATCAATTCAAACTCAATTGACTTTTTTATAAATAAATTGTTCCTTTGAGTATCTTCCCAAATATAAATAAAATCTACATTCAAAAGACCAGTATGAAATCCAAAATCAAATCAAAATCTAATCTAAGCCCTTTGAACCAATTCTTTATACTTAAACAAATCCTATCTAAATCAAGTCAAAACTAATGGATTTCCTCTTGAATCAATCATTCCTCCAATCATATATCAAAATATAAATGAAACCTATAATCATCAAATAAAATTCAAGTTAACCCAAGTCAAGCCCAACCTAGCCCAATTGATTACTTAGCCCAAATTGACCAAAAGTGTCAATTTGGCGTAAATCCAAATTAAGTCCAAAATGATTCAAACCAAAGGCTACATTCATCTTTAATTAGCCAATTGAACATGAATCAACCCATAATAAAAGCTAATTTGGCCAATTTTGGTCAAATTGGTCAACTTGACCCATTTAACATATTTGATTCCAAATAAGCCGAAATCAATTCTAGGCCAAATTAAATCAAATTGATCATACCAAACTATTTCAAATAATCATTTGAAGTTAACCTAAGTCTTGGTTTTACCCAATTTGACCAATAGGTCAACCTAATCCAACATGACCCAATGTAATCCAAATGACCCAAATTGAGCTAAATCCTTTGAAACCAACCCATGTCATCTTGGGAGCTGATCAAACCCAACCTAAACCCACTTGGGATTAGCCCAAAATCAGCCCAAACCCATTTGAAATGAAATCCAAGGCAAATCCTTTATGGATCCTACCCCCACATGGGATTACACACAATCATGCAAAACCCCTCATCCCATCACTTGCATTCAATGGAGACTGACCACACAACAACAAAGGAAGACTTGGGAGCTAGAATCCAAAGTCTCCAATCAGCCTTCACCTCCCAACCATCTCCCATCACCATTAATGGTGATTTTTGACCATCCCAAAATGAAAATAGAACCCTCAAAGATCTTCCTCCTACCATGATTCACTCTCGAAGCCAAAGCAACCAACAACCATTTCCCCACTACTTTTGAACTGAAAATACCAAAATAGGGTAGATTTTGGATGAGAAAGTGGTGGCCATTGGTGGATACATCATTCTAAAGTGAAGCAAGTGCCTAGGTCCATCCCAAAGCTTCTTCTTGCATCCAGGAACGTGCTTGGATCAACATCGCTACCATAAACCAACCCCTGTTAGGTAATTTTTAAAAATCATAGCCGGCCTTCGGAGCTTTTATTTGTGATGATTTTTTTGCTCAATTCTAGAAAAATTCCTTGGAAAACTCTTGCATTTTTTATTTTACATCATCCTTATGTGAATCGAGAAGTTTTCTGGTGAGGGTCGCCGTGAAATTGAGCTTGAATGGAGCCTATTCCATTAGGTTTTCGCAAAAAAATTATGATTTTACTATTACTGTCGCTTTCTCCCGCTGGGAAGAAGGCGACATAACAGCCATCCAATCCCACTTCAAAGGGATGGACGATTGTGATTTCATGTTAGATCATCCCACATCCGTCTATTTTAGCTTGTCAGATTGCACAGATCGATCTGGATCGTCCGATTTGTGAGGAATGGACCACCGCCGGTCAGTCTCATGACGCCATGAGGCCACCTACCGCTACCACATGGAAGCCAGTTGCCCCATTAGCGCCACGGGCGCTTAGTAGGTTAAGTGAGAAATTGGGCATTTTTATTTTAAAAATTAATTAAATCTCCTAAAACTTTGAAAACTCATAGAAAATAAAATTCTCAATCAAAAATTACAAATAAGGCCTCATTGGATTCATCTTTTCGAGAGGAATCTAAAAAAATCTAAAATCCCCAAATTTTACTAAATATGTTGAGCTTAATTTATTTTAGTAAAAATTAAATTTTATCAATTATTTTAGAAATACAAATCGAATTGAGTTGAAATATTTAGAGATTGAAATTGAAGTTAAGATCTACCTACCATGAAAATTTAAATCAATAGAATTTATGGATTAAAAGATATTGAATTTTGAAGTTCATAGTCTATCTTAATAAAGTAAATTAATAAACTTTATAAAACTTATTTAAATGGGCTGAAACTTTGAAAAAATCATAACAAATTATGTAAAAATAAAAAAAATACAAATAAATTCTCATTTTAAAGGTCTATCAGAGGAGAATTTAATAAAAATATTTTTAATTAATTTTGAACAAATTAAGGCATAGTTAAGGGTTAAATTACAAATTTAATTAACTTAATTACTTATTTAACCATGGGATTAATCCCAAAATTTTTGAGATTGTCTAAGGGGACGACCTCTGTGTCCTCTAATTTTCTTGGGATTTATTTCTTGCTTAATTAGGAAAATTAATTAATTAACCTTAATTACTATCCTAATCTAATTAATGAATAATTAATCACATGAACATTAATGAATCAATTAATTAAGTGATTAATCTTTTGAGCAATAATGAATGAGCCAATGGGATAAGATTGAGACCTCCTTCTTAATCTATTCTTTCAAGTTCATTAATTAATCAAATTAATTATGACTTAATTAATTAATTGAATCACTTAATTAATAAAACTAAGATCCAAATCATAACTTAATCATTTAGGTCTTGGGTAGACTCTTAGGTGTTCAATAACCTAAGAGAATTTTAAGAAAGTTATAACTAACCTACATGTGTGGGAGGGTTATAAGTGTACTTAATAAACCCTTTAGCTTAATTAACTAATGATTGTAAACCAATTGTATTAGCCCCTTTTAATTTCATAGGATCATTATTGATTTTATTTTTAAAGTATGTGCATATCATGCTAGCTTAAAATTACTTGGATAATTATGCTAAAGTGGCATAGGAAAGGGTTAATTAATGTACTTAATGTATGTTACAACCTAATTAACTCATAAAATTAATTTAACTTCTATTCATTGAATCAAATTAATTAACCAATATGGGAATGGGTTAGGAGCAGCAAATGATTGAATATCCTCTCTTCTTTAAAGCAAATCAAACATCCAAAACTAACTTAATAATAAACTTTGGTTTATTTAAATGATTGTCCTTAGGAATTAATTTGGTTGAATGAAGTCATGTGTTTTATGTTGCCTATTTATTTCTAATCATATTAAATGTTGTATGTCACTTGCAATCAAGCATTCATCTTTTTCAAAAATCAATTAAATGAAATGATTTCTCTTGTGTCAAGCTTGCATGTGTTGAATTAAATTTATAATACATTTGGCTATTATCACTATTAAATCACAGTGTTTTTTAAAAGTTTATAAATCAACTATAATATTTGGATTGAAAAAAATTATAAATATCTATAAGCTTGTATGTGTCTATAACTTAGAACATGTGATATGGAGTTTCTTTTATTTAGTCTATATGGATTTACATAAAGTTTGAATGTTAACAAATGTATAGTTCATTTGAAAAAGGATACAATATTTGTTTGTATTCATTCATATGTATTTCTATGTTAGAATTTAGATAGAATTTTAACTCACATGTATAAATAATTTAATTCAAAGAATACAACTTTTGCATGATTTTCCATTCTTGTAATTATTTTTACATTCATGAGTATTCAAGAATAGTGGGTATATCTAGTCTGGACATTCCAGGGATGCAATGCTTTAAGTAGCCCCAAGGAGGTCCTTACCTCACTCTCTTGTTTTAATAATGGTGAAGTACTTGGTTAAAACTTTTATACACTTGTATGTGCATTTATCTAATAAATAAAAATCTCCTTTTCAACTTTAGCTCACATGTATAAATAATTCAATTGAAAAATATAACTTTTGCATGATTTTCTATTCTTGTAGTTATTTGTACATTCATGAGTATTCAAGAATAGTGGTATATCTAGTCTAGTCATTTTGGGGATGTGAGACTTTAAGTACTTGAAAAAGGTCTTTACATCACTCTATTGGTTAACAATGGTGAAGTATTTGTTGGTCATCAACATAACACTCTACATACTTATGTATGAGATCATCGAAGATGTTGGTCATCACCTTCTGGTAAGTGGCACCCATATTTTTCAAACTAAATGGATTACTATGTAGCAATATATGCCAATTGGACTGCAAAAGGGTGTATGCTTCTCATCTTTTAGAGTTATTTTAATTTGATTATAGCCTGATGATCCATCCATGATAAAGAATATATCATAGTTGGACATATTTTCCACCATGAGTTCTACATTGGGTAAGGACATCATCTTTTGAAAATGCTTTATTTAAGTCTTAGAAATTGATATAGACTCGAATCTATTTTTCTTTCTTACTGGGACAATATTGGCAATCTAGTCAACATACTTTTCTACCCGGATGAACCCTGCTTCATGAGCTTTTGGTTTCAATGATTAATTGTTCTTTAATTTGTAATCAATTCACCTTGATGCTTGCTTTACTGGTCATACATCAGATTTAATAGCTAGTTTATGTACACCTACATATGGTGATAAACCTAATATTTCACTATAATTCCATATGAAGTGGTCTTTATATTCATAAAATAGTGCTTTTAATTCATCCAATATTTTTGATGTGAGGTTTGCACTAACAAAAGTTGGCCTAGGATCCTCTTCGGTACCTAAGTTAATTTCTTGAAGTTCATCGATCATGGCTTGATTGCCTTCTTTGAATTCTTTTTAGGCTTCTCTGAAGTCGATTATTAATTCATCTTCAGACCCATTTTTGTTCCCCTATGAGGTACCCCTTTGTAGATTTTTGGTTTCAAAAAGGATTGCTTTTTTATCAGATATGGTATAACATGAGCTTGTTGAAGAATTTAATAAAGGAATATATCCTAATCCCCATGTAATAAATTTTTCATATCCTATGAAACTCTGAACATTATCCCTTTGTAACCTTTTGAATATTTAAGCCTGTGTAGTTGATTATGATAGTTGGACAATGTTTCTGATTAGCCTCTTTAGAGATGATAAAAGTATTATGGAATGATTATTAAAAGATCTTCTTACTCAAAATCATTTTCTTTAAATAGTTTTCATGTGGAATTTACAGTTTGTTCTTCAACTTTTTGGAAGAGGATTTCACGATCCTAGTAACCCCTTCGGGAGGGACATAAAATGTTTCTAATTACTCTTTTTCTTCTCCATGGATTTAATAAAGCTTTTATATGTGCTTATGGTATTAACATTACTTTCATAGCCTTACCAGAGACTTGAGACTCATAAATTCTTATTAGAGAAATGTGTTTCCTTTAATTATTTGGTCACACCGCTAGTACTAGCCTCTTCTTTCTTTTGACTATTTGAGGTCCTCCTAGGTACTAATTCCTCTTCATCCTCTTTGGTATGACTAAGGTGGGGAATTACCTTATGTTGTTTTTATTTGTTAGTAATTTTAGTTTTTGAATCACCACTATTTAACATTAGTTTGATAGGTGGAGTTTCTTTCTTTTGGGTGTTAACCTCTTTCTTTTATGGAAAAAGTATTTGGTGTCATCGCAAATTTTAATTTTATGTATCAAGAATAGATTCATGTCCTAATTAATTTGATGCTCTTCATCATTTTGAATATATTTCATGCATTGATGAAGAGTTAAGGGTATTATACTATACTCATGAATCCATAGCCTACCAAGGAGTGCCTTATATATAACTTTTGGCCTTGATTATATAAAATTTAGCTTATGTGTATAATTCCTTGAAGCATAGGTAGGACAATGGACCCTAAGGTTTGTTGCCCTTGTTCATTGAAACCTTATAAAAATACCATGCTCTTATTGAGGTATTGAGCATCCAAAGTTAGTGCCTTAAGTGTCTTGGGTATTAAGAGATTGACTAGAGCACATGGGTCAATCAAACACCCTTACACATATAGAATTAATTTTAACCGTAACATAGAGAGGTTGATTATGTTTAGTCATTTCGAGTAGCAAATCTTTATCATTGAAGGAGATAGTTGTTGACTTTTGCAAGGTAAGATCTTTTTTTTATCTTCTCTTCAATGAAGAATGCTTCATATTATTCTGGATATTACAAGGCTTTTATTAAGGTCTCTCTTATATCCTGAGATATTATAAGAGCATCATATATACTTAATAGAGATGGAAGCTTGTGTAAGTGTGCTAAAATGTTATAGTATACTCTAATTTTGGTAGACTTTTAGAGTTTAGTCGATGGTGGAGATAATACATCCTCATTAGTTTGAATTTCTTTACCTTTTGTTGGCTTTCTATTGTTGAGGTGGAGGAATCTTTGTCCCACTCCTTAATTACACCTATATTACTTCTTTTGCTTAGCTTTCCTCATCAGAAGAAGTTTTTGAGCTCTATAACTCTTTGGAGTTCCTAGAGTCTTCATGACTCTTAGAATTACTGTTTAATTTAGGGTGTAGTTTCTTAGAGCCTAGCTTATTTTTCTATTTGATAGGCTTTTGTTTGGAAAATCATAGCTCTTCTTCAGAATTAGTTATAGTTGTAATAATATTTATCATTCAACATGTTTCTCTTACAACTTCTTCTTTAGGCTCTTCTATGTTGAGCTATAAATGGTATATATATTCCACCAACCTAACTGATCTTCGAGGAGGTTGTTCATATTCATCTAGATAATCTATCATTTTTTTGCATCTCAAATTTTTATTTCCTAGCTTTCTTATTTTTTCTTGACTTATGAGGCTTTGATGTAGAAGGCCTTATTATGTTTCATCTGCTTCTTTATTTTGTATAAAAATTGCCTCCTGTTTAGGGAAAGCATCCTAGGATCGATTTCAAGTTCAAGGGCATTCCTCCACCGAACACCCTCTATAGCTAAAAGAATATTGATCATTCTTTTATTCTTCTTTGAGATGAAGGTTTCCTAGCCACCTTCTTCTTTTGCTTGTAGCTATTAAGTTTTTTCTTTGTCTTCATTTGTATCCTGAGCCTTACTCAACTCAACCTTCTCATTTTGTGCTTTAATATTCGGCTGTGCTGTAACAATGCTTACCTTTTCCTATTTAGGATTTACTAAGACACAACTTGACAAGGTAAGTTCTCCATTACGATAGCTTTTCTCAACCCAATCTTTAAAAATAAAATAATCTTTAATCGGGTGACTTATAAGCCTATGGAAGGGACAATAGTTGGGATCATCAGACTTGTCTACTTGATTTGGTGGACAAGACTCGTAGTTGTGATCATAACTCTAAAGCATTTTTAAAAATCTTAGTAGTACATTTTTTCTTAAATGAGTACTGCTTAGCCATCTTCTCTAAGGTTGGTACTCTTTTCTTTTTCTCTGCCGGCTTTGTGACCAGTCGTGAAGTTGATGCTCCTCCATTTCCCTTTTTGTCTATTGTAAATGTGAATGTTGTATTCACATCATGTTTTTTTAACTCTTGCAGTTTAGGCTACTTTCCTTTTCTAGAGTTATTATTTTAGCCCAAATTATGCCCTTTTTGTTTGGGCAACCTTTCAAACTCGGCTACATGATCTAATAATTCTTGAAATGTATAGATTGGTAAGGCATGGGGTAATTTGATCATAAATATTTCCCATGAAAAGTTTCACTGCATGCTTTTCTATCAGATGCTGATCACATCTCATGCTTAGGTTTCTCCATCTAGTGATATATTTAATAACACTCATCCTTTCTCCTTTTTTTTTCCAGCGAGATCTATAATTACTTTTTTATTGTGCATGTAAATCTATTAACAAAGAGTGCCTCTAGCTCAGTGAATGTTTTTACTGAGTCATTGATAACTCAACATACCATTTGAAGGCCGTTTGAGTAAGACTGCTGACGAATTGGTGTAGGAACAAAGTGTCATTTTCAATGGTATTTCCACATGATGCTTTAAGTTGAACAAAATTTTATCGGGGATTTTTTGTGCCTGAGAAAGTATTGAACTTGACATTATGTGTCCCTTAGGATACTATACTTGATCGTACTTGGCTGGATATGGTCATCCTTTTCTTACCAGTTGTTGAATAGTTTATGAGGCTATCACTATTTTGGCCTTTTGGCTAATGAGGTCTTCCACTTGGGATTTAGTCATAACATTAGCTTCCTGATGAGGGTTTGGTATAGCTTCACCTAGAAGTTCTTATCTCTATATCCCAGCTAATGGTAAATTAGGTGGAGCATTTTGTGCACCCTCATTCTCCACTATTGGATTACTTATCTCTAGTAAATTACTTGGAGGTATTCACTGTGTTGTTATTGCTATAAGGTTAAGCTCACCAAATAATTTCTTCATCAACCCACTCATTTCATTATGGTGGTTGTTGAGCTGACTAATTTCTTGGTCTCTCCTTTGGAGTTAGGAACCCATCTCTTGTTGTAGCCTTGCTACAATATTTGTGAGTTCTTTAGTCACTTTCACTTCTACTTAAGCCTCACCTTTATGCCCTCAATGACTTGGGTTTTTGTATTGATCCTCTTCACTTTGTATCGTAGGTGAGTGCCAACCATACGAATGATCTCGACCTCCATGTGATCAACATGTTCATTAATTTGGAGATCTAAACTTTGTAATTTTTCATTGGTTGGGAGATATTCATCTTCTCAAAAAGTTGATCATCCATGTCATTGTCCATTAGCCAATTATTTTTTAGATTACGCTTCCAGTTGATGATAGGAGAGTCAGCTTCTTCATTATCTTGGGGAGTTGATTCATGTTGAGTTCTCTCATCTTTGACATCTTTTGATCCTTTAGCCCTCCATATCAGTTGAGATTACTCAGTGATGGATCTCTGAGAATGAGTCCCGGATGTCACACCCTGGTGCTGACTAATTGGGTTAGAATGGCTTGGGTGTTAGGGCTTTCTGTGATATTATTATCGGGACCTTTAGATAATTGGCCATCTGTTTGTATTAGATTGGATGGCTCATTATTGGTGTTCATCAATCATCAAATTTTTGGTCTTGATTTCTGCTTAAGACAGGCAAGATGATACTTTTTAATATTTTCACTCCTTTGAAGTAGGAATGTATTAGTTTAGTGACTTGGCTTACCAACTTGTTGATCCTTCTTTGAAGACCTTTATTCTTGATAATCTTCAAGACCTTGTAAATTTTGCAAGAAAAAAATTTCCCTTTGTGATTGATTCTAAGACATGGGACTTGTCCTAGAAAGATTTTTTTATAACTCCTTTAGAGTTATGTTTTTACCCATCTCAGCAAGTCAAAGATGTTACATGTAGGTATGTTGGCCTCTACCCGTGGGTCAGATACTGCCCATTATAAATAGGTGGTCTGACAGCTCTATGGGAGGCATTGTATTTTTTTTTGAGCTCTTCTAGACATCTTAGTGTTCGAAGAAAATGCTTCATGATCATTTTTGTCACTCGGAGCTAAGATAGTAGTTTGTGGGCTCTTTTTCACAGATGCGATACTAAGTGGGTTAACTATGATAGATTTTAATTTGGACTTGGTATTAATTTCATCATTAGCAAGCGAGGCTGTCTTTGATAACATATCAAAGATAGATATTCTCTTCGAGATTGTGTCAAGTCTTAGCTCATTCAAGGTTGACCTATTTCCTTTGTTGTATACCTTAGATATGAATTCATTCATTAGTCCAGCTGGTAGAAATTGGATAACCTCGGAGATTATTTTGTACTAGATAGTGGCTCCAGCGAAATCGATGTTAATATCTTGGGGGAATCTAATAGTGGATTCTTCCCCTAACTTGACAGTCATCATATTGGTTGAGTTTACCATGGATGATTTTGAACCTGAGTGTAATCTAAAGTCAGATTATACTAAAATCAATAAATATAAGGAATGCAATCTAAGATATTCCTAGAATATCATTTATTTTAATTTTCCAACCAAAGATGGAAAGAGAAGCAATTCTCAGCTGTGTTACTAGAAATCTAATCACTTAAAAAGCACCTATGAGGATGTGCTTAGCCATCTTTGGTGAGATGGGTAGGATTATATTTTTTCATGGGGCAGATTGACATATATTCAACTAGATTTATCCTAACATCACATCGGGTTTATTTAGATCTAGGTTCTACTACCTATGGACACAAGCCTCTATAGTTAACTATCCCTCTTAGTATAGTAAGAGAACACTCTTAATTAAGGTTGAAAATAAACATATCTATCCAATATGTATTTGGAGTCTTAGAGGCATAGTGTAGTTCAAATTACCATTTAAAAGGAAATAGGAGTGTAAGTCTGATCAAGATCCCATGGTTCTATCATCCCAGACTACGTTCTTCTAGCCTACCAACATCAAAGAGACATAGCTGTAATATCCAGGGAATTTGATTACCAATCATGGGTTGCTTCATTTTAGGTATCCCTAGTAGGCTTAGAATTTTAGTGTAAGTGGTAAGAGTGTTCACGTGATGAATAGATTTTAAGGTATTTGCATGCGAACAGCATATGTTCACATGGTGAACAAATATAAACCTAGGTTTACATCCCTTTAGAATGCCAAAATTAGGGTTGTCCATATGGTGGATGAATATAAATTTGTTTGTGTGGTGAATGAATTTTGTGGTATTCGTATAGTGAATGAGTTGATGTCATGGTGAATGAATAAAATGTTGGGATTATATCACTTTGGAATGCTAAAAACTAGGGTTGAAATACCCCTTTTTATTATATTTTATTTTTAGAGGAAGCACCTCAATGTTGGAATATGGTGCCTAAGCACTGCTGATTAGGTGCAATCTAGCTATGCATGCATGTTGTGAGGGGCGTGTATAAATAATACGCCAGAAGCATTATTAGTCCATTTGAACAATGCCACAACATCTCTTTGCAGCACCACGACATTGGTCAAGATTCTTGATAGTTGTACATTGATTAAAGGGGAAATGATAAATTAATTTTAATGAGCATCGTGGTGATAGGTAAGAGTGTTGTGGCGCTGCAACATTTTTTGCATGCATCAGTTACAAAATTTATTATAATTAAATTTATCTTTTGAACACATGATAATTGATGGGATAGGTGGACTAGTACCTCAGTGTTGCATGTGGGCGCCATAGTGTTGATGCAGTGTTTTGCAACCCGAGACCTTGGTGCCATGTTTGGGCACCATGGCCTATTAAGAATTTATAAATAAAACCCAAGCCTATTAAGAATTTTCATTCATCGGTCTATCTCATTACATAAATTTTTTCTCTTAATTATATTCTTCTCTCTAATTAACATATTCATCATGCCTCTTAGAAGGGTGGTGAGCAAGAAAAGGGCATCCAGCGATGGTGACAAATTCATGAGTGTCGATGTCGAGGAGCAGTATCAACACACACTCATCCATAAACATTTAATCCTGAAGAGGAGTTTCCAAGATCCCAGTGGAAGTATCAAAGGGGTTATTATGAGATGAGGCTGGCCAAACTAGCCTATATAATAGTTTGTGCGTTGTCTCAATTTTACATGAGTTCTTTGCAAATGCACGTGAAAGCCATGATAGCAAAGTGTATGTATCAGAGGAACTAGTTAGTTTTGATAGTAGTGCCATTAACACATATTATAATCTCTAAGATATTGATTATAATCAATATCTTGCTTATTATAATGATCATCTTGATCTTGATGAGATTTTCCATTTTCTTTTGGTAGAAATGCAAATGTGCAATGAAAATAATGAGAGGTAAGAATTGTCAACTTTCCTGCCGGTCTCACTACTGAATTTAAGGCTTGGCATTATTTCATTTATGCCAAGCTTATGCCCACTGGGAATAGTAGCGAGGTTACCAAAGATAGATATTTTGAATTTTGCTATTCGAGGGGATTTGCGATCGATATCAAAAATTATTTATAATTATATTTATAATATGTTAAAGGGGAGTACTACTATCGGGTATGGTCACCCTTCTTTAATTTATGGTTTATGTGTCTCGGCAGAAGTGATAGCAGGGCGTGATGAAGAAATAGTCATTCATAAGGCTCCTTTAATAAAGAGGGTAATTGAGGGATCGGGCCAAGGTTTGAAGTAGGGGAAGTCTCACATGCCCCACGACCTCGTCCCCAATCTTCTAAGTCCCTGTTGACCTCACTTTTGGAGTGAGCTCTCAAGTTCCTCATCATAGATCTAGGACTCTTATAGATACTAGGAGTTCCTTAGTCTTAAGACACTTCTAGTGATTTGGTGAATACTTAACCTAACCCTAGAGACTTAGAAGAGTTAGCCATAGGAATAGTTTATGCCTTAGGGATTTAGGAGGACTTAGATACCCTATAACCTAAACCCAAATCCTCGCTTCCTTCTCCCAAATTAAATCTCAAATTCAAATCCAATTCCAAAAACAAATCCAACTATCAAATGATTGAAACCCATGATTAAATTCAAACTCCAAATCCCTTCCTAAGCCTTTGATTTTATCTTATGGACTTAGCCTAAATGAAACTCAAATCAATCCTAATCCAATTGATTCTCTTAATTATCAAATTCAATATCAAATCAAATTCCAAATGCAAAATCAATTCCAAACTCCAAATGATTGAAACCCAAATCAAATTAAATTCCCAACTTTAGCCCTTTTAGCCAAATTATTGAACTTGGATAATTGATACCCAAACTAATTCAAAACTCATGGATTTCTTCATGATTTAATCATTCCTACAATTATTGACCTAAGTATAAACATAAACTACCATTTTCAAACCAAACCCAAGTCAACCCAAGTCAAGTCCATTTGGTTTGAAATTGTCATATGAACCAAAACATATTTGGCTCCAAACCACATGGAATTATATTTATATTTCAATCCTAGACTCATGTGTGAGTTCAGCTAAATTTGAATCAAGCCATGATCAAGCCAATTAACCAATTTATGCTCACTTGACCCAAAATGGCCTAAAGGAACCTTTTTGTGGTAAGTTCTAATCCAACCCAAATTGGATTGAACCAAGCCCTTCTAAACCTCGCAACATAACCAATGCCTTAAACCAGGTCAAACCAAGTCAAACCTAGCCTTTCACCAAGTCAACATTTAGCCTAAATGAAACCCAAACTAGCCAAAATCTATCATATGCCAAATTGATTAAAACCATTGATTCAGACCAACTCATAATCAATGATTGAACATGACTAAACCCTCACTTGAGCCAAACCAAGCCTAATTGGCCATTTGACCCAAGTTGACACAAATTGGCCTAAAAAGCTAAAATGGGTCAAATCATCATTTGATCCAAATTGATTGCAAATAATGGCTCAAGTTCATTCCAAATCACTTATTGAACTTGACAAAAGCCATAATTGAGCCCAAGTTGACCAATTGGTCAACTTAACCCAACTTAGCCAATTTGATCTACAACAACAACAACAAGCCTTAATCCCACTAGGTGACATGAATCCTTCGCCTCCATTTGGTCCATTATGTGTCAAATTCTCATTTAATTGGTATACTAAGATCATTTTTATACATCTTAACCAAGTCTTTTAGGTCTACCTCTCCTTTCTTAACATAAGGAAAATCTAATGCATCTACTCTCTAATCTCATCTGACCAAAGCATGTGGCCAAACCATCCAAGTAATTCTCCCTAATCTTATCTACCATGGAGCTACCCAACTTTTTCAACATACTCATTTTGCATTCTATCTCTAGGTAAAGCCACTCATCCACGAGCATCCTCATCTCAAACACTTAACTTAGTCTTATGTTTCTCTTATTGGCCAACATTGCACATATAAGTCATTGCAGTCTTACCACCATCTTATAAAATTTTCCTTAAGTTTAAGTGGAACTTTTCTATCACATAATAGGCCAGATGCATTCCTCCACTTCAACCATCCAACTTGAATTCTACTAAATTGAACTTGACTAAAATCCAAATTAAATCCAAATTAAACCAAACCAAAGCCTAGAATCATTTTCAATTAGCAATTGAACTTGACTCAAACACTTAACCCAACTCAATTAGGTCAAATTGGTCAACTTGACTCATTTGACCTATATGAACCCAAACGAGCCATGTCAAACCCAAAGCAACTTGAATCAAACTAATGACACCAATACACTCCAATTGGTCATGTGAACTTGACCCAACCCTTGGTTTGACCCAACCTAGTTTGACCAATTGGTCAACCTGAGTCCATCTAACCCAAGTGAAATCAAATCAAATAAACTCCAAATCATTTGAAATTTGGGCTACGCACTTTTGACCTATTTCAAATCTGCCTAAATCAAACCCATAGCCAAATTACTACTTTGCCCTTAGGTCTAAGGTATCCCATGAGATAAGACGCATGCATATTTGGTCATTTCCTCCCTTTGGCCACTTGGAACCCATTCATAGGTCCACTTAGGCACCTAGGACCATGGTGACGAGGGTGGTTGTCAACCATGGCTCATGGGAAGGTGAAATCACCTCCCCATTCCCATGGAACACTTGGAAAGCTATAGGACACCCACTTTTCCCATGGCAGCCACTCTCACACCCTCCTCCACTCAAAGGAAGCCAGCTAACATGATTCTCTATCAAAATCAAGTTCCTCATGGTGACCATTTGATCAAAAATCCAAAACAGCCATTGCCGTCTGATCCAAGGAATGAGGGGGTATACCCCCCTCATTCTCACTCAAACTCATAGACTCACACTCGATTCAACCCTAGCATCCTGAGAACTCCATCCCAGAGCTTCCTCTTGCATTTCTCGAGCTCCCCAAATCCTCCACTCTCAATTTTATGGAAAATCGAAACAGGGGAGGTCACCTACAATTGCCATTTGGTCAAACCTTCACCAAAGTTCAATTAACTTTGCACACACCTTCTTTGGAGCTAAACAAGCAAGAACAAATCATTTCCCATCACCCCCGATCACCGAAAGTAGGAGTTTGATCAAGACTGATTGCTATGCCTCATGGATTGGTCTTTCGACCAAACTACACTAAATCAAAGCTCATGCGGCTCAACAGGGCTTCATTTCTACCAAATGAAGCATCCTCAATCATTGGAACCGTCAGTCACAAGCTCCGATGAGGTATGAAATTAATACCGATCTTTGAATGAAAATAAGTTGGTCTTTTGTGGAAGAAAGTTCTATGCGATGTAATTTCCACTGTTAGATTTGTTTGTTATGCTTCCCCAAAGGTGTGGGATCATTTTCATCTCCATCCGAGCTTAGGTAAGCTTGGATTGAGCGATGATCGATGGATGATAACCATCATTCTCCGCTTGGAAGGAGATAAATCATGGATCGTCTATTCGCATGATCAATGGATGGTCCCGATCATAGAGCGCACATTTTTCTTGGATCCACGTTTAATCTATCCAATCTTAAATCGATGATCCATGACTCCGCCATCCGAGTCACCCTTTGGTTATGACAACTTAAACAACGAATCTCGTCACATCATGTGGAAAGTGTGTCGCATCAGCCGCCATGTGGCCTGATGGGATTAAGGCTTTAAATAGGTTTAATTGATTTATTTTTAATTATGAAACCTCTTAAATTCATTACTAATCCTAGAAAAATCCAAAAAATATAAACTTATGCTCATTTTAAAAATATTTAGAGTAAATCTAAGAAAATTATTATTAATTGATTTTGAATAGTGGTTTTAGCTTAATTAAGGTTTAATTGAAAATCTAATTAGCTTAATTATTATTTAATTAATCACCAAATTGATCTCCAACTTTTTGTGGATGTTTGGGGGGATGACCTCCGCCTTCCCATTTTTTGGGATTTTATTGATTGGTTAATTAGGAAATATAATTGATTAAACCTTAATCACTTTCCTAATTTAATTAGTAATAATTAATGAATGAACATTGGTTTAATTAATTATCTAAGCTTAATTACCTCTGTTGAACAGTAAGGTAGTTTAGGAAAGGTGATTGGGATATTTTTCCTAATTCATTTCCTAAGTTTTCGTCACTTTTTGGAATTTAATCAGTTAATGATTAATGAGGTAATTAATTGCCTAATTAATTAATGAATCTCTAAGATAAAAATCAAAGATTAATTGAGTGTTTGAAGTGACTTAGGGGTTAATGATTGAGGCCTTTTCCTTGATCCCTTTCCCTAAGTTAATTTCATCATTATAATCAAAATGTAATCAAAGCATTCAATTAATTAATTAACAAACTTGATTAGCTCAGTCTAAAATTTACATCATATCTAAGCAGCCTGCAATAATCTTGGGTAGCTCTTTGAGTGTTCAATAATCCAAAGGAGAAGACAATGAAATTATGGTTAGCTCACATGTGTGAGAAAACCATATAAGTAGTAAAGTGAGATCCCTTAAGCCTAATTAACTATTAATCATAAGCCAATTACATTAGGCACCTTTCATTTCTTAGGAGCATTGCAAATTTACTTTTCATGTGGTTGCATATCATATTGGTTCATTATTAATTAATTAATCAACTTAAGGTGATGTATGTAAGGGTTAATTAATTGGCTTAATTCATACCCTAACCTAATTAAACCATAAAATCAACTTAATTAATTTTTCATTAAACCAAATTAACTCACACCTGGGGAATGAGATTAGGATCAGTAAACCTCTTTCATTTCCTAAATCAAATCAAACTCAAAACTGAAAATATCATTAAAGAACTTTGGTTTATTTTAAGTAGCCTTATTTAATATGATTGTTGTTAGGAATTAATTGGAATGAATGAGTTAATGTACATATGTTCCTTTATTTCTTTCCAATCATGTTAAATGTTGCTTGCCATATGTAATCATGCATTCATTTCTTTTAAAATTAACTAAATAAATTGGTTTCATTTATGTCAAATTACATGGTGATTTAAATTAAAAATAGGTGTGGCTATTATTACTATCAAATCAAAAGTTATCTTCAAAAGCCTACAAATCAATTATAATAAATGGAATGATGTTAATTACAAATATCTATAAGTTTGTATGTGTTGATAATATAAGATATGCAATATGATGCTCTCTTTCCTTATCTTATATGGATTTGCATGGGATTTATAATTGTATAGTTCATTTGAAAAGAACACAACATTTGTCTAAATCGACTCCTATGCATCTCCATGCTAAGACTTAGGAAGAATTTCATATCACATATGTAAATCATATAATCAAATCAAATATGACTTCTTGCATGACTTCTCATTCTTGTGGTTCTTTTTGTACATTCACATGTATCTGAGAAAAGTGGTATATTAGTTTGGACACCCAGGGCTGCGAGGCTTTAAGTAGCCCTAAGTAAGTCTTGTACCTTATGCCCCTAGTGTAGAATAATGGCGAACTCACTTAAGACTCTTATATATATGTATGTATGTTGTGACCAATGAATAAGAATCATAATCAAATAAATTAAATATAACTTTTACATGGGTTTTATATCCTTATAATCATTTATACATCTATATGTGTCTAAGAAAAGTGGTATATTAGTCTGGACACCCCGGGGTTGCGAGGCTTTAAGTAGCCCTAAGTAGGTCTTGTACCTTATGCACCTGGTGTAGAATAATGACAACGTTCTCACTTAAAACTTTTATACAAGTGAATGTGTACCTAGCTAATGGATGAAAAATCCCTCTTTTTTATTAAAAAGGTATGCATTCATAATTCAATCAAATGAAATATTTAAATTCCAAACACACTTTTTTGCATTCATCATTTAAGTGTGCTAAGACATACATTATATGTATAAATATGCTTAAGATTTAGTCATATGCTTGATATACATGATGGAAAGAAATGAATAAACATGTGTTATGTGATAGTAATTCATTCTAATTAATCTTAAGATGCCTTTCTTATTGAATAGGGTCATTTAGAGTGAACCTAAACTTAGGATTGATTAAAACATATAATAAGCCATTCACTAAAGAAATTGATTATTCAACTTGCTTTAGAAGTGATTTAAGGTAGGGATGAAAGAGATTCCTCTCTTTCTTCTCTTCTCTTTATAGTTGTTATGTGTAGGCCATATGAAACAAAAAAAAACACTAAGTAAAATCTTCAAATCAATTAAATCTTAAGAGAAATCAACCCTTTATAAATTAAATCCCTCACACTTAGCAAATTACAACTCTAAAGCCTAGTTAGGACATACCACACAAGCTTTAATGTGCACACATTAGAACAAGTCACCACTTCTAGCTTTATGTTAGGGCAGTACATGGTTTGATGTATGCTTATTTTGTGATGTATTGTTGTAGATAGGATGTTATGGTGTATGTTCGTAGTCTGGATGTTAGGCTGATATTAACCTAATTATGCTTTCTGTAGGGGGTTTGCTTAAGGAGCCATTGTAATAAAGATTTAAATATTTTTTGCTGTGCCGTTTGCTTAGCCCCTAAGTATAACCCAAGTTAGGATAGATGGGTTTGGTTACCCATGTGTGGAGTGCTAAGTTTAAATTATTCATATAACTACTTGGGTTGTATGGTCTATTTAACATTTATTTTGCAGGTGTAGCTAGAATTACTTTCTTTCTTTTAGTGTAATTTGACATTAGGATTATGATGAGTGTTATGGGGGATTAGGATGAGCATAGGTTATAAGACCAAGTCTTATGTACCATGTGATGCCTTTGGAGCAAGCACATCCAAATCAAGCCAAAAGGAGGTAAGAAATGGAGCAATTCAAATGAAGAAATGAAAGATGAAGAGATGAAGAATGAAGAGTAAAGAATGAAGAATGACAACCCACATAACATTCATCATTTGTAATTATAATTATTCTCTTGTAATTCGGGTTGTATAAGGGTAGAGCTCTGCTACCCATGTTTCTTTTGGGTTATGGGTGACCAACCACGACCTTTTAGTCTTTTGCGATAGCTCTATAAAATTGTTTGATGTTTTGTTTAGCTTGTGCATTAGAAAAAGCATGCCTTTTCATAGTTTGTTTATGATTAGTGATTATTGTATGGCCTAGATGCGATTAGGCTTCTAGGATAAAAATTAATCTTTCTACCCAAACTAACAACTCATAACTAAACCTCTAAATAATTGATAACCTTATATAAAAGCCTAAGCATTAAATTAAGAAAATAAAATATTTTGCAACCCTTAGTTGGATGTTAAATGTTTAATATCATGCATAATCATCTTATTTCACTCTTGTTTAGGGAGGGCTTCCATCTTTTCCATATAGTAAGGGCTTAAGCTTTAAGAGCCTATGATGGAAGAATACCTCTTTCCCTTTTGATTTGGCCCATAACCAACTTCTCATGCATTTAGGCATACAAAATCCTATAGTCTATGTAAAATAAAGAGTCCCAAATTAAATGAAATTTGATAAAAGTTTGCATTAGATTAAGTCATTATTCATACCCCTCATGCTCTAGTCTCTTAGGGAGTGGGTTTAAGGATTTAGTTTCTTTTTTTAAATAATAACAAGCTAACCATCTTGCAAAAGCATATGACTTGCTTACATGGATTTAAAGCGTAGGAGGAGTTAGGCCTCAGAGGTTATAAGTCCAAAGTCAGTGGTTTATCTCTCTTGAGGTAAACCATATACCCATTTTATCCTCAGATTTAGGTCATGCTTTGGACCTCACCAAAGCTCCTTTGATTTTGGATCTGAGATCATTGTTTCCTTTAGGGCTACAAGCATAAATCCTCACCTCTTAGAAATTTTCACAATCTTGTATTGCGGAATTATAAGTCTAGATTTTTAATAAAACTTCAACTCAAATAAATAAATCTCCTCAAATTTAAATATGTAAAGCCCAACCATAGGATAGATTTGAGTGCTCATTAGGTTTCTTAGTATCATGAGTACTCCCTACTCATCTCCTTTGATTTAGATAATAACTCTTCCCTTTTGACCCATCCCACTTGATTTTTTAAAACAGAACCAATTTAATGATAGTCCTATCTTTGAATTCTTTGGAGACAATAATCACCTACTTTAATCAAGAGTATTCTTAAGGGATTCATTTTTGTTAAGATATAATTAACTATGGGGCTTGCCCCCATAGAAAACTTTAGAACCTGGTTTAAATAAATCCTACTTTATTCATCCATGTAAAGTAGGGAAAAAATCTCTAGTATATTCGAAGACCCATCATGCCTTTGGTAGGTGATTAGGTCCATTATAGGGTAGTTACTTCTATCTTTCGAGATAGTACACTATTCCTTAATGTCGTACTCGATCACCTCAATAAGTACACCCTCAAATCTGCATGGTGTCCCCCCATACACAAATGAATCCAAAAATAAACACCATAGATTTTTCTGGCTACTCTACTGGGGATGGTTCCTCTCTCCATCTCTAGTTGACGATTGTTATCTCTAAGCATCGATAGTGGACTTGCATTTTATGTGAGTTTGAGACTATTTTTCCTTTGATTGACACTTAGCTTGTTTCATTATTAAGCAAAGTTAGCCAACATCCTCTAAGTTTTAGGACCTCACTCAATGTAGGTCTTGAAACCCATGTTGGGATCCCTAATAAGTGAAAAATAAAATGTATCAGTGAAGGGAGAATAATAAAAATTTAGAACCTCCTTACCACTAGCTTGGTGAGGTGAGGTTCATCATAAAATTTAAGAAAATAAATTCTTTCACAAAATGACACTTTCCAAAAGCACTTTTTTTGAAAATAGCCACCTTCATTCAACATACTCAAATTTGTTGAATGAAGATTCTATTTTCATATCATAACATAAAATGGAAACTCCACTCAACATATTTCACATATGCTAGAGTGGAAGTTTCTCTCTTTTTGAAATCAAGAAATCACATGGCATCAAAACATATGATTGAAATCTATTTAACATACTTAAGATTTGTTAAGTGAATTTCACCTATATTTTGGAATCTTATTTGACATGCCACATTTGTCAAAAAAAGAATTCCCCCTCTCTCCAAACAAAATAAAGAGAGCCCATCAAATACATTTGATTCCCACTTAAACATATTAAAGTTGTTAAGTGAGAATCTCATTTTCATGCATTTGATTCCCACTTAAACATATTAAAGTTGTTAAGTGAGAATCTCATTTTCATGTGCATTTGATTCCCACTTAAACATATCAAAGTTGTTAAGTGAGAATCTCATTTTCATGTGTATTTGATTCCCACTTAACATGTCATGGTTGTTAAGTGAGAATCTTATTTTCATGTCTCATTTGATTCCCACTTAACATAACAGAGTTGTTAAGTGAGAATCTTATTTTCCTGTCATATTTGATTACACTTAACATATCAAATTTGTTAAGTGAGAATCTCACTTTCATATACATTTGATTCACTTAACATATTAAAATTGTTAAGTGAGAATCATTTCCATATTTGACTTTCACTTAACATGTCAAACTTGCTAAGTGAGAGTCTTATTTTCATAAATCATATTTAATTCCACTTAAGATATCAAATTTATTAAGTGAGAATCTCATTTTCATGACATATTTGACTTCACACTTAGCACATAAAATTTGTTAAGTGAGGGCCTCATGTCCATGTCACATTTGACCTCCACTTAACACATCAAATCTGTTAAGTGAGAGCCCCATTTTCAAAACATATATCAATCACACTTGGGGCTTTCACTTATTATACCAAATTTGTTAAGTGAGAGTCCCATTTTCAAAGAAAAGTAAAACATAAATCAATCACATTTGGACTTTCACTTAACAAACTAAATTTGTTAAGTGTGAGTCCCATTTTTAGAGAAAAGCAAAATATATATCAATCACATTCGGCTTTCATTTAACATACCAAATTTGTTAAGTGAAAGTCCCATTTTCAAACATAAATCAAACGCATGTGACTTCTACTTGACATATCAAATTTGTTAAGTTAGAAGCCCCCTTTTCAAATCTACATTTCACACATCACAAGTAAAGACATTCTACAAAAATTTTTAAACACACAATCACAACCTCTTTTTTGCATACTCAAATTTACTAAGTAAAGGTTTTTCCATATCATCAATATTTTCAAACAAGATACACAAAATACAAATATCTAAAAGAAAATCTCTCCTCAAATTTATGAACCCCACCCAACCTACTTAAATTGGTTGAGTATGGGTTCTAAAATCAAAATCAAATGGCAAATACTATCCTCAATTTCAAAATCTCTCCACTAAACCCCACTTAACATATTTGAATTATTAAGTGTGGGTTCAAAACTCCAAATTTATATTACTCTTCAGAACAAATATTAAAGTAAAAATCTGAGTCAGATTACATTTCAACATAAGCAGAGATACAGTGCATACTTGTCAGTATAGTTGGTTTTTACAGTCAACACACATGGCTTCATAGAAGTTCATTTTTTACTTTCTCCTTCGGGATGGATTTGGCCTTGGATCAGGCCAGCCTCCCTGAGACTGACTCCACCCACCTGATTTTCTTCGGTCGAGGATTCAAGGGAGCATGTGTTACCTGTGAGGGGCCTACCCTCAATACTGCCAGTTGGGATAAGGTGGTTGGGTAGAAGCAAGTCATCCGCATTAACATGCTCTCTGATTTTTAGTACCCTTCATTGAAGAGGAAGGTTGTTGTGGTTCCCATGCCCCATTTTGGGATAGTTTTGGCACATGCCCATCCAGCTATCCCTACCATTGCTCTGAGAGCTACTATGTCCTCATTGGTTACCCTGAAGGGGAAGACTATCTTAGTCTCTAAGATAGTCTCCTCCACTTTTGAGGTAGGTACTAGTTTTCGCTTTGCCTTGTTCACTCATCAACACAATAAAATTGAAAGATTAAGCGAGCAGTGAGCGCCGAGCTTGAGGCTGCATCCCATGTAGCTGAGGAGGCTTCTCCCTGAGAGGCACTAATGACCAACAACAAGTTCCACCCCCTCTCGGCCTTAGTCAGAGAGGAAGATTATTGGAGGATTGTTGCTTCTCCTCCACCATCAACATATTATGAGACACCGGATAGGGAGCACAGGAGGCCCTATGCTTAGGACTATCTTATGCCAGGTTGGCAGAGCATACAGATGCTCAGAGTCTAGTACCTTATTTAATGTGCAGTCATTGATCCTTAGGAGTGTCAGGGGTCATATCCATAGGGAGAGAGCCATGGAGGCTCAAACTTCTATTCAGGTAGACATGAAAGAGCGATGAAGGTATGCCAGGTAGTCGGTAGCCTTAGCTCTGATGGATTTTCTTGATCGTCCCCCTATCAGGGTCGATCATTCAGATATGATTTTTCTTACTGGTGCTACACACAGTATGCATAGATCTCTCATTGAGGGATAGTTGGTGTTGCATTCACACCACTCCCCTCATCGTCCACCATCACTCATACAGCTTACAGCATCCACCACTCCCACCAAGACTCAAAATCCCCATCCAGAGAGACCTTCCCCCTGGGTATGGCTGATCTTGCTCCATCCCACCTATTGAGGTGAGATCGAGCTCCCACTCGACCTCTACTGTTTGGCGAGTGGCGACCCCATAATATCATGGTCACACCACCACCGCCATCATCAGAGCCAGTGGCAACGATAGTTGTAGTTTCCATGGTAGTAGATCTCCCCAGGGATGCCACTCCATCGATGAGCGGTGATGAGCATATCTCTTCTAATGAGTATGACCCTCCCAGAGCTTTCACTCCATTGGTAGGCAATGTTAGATGTATGTCTCATCAAGCTCCCTTCTTGTGTTAGTGTGTGTTTGTAGATAGTTATCCTTAGATGACATTTTAGCACAATACTTTATTGAAAAGAGGGAACTCTTAGGCATTGATCACATAGACTCAAGAATAAGAGAGTAGCCTTTGATCTTGATGAGGATGACCTTCTTGAGGATTCAGGTCCACATGATCGATACTAGGACTCCCTCCATAGAGATCAGCATAGTCAGAAAGGTATTGTAGTTCAAGAAGATGATGCCATCCATTTAACCCAACACCTTTGCCAGCAGCTTAAATAAAAGGATGATCAGATCAACTGGATGGAGAAGAGGATAGAAGACTTGTTAGCAGCCCTCTACGCACTTCAAAATTAGGCCTCAGTCTTGTAGCATATGCCGATAGATATAGATCATCTCGAGTCAGCACATGTCCTAGATTAGCTTAAGAGCACTTCTCTAGTAGATTAGGACAGTGGTTGCTTGCATAGGAAGGTGGTGGAAAACACCTCCATGCATGAGAAAGACATTAAAAACATGGTGGAATAATAAGTGAGGGATGCATTGGCGCAAGCCCGAGGTGGCTCATCCATTCCAAAGGGTAGACCCTACCCAGAGAAATTTGATATTGTCCAATATCCTAAGGGTTTTGTGCCTCCTTCCTTCAAAATCTTTGATGGCAATGGGAACCCTTGCAAATACATTGTACACTTCAAGGGTCAGACATGTAGATGCTCTTTCTTTTAGATTGTAGTCTAGTGAGCATTATGTTTATTTGGTATGTCAAACTACCCAACGGTTCGGCAAAGACATTTGCTGAGTTGGAGCACCTCTTCATCAAGAGGTTTGATGGATCTCAACAAGGGTTCCTGTAGGAAACCTCATTGTGACCAAATAAAATTCAAATGAGTCCCTTATTGATTACATTCTCAGGTGGAGAAACCTATGAAATGTGAATCATAGCTATCTGAATAATATGCCATTAAGATTCTCTTTAAGAATATCCATGGCCCATGCTTAAGGGGTTGACAATCAAAAACTTTGAGAAGCTAATTAATAAGGCAGCTAGTCTATAAGAGAAAGCCAGATAGTTACTTTTAATGACCAGTCAGCCAAGGCCAAACCTCAAAAGGCATTTGAGAATAAGTTAGGGGCAGTCATAGCAGTTGATAAAGGGAAGCAACCATCTAGGGTTCAGTCAGACAGGCCTTGAGCTCAGTAGTCTCCTCTACCACCTCCTTTGCACCTTGGCCAATCCCATCGCCACTTTAGTGCCACAGTGGCCTCTCCTCTCCTCCTGTATCCTCATCAGCATCATCAGTAGTAGTATTTCTACCCACCACCAAGTAGTTATCATTTACTTACTTTTGTTGACAAATTGAATAAACCTTATTCATTCAAGAGGGAGGTAGTTAGGAAGATCTTTAAGAATATCTTAAGAAGCCTGATTTCCAATGCCAGACCCTAGAAGGCCGAAGAAAGTGGGCAAAAGTCATAATCCAAACTATTTCCCCTACTACTGCATGCTAGGACATGTCTTAGAAGATTGCTTTACCTTTAAGGACTGGCTTGAGCATAGCTACAAGTTGGGTGAAATTGTGATCCCTAAGGAATACCTACTAAAATAACCCTCTAGTTATGTTAGGATAATTCTTGGGGATACACATGATCTTCTTAAGATAGAGGAAGTTTGGGATATCTCCATATCATGAACCTCCAAGAAAATCATTTCTAAGATCAAAAAGTTACCCTTGTAGGTGTCCAGAGCAGCCCAAACCTCCAACTCTATGGAAGGTTTGCAAGTTACTAAGGATAACTTGAAGGAGGTAGAAGCTCAACAGTAGCTGTGATAGCCTCCACTTGCCTAGAATAACATAGTAGTGCAACCACCGATCGAGTCCAGCACTCCTTCCATAGTTGCAGCTATAGTTCCTCCAACCAGCTCTTCTTTTAGCGATATATCAATGGGGGTGCCAAATCCCTCACTCTGCTTACTTTACTTGATTTCTATTTTGTACCTCCATCCAAATCTAAGAAATCAATGAAGCAAGATGATTTCAGGTACACCTGTGTCACTTCTGATGATCTTCCTGAGTTTATTCCATTAGATAGCTCTCCAAGTCTAATTAATAATAACTCTAGTTCTGATCACTCCTCTTCTTCAAATTTAGAAATGGATTTTCCATTCCTGAATCATTCAGGTTTGCCCATTGAGATTGATTTGGAGTCATATGACTTTGATGATCCTATAGGAGAAGTTGTAGGTGAACCTGATGAGCAGGTAGAACTTTTCACTAAACCATCTCATGAAGTCACTGAAGTTGACTTTCATAGTGACAAAGTTCTACCTCCTAGGGTGGCACCATAGGATAAGGGTAAACATGTCATTGGTTCTAGTGATCAAGAAGTCTCTCCATAGGATGCTCCACTTATGGATATTCTTGTGGAGGACCTGCCCAGAGTTGACTACAATGTCCTCGCTCACCTAAGAAAGTTGTGAGCTAAACTAAGCATATATGATGTTTTTATTTTATCCAAAGAGATGAGAGAGTTATTGATCAAAGCTCTTCTTGATCCAAAAATATGCTTAGCTCAGCTGACCGCTATTGGAGAGGAGGCATGCTATTCAAGAGAAGCCCGTGGAGTTACATTCACCGATGAAGACATTTTGCTGGGGACAACAGAGCGTAACTATCCCCTTTACATCACAGTGGACATGGGCCGATTCAGACTCTCTAGGGTGTTAGTTGATCCAGGTGCATCAGTGAACAACATGAGTCTAAAGACCCTTGCTTACTTAGGATTGACACCTTCGAACTCTAAGGAGATTGGATGATGTTGAGAGGATTCAATGAACAAGGTGAGAGGGCTTTAGATTCTATAGTGTTGCCATTAGAGATTGATGACTGGAAGATAGAAGTCAAGTTCTACATAATCAATTCAGATACATCTTTCCATGCTTTGCTAGGTAGGCCTTGGATACATGGAAATAACACAATTCCATCCTCTTTACATCAGTGCATCAAATTTTGAAGAGGTGGAATCGAGTATTATGCTAAAGAAGACTTAGAGCCATTCTCAGTTAGAGAGGTCGAGATATATAAGGATGCATCCTATTATGTTCTTCCAAATCAAAAAGTCTATTCTAGCAAACTTGGTGAAACTTCAAAAATAAAAAAAAAGAAACAAAAGAAAAAGAAAAAAAAAAAAAGAGAAAGAAAAAGAAAAGAAAAAAAAAAAAAGATAACGAAAAATACAAGTGAGCAAGAATAAGACCGAGGAAGAAGTAGAGCCAGATATTGGATTCCACCCATAGTTTGTTCCTTCGATATGAACACATGAGTAGGATGACTCAACCCCCACCAGGTAGAGGCAGAGGTAGATCTAGAGATAGTTCTAGAGGTGGAAGACTCCCTTGCTAGTGGCCACCTAGTAGGAACTATATTCTGACTCACAGGAGTCCCCGCTATCCACATAGACTTAGAGTCTAGTTTAGAGGATGAGTCTCGTGTGGTTAGCATGTTGACCAACCCCTCAGAGGGTCCCTTTGGAGGTGATATTTGAGCCAGATAGTGATGAAGACCTCCAAGAAAACTATGAATGTATCTGAATCACTATTATGTAGAACAGTTAGGAAGCAGTTGGGAACCTTAGCTCTAAGCTCACTTTCTTCCCAGAAAGTTGAAGGTTTAGTAGTTAAGGATGCCCAAATCATCTACAGATGTCAAGCCAAAGATATTTTTGTTGGGAACATCATCCTCAAATCTAGAAGCTGATGTAGAACTTGAGAATGATTCATATAAAGATTTAATAAAATTGCCTTTTGATTGGTATTCACCTTGTGTTCTTAACTTAGCAAAGAAGGGATTAATCTCACATACTTAGTCTAAACACAAAATAGATTACTTTGAAAAGTTATGGGACAACCATAGTAGATATTATCAATCAAGACTAGGACTAGGATTCAGCACAGTGGGTCCAATCGACGATGATAACCGTTGCCTCATCACCACTCATTTGGGGTCTGATAGGTTCTTCTCAAATCATGCAACTCTTATGAGGAGGTATGTTTAGAAACTTTAGATGGTCCAAATGAGCTTTCAGAGATGCATTGCCAGAGTTCAAAGAAGAGATAATATCAACCATCGATGAGCTCAAAGAAATGAACTTGGGAACTGAAGATAATCCAAGTCTGACATACATTAATTCCTTATTGAACAAAGAAGAAACTAATAACTTAGTTAGGCTATTAGCTGAGTTTAAGGACTACTTCGCATAGAGTTATGAAGAAATGCTCGGTTCTCTCAAGCAATCCATAAACTAGCAATAGAACTAATGCTAATATCAAGCAAGCTCCTAGCATGTGGTTAGACATTGAATAGCGGTCACTTAAAATCAAGAAAAGATCGATCTTTGGATTTATTAAGGAAGAAAAATATCCTACCTGGTTGACCAGTGTCATCTTAGTTAAAAAAAAGAATGGCCAAATTTACATATGCATTGATTTTAAGTATGAATTTCTACTTCCTATACCAGAATTAATGGTGTACATTGCCTCATCTCATGCAGTATTCTCCTTTATAGATGGGTCATCTGGCTACAACCAAATCAAGATGGCCCCCTGAGGATGAAAGTAACATTACTTTTCAAACCCTGATCAAAACCTATTGTTATAAGATCATGCCTTTCGGCCTTAAAAATGTCGGGGCTACCTATCATTAGGCCATGACTCGAATCTTCAATGAACTCATTCACCATAAAGTTGAAAGCTATGTTGATGATCTAGTAATCAAAAGCAAAGAAAAGGAAGACCATTTCTTCAACTTGAGAGTAGTTTTTGAACATTTAAGATAATTTAACCTCAAAATGAATCCCCTAAAGTATGCATTCAGAGTAGCTTCAGGTAAATTCCTTGGGTTATCCGACACTGGGGAATAGAGATCGATTTAGAGAAGATCAAAGATATCTTAGAAATGCCACCCCCTAAAATTCTAACTCAACTCAGATCATTCCAAGGGCAGTTGGCATATCTAAGATGCTTCATTTATAACCTATCAAGAAGATGCCAACCATTCTAAGCACTTATAAAAAAGGATGCCAAGTTTAAGTGGGATGACAAGTGCACACATGCCTTTGAAGACATCAAGCCCTACCTGATGATGCCACTAATTCTAGCATCCCCTATCCTGAGCAAGCCGTTGATCCTCTACACCGCTATATTAGACCACTCCCTTCACACTTTATTGGCCCAAGCTAATGATGAAGGGAAAGAAAATTCTCTCTACTACCTCAATCATCGTCTAATCCCTACTGAGGCAAACTACCCACCCATTGAAAAGCATTGCCTAACTTTAATCTTTTCATCCCAAAAGCTACGACACTAATGCTTTCTCATAAGGTGAATTTGATCTCCAGGATCAATCCACTATAATATATCATGACATGACCGATGCTATTCAGACGGTTGGTGTGTTGGTCCATGATTTTTTCACAGTTTGACATCACTTTCGTACCCCTACGTGCGATAAAGGACAAGCATTAGCAGATTTCTTAACAACACACCCACTTCCTGTTGATTCTCCACTTAATAATGACCTTCCCGATGAACAAATCATGAACTTAGGGGACACTAGCATTCACCATTGGGAGATGTATTTTGATGGTGCGGCTTTTTTTTTAAAAGGAGAAGAACCATGATATACTCTTCAAGAAAGCGGGGGTAGTTCTCCTCTAACGAATGATGTGATGAGATTCTCATATCATCTATCCAATCCATTCACCAACAATGAAGTAGAATATGAGGCTCTGATTGTCGATTTGGAGTTAGCCATTAGATTATGCATCCAAAATATTAACATCTTTGGGGATTCTTAGTTAGTCATCAACCAAATTGTTGTGTCTATAAGGTTCTAAAGCCTAAGCTCCATCATTACCATAAGTACACCATGGAGTTATTGGCCCAATTCCCAGAGGTTATCATCTAGAAGATTCTCGGCATGCATAATGATATTAGCCAAGCTTGCCAAAGTGTTGGCATGTACAGAAGATGAGTCCATTCCAATCAGGGTCTAAAATGGACAAGTTTTATCCCTTATTGACACTAAACTCATTGAGATACTCTCTCTTGAAGGGGAGGTTTTCATTGACAAAAAGGATGATGAGTAAGATTGGAGGCAACCATTCATGGATTACCTACATATAGGCAAACTACCTCAAGAGAAGTCACTAGCACATCAGATGAAGTAGAGAGCCCTTTCATAAGCTCTCATGGTATGACACCTTATACCGACGGTCCTTCATTCATATGTGGTTAAGTTATCTGGACAAACACAAATCCTATAGGATTGTGATCGAGGTACACTTAGGTTTATGCGGAGCTCATCAATTTGGTTCAAAGATGAAATCCAAGATCAAAAGACTAAGATACTACTAGCCTTTGATGATCACAGACTACATGATTGTAGCTAAGAGATGCTACCAATATCAAGTGCACAGCGTGGTCCTAGATCAACCACCTAACATTCTACACCCTACATTAGCCTCATGGCCTTTCAAGTGTTGGGGTACTGACATAGTGAGTTAGATCGATCCTCTTTCTTATAACGGTTCATTCTAGCTACCACCAACTACTTTTCTAAGTGGACGGAGGCAATCCCACTCAGAGAGGTCTCAGCTCAGTATGTGCTCCAATTTTTCAAGAACCATATCATTTATAGGTTTGGAGTGCCTTGACGAATTATATCCGATAATGTTACTACATTCAAGAGTACTAAAAGTAATAGCTTTGGCCAGAGACACAACATAGATTGGAGATATTCTACCATCTATTATCCGAGGGCAAACAGTCTGGTAGAAGCATTCAATAAAACTCTCATTCAAATATTAAAGAAGACACTTGATGATAATAAGCGATAGTGGCATGAGCAATTAGTTGAAGCCTTGTGGGCATATCGTACCATATTTAGAACTCCGACTCAATCTACCCCTTTTTCCTTAGTGTATGAGTCTGAAGTTGTTCTACCACTAGAAGTCCAACTCCCATCATTAAGGATAGCTGTGGGTAGCAAGATCACTACAGAGCAGAATGCCAAGTTTTGGTTGGAAGAGCTCAAAGGTTTGGAGGAGAGATGCATTCGGGCATGCTGAACCTCGAGTTGTACAAAGCCAAAATGATTCAATCTCACAAGTTGGTCCATCATAGAGCATTTCAAGTAGGAGAGCTTGTTTTAGTTCTAAGTAGACTAATTATTGCCTGTCGAAAGATGGGAGACAAGTTTGAACCCACTTGGGAAGGCATTTTTTCCATAGAGAAGGCCTAGAGGATCTTATCAACTTATAAATTGTAAGGGAGATTGCACGATGCTTCCAATTAACAGGCTCTGCCTAAAGAAATACTATCCATAAATCTTGTTTGAAAATAATCATCAATAAATTTTTTTTCATATCAAATTCCATCTCTTAAGTGTTAAAAATATCTCTCGCTTGCAAATCTACCACGATGTGTTTAGGGTAGGTGTAAGAGAACCTAAGCGACATCCAATCCCTCCACAACACAAACACAAACTAAAAATGATCCTCTAGTGCTACTAGGTTAGGTGTAAGGGAACCCAAGAGGCATCCTATTTTAACTAGTACTAACTTAGGTGTAAGAGAACCCAAGTGTCATCCTTTCTTGATGGAGTCCCAATTACCCCTGTGGAGCCATTTCATCCATTCTTCTTTGCATTTAGGGTAGGTGTTAGAGAACCCAAGCGACATCCTATTCCCTCTTTCATAACACAAATGAACACATATCTTTTTTATCGAGCTATTTTGATGTGGTAAACTAACTTAGGTGTAAGAGAACCCAAGTGTCATCCTTTCTTGATGGAGTCCCTACCCATGGATTTCATCCATTCTTCTTTGCATTTAGGTAGGTGTTAGAACCCAAGCACATCCTATTCCTCTTTCATAACACAAATGAACACATATCTTTACGTGGAACAAGCGTGGACTCACTCATTAGTCTCTACATATGCTACCTTGTTAGTGTGTTACCCTAGTGGTCACTTATCTAGTGGATGTGAGTGCCCGTACTTCCTGCCTGACTTGATCACCACAAACCAATGAGTGCCTATCAATTTGGTAGGCCTTAGTACGCAGCCAATAAGCTACCCCATGTTGAATTCATTTAAGAAGATGTAAGCCTACACACTTTCTTCTCAAACTAGCCATCATGTACTGACTAGGTTGAGTATACTTGAGGTTTAGGGTAAGTCCCTCAGTGGCTCCTTTCCTCCTGACTACTTTAAGCTTGGTCTAGTTGTTACACAGGACCCCTCGCTTAGTAGTTGCTCTAGGTTGGATAGCCCCTATCAAGCCGATGATAGACTATCTTGGCGATCAGTTCTGCTTTAGAGAGATGTAAGCCTACACGCCTTCTTTCTAGAATGATTATCACAAAGATGGGCTTAGGTTGGTTGGTTATCGAGACGGTGACGGTGGATACACCACTCTTGGCATATGTGAGTCCCGTGCTTTCTCCTTGAGGCCACTAGGATTTCTTTTCTGAGTTTGATAAAGCCCTAGTAATCCCATTTGGGCACTCTATTTGGATCACTTCTGCCCCATTTAGACACTACCAGTTACTCTTGGATTGGACGGTAATTTTTAGTAGCCGCCCCTATGGTTGGAGAATTTGTCTTACAGATATGCAGATTCTCCCTTGGTATAGTAAGTCTGAGATAGGACTAGGCTGATATGAGCTCCTTCTCAATATGGTCCCTCGTAAACCAATAGGGTTTACAATAACATAAAATAAACAAAATATATCTTCACTTATAGATTAGGAATTTGAGCCCCTAGTGGCCCCTTTCCCAAGCAGGCATCTTATCTTTAGGCGGTGTCAAAACTCTCTATAGGAATTGCTGAGTTGAGATAAGTCCCGGTGACTCTCTCGCCACCTTAGGTCGGTTTAACTTGTGGTGTACCAAGTTCCCGGCGTTATGTTTGCTTTGAAAAATATAAGTCTATTACACATATTCTTTTATCGCATGCATGGGCCTTAGGTCGGGTTTGATTTGTTGCACAAGCAAACCCTGGTTCCTTGTGTAGGAGGATGTGAGTCCCCTTGCTTTCTTCTTGACCATTACTGCAGAAAGGAACCCCATGGTTAGTTGGTTGTGGTGTTACCCTTTGGATTTTTAAATCTAAGACAGGTCTAGGCTGATATTAGCCCCTTCTAAGTGAATCCATCGCACACTAATGAGATCCATCAAATTAAAACAAATGCAATTGAATCAAATGACATTATCTTGACTACTTTTGAGCCGATATAAGTCCCCCAGTGGCATTCACTCAGTAGTCACCTTAGGTCAAGTTTGATTTATTGTATCCAACAGATCACCCCAACGGTTGTCCCTTACTCTTGGAGATAGAAGTCTGCTACACTTTCTCTCAAGCATAGCTATTATGCACCGAAAGGTAACCCCTTTGGCTGAATAGTTCTACCATGTGGTTGGTGGACTACTCCTTTGGATTAGTAAATTTTAGATAGGCCAAGGCCGACATGGCCCCTTCCTCAGTGTGGTCCATCACCAACTGACAGGGTCCATCTCAAAATTTAAACTTAAAATAAACAATCAACCAACTTCTCCCAATGAGACATCAACCTCCACCTTAGTCAATTAAATCTAATTCAAATGCATTCCCAGCACCCTCGAAAGAAATTTCAACAAATCCTTATCCCAAGTGGATAACCCAAGCTTGCTTCTCTAGTGGAAAGTTCATGCATCTATCCCTGGCAGGTTATGCATTATAATCCCTAGCAGATACTGTACCCAAATTATATCTTCTATTCAAATTCAAACCCCTTATCCCCAGTGGATAACATGAACCTGCTTCCCTAGTGAAAGGTTCACATGCTTGATCCCTTAGTGGATCCTTTCTTCCTCCCTTTTTGCCTTGACATGAGTGGAGTTGTATTGCACTAAGATCTTGATTCCTTCTATATCTCGAGTTTAGGGGTAGATCATTTTTGTTAGTGTTTGATCCTTAGGACATTGTTGATCATCTTGGTAAACACCAATACGTGTGGTGTGCCTTGTCAATCACACCACACCTATTGGGGGCCTATTATTGACCTCACTTTTGGAGTGAGCTCTCAACTTTCTCATCATAGATCTGGGTCTCTTATAGACACTAAGAGTTTCTTAGTCTTAAGACACTTCTAGTGATTAGGTTAATACTTAACCAAACCCTAGAGACTTAGAAGAGTTAGCCATAGGAATAGTTTGTGCCTTAGGGATTTAGGAGGACTTAGCTACCCTATAGCCTAAACCCAAATTACTTCCTTCTCCCAAATTAAATCTCAAATTCAAATCCAAAATCTAAAATCAAATCCAACTATCAAATGATTAAAACCCATGATTACGTTTAAACTCCAAATCCCTTCCTAAGACTTTTGATTTTATCTTATGGACTTAGCCTCAACCAAACACAAATCAATCCCAATCCAATTAATTCTCTCAATTATCAAATTCAATCTCAAATCAAATTTCAAATCCAAAATCAATTCCAAACTCCAAATGATTGAAAGCCAAATCAAATCAAATTCCCAATTTTAACTCTTTTAGCTAAATTCTTGAACTTGACTAAATGATACCCAAACTAATTCAAAACTCATGGATTTCTTCATGATTCAATCATTCTGTGGTATTTATTATTAGGTTACGTGTTAATGAATGTATGTTGGGATACCACATAGATCCATAGATGTACTCATTAAGATATTAAAGAATGATGTACTATCTCGAGAGACTGAAGTCCCCATCATACAATGGACCTAATCACCTAATAAGGACACCTAAAGATAATGGGTCTTCAAATGTATCAGAGATCTTTCTCTACTTTACATGAAAAAGGAAAGTAGGGTTTATTTTAAGTTAGGTTCATTAAGTTCCTATGGAGGCAACCCTCCATAGTTAATTACATCATAAGGAATGAGATTCCTTAGAAATACTCTTGATTAAGATAAATGATCATTGTCTCCAAAGATTTCAAAGATAGGACTATCAACAAATTGGTTATTTTTAAATAATCAAGTGAGATTGATCAAGAGGAGATAGTTATTATCGAAACCAAAAGGAGATGAGTAAGGAATTTTCATGATACTAGGAAACCTAGTAAGCATTCCAAACTATCATATAATTGGGCTTTATATTTTTAAAATTGAGGAGAATTATATGTTTGAGTTAAATTTTTATTAGAAATCTAGGGCTTATAATTCTACAACACAAGATTATAAAAATGCTTAAGAGGTGAGGGTTTATGCTTGTAGCCCACAGAGGGAACAACAACCTCAGATCCTAAATCTAGGGTGTTTTGATAAGAGCCAAACGACCTAAATCTAAGGAAAAAATAGGTATATAGTTTATCTTCACAAGAGAGAATAAATGCCCTGACTGTTGGACTTACAACCACCTAGGGTGGCTGCTAACTAATTCCTCCTATAATTTTAAATACATGTAGGCCAGTCATATGCTTTGCAAGATAATTAGGTTGTTGTTTCTTTAGGAAGAGACTAAGTCCTTAAACTCACTCCCTAAGAGACTAAATCATGAAGGGCATCAATTCATGACTTAATCTAATGCAAATTTTATCAAGTTTTATTTTGATTTTTGAACATTTTTATTTGACACAGGCTATGGAATTTCAAATGTCTAATGTATGAGAAAATTGGTTATAGGCCAAAATTAGAAAGAAGGAGATGTGTTTCCACCATGGCTCTCAAAGGTCAAGCCATTTTCTCTAGTAAAGGTGGAAGCCCTCCATTCGCAAGAGTGAGATGATATGATTTATGCATGATGTGAGACATACAACATCTAGCTAAGGGGATGCAAAATCTTTCATTATCTTGATTTATGTCCTAGGCTTTAGGTGAGGTTATGAATTATTTAGTTTAATTTTTGAGTTGATTAATTGGAAAGAAAATTTATTATTTTCTAAGAGTCTAATCGCATCCAACCCATTCAACAATCATCAAGCAATTAAGAAACTAAGAAAATCATGCCATCTTAATTGCACAATCATAAACATAACATCAATCGACTTATAAAATTAGCACAAATGAATACGAGGACGTTGTGGTCAAGTACCGCCATACGAAAGAAATTTGGGTAGCCAAGCTCTACCATTATACAACCTAGATTACAAATGAATAATTACAATTAGATGGAATTTATGTTATGGGGGCCTTCATTCTTCATTCTTCATTCTTTCATTTCTTCATTTTGATTCGCTTCTTTTGACTTGATTGGAATTTGGTTGCTCAAAGGCATCACATTGTACATAAGACTTAGTCTTACGATCAATGTTCATCCTAATCCCTTATAACATTCATTTCAAATCTTAATTGCAAAGTTTACATCAAAATAAGAAAGGTAAATCTAACTAAACTTACAAAATAAAGGTTAGCTAAACATACCACACAACCCAAGTAATTATATGAATAATTTAGACTTAGCACCCCACACATGGGTAACCAAGTTCACCTGTCTTAATTTGGATTATGCGTAGGGGTATAAGCAACTTGCACAATAAAAGTATTTATATATTTTTTATTATAGCACCCCTTAAACACAATCCTCTGTAGAAAGTATGATTAGGCTAATATCGGCCTAACATCCAGACTACACACATGCACCCTAACATCCAGTCTAAAACATTACATCACAAAATAAAATCATACATCAAACCATGCACCGATCTAACATAGAGCTAGAAATGGTGACTTAGCCTAAAGTGTGTGCCATTTAAGGCTTATGTGATATGTCTTAGCTAGGCTTTAAGATTGGGATTTTCTAAGTGTGAAAGATTCAATTTAGGTGATGGTTTCATTTTAAATGATTTAGTTGATTTGTCAATTTTAGTTGGTGATTTGATTTAGTTTGAATGAACCTATACTTAGTGATTAAATATTGTAAAGAGAAGAAAAGAGAAGAGAACTTCTCTTTCATCCCTACCTCAAAACATTTCTATGGTAGATTGATTAATAAATTTTCTTTAGTAAATGTTTTACTATGTGTTTTAATTAACCCTAAGTTTGGATTTGCTCTAAATAGCCCTACTCAATAAGAAAGACATCATAGAATTAGTTAGGATGGATTACTATCACATGACACACACCCATTTCTTTCTTTCCACCATGTATACCATGCATATGAATAATCCTAGGCATACCTATACATGCAATGAAAATTTTAGCACACTTAGATGATGAATGCTAAGAGATATGATTTGAAAATTTGGATATTCCATTAGTGCATATCTTTATTTTGTAAAAAAGAGGAATCCTTTTATCCATCAGCTAAATGCACATCCACATGTATAAAAGTTATAAGTGAGTACGATGCCATTATTTTCTACACTAGGGGCATAAGGTCGCAGCCCCGAGATATCCAAATTAATATATCACTTTTCTTAGATACATGTAAATATACAAAAGAAACTGAATGAATGAAGAATCATGCAAAAGATTGTGTTTGATTTAGTTATATAATTTATGTGTATAATATGAAGATCCTTTTTGAGTCATAACATAGAAATGCATAGGAATAGATTTAAACAAGTGTTGTGTTCTTTTCAAATGAACTATACACTTTGCAAATCCTATGTAAATCCATATTAAGAAAAGAAAAGAGAACTTCATAATACACATCTCAAGCTATAATCACATGCAAGCTTATAAATATTCATAAGTAGCATCACTCCATTCATAATCTTTGATTTATAGGTTTTAAAAAATAATTTTTTTAATTTTAATAGTGATAATAGCCCATATTCTTAATTTTAGCCAACATATGCAATTTGACATAAAATGAAAACATTTTCTTTAATTGATTTTTAAAAGACATGAATGCATGATTTCATATGGCAAATAATATTTAACATGATTGGAAAGGAAAAAAAAAGAAATGTAAGCACATGACTTCATTCACCTAATTAATTTCTAAGGACAATCCTATAAAATAAGATCATTTAAAGTGAATCAAAATTCTTTGAGGAGATTTTATTTTATTTTATTTTATTTGAATTTGATTTGACTTAGAAAATGTGAGAAAGGTTTGCTAATCCTAACCCATTCCCCATATGTGAATTAGTTTGGTTCAATTTGGAACAATTAGGTTGATTTTATATTTTTGATTAGGTTAAGGAATGAATTAAATCCATTAATTATCCCTTATCTATGCCACTTTATCATAATTAACCAAGCAATTATGAGCCAACATATGATATGCAATCATATGGAAATTAAATCAGTAATGCACCTAAGAAATGAAGGGGACTGATGCAATTGGCTCACAATTATTGGTTAATTAAGCTAAAGGATTTAATTAAGTACTTTCATAGCATACACATGTAGTTTGATTATAATTTCCTTTGGAATCCTCTTAGGTTATTAAACACCCAAGAATCAATCCAAGAATTGAATGATTAAGTTTTGGAATGATTTGGTTTTGAGTTTGATTAATTGAATTAATTAATGAAGTGATTAAGCCATTAATTAATTATAACATAATTAAATATTTATCCAAATGAAATAGACTTAGGGGAAAAGATGGGAAAAGAAGTCCTAATCTCATTCCCTGAGTCTATTCACTATTTCATGATGATTAGCAAGCTTAATTAATGAATTTATTACTATTTAACATCTTAATTAATTAAGAAAGTGATTAGGGATGAAACAAGCAATTCTCCTAATTAATCAAGCAATAAATTTCAAAAAAATTATGAGAGCAGAGGTCATCCCACTAATTAATCTAAAAAAGTTTGGGATTAATTGCTAGATTAATTATAGAGTAATTAGCTTAATTATATTTCCAATAAAACTCAAATTGAGTTAAAATGACTATTTAAAATTAATTAATTTTAATTTTTCATTATTCTTCTCTGAATTATCTTTAAAAAGAGCATTTTTTTAAGATTTTTTTTAGATTTTTCTACAATTAGTTATGAATTTTGGAAGTTTCAGCATTAAAATCAGATTAATTAAGCCTAATTAACCTCCAAATCTTGTGGGGCCATGTGACAGCTGATGCGGCACATTGATGTGGCGTGCTTTCCACGTGGTGCGATGGGATAGGTTATTTAAGTTATCACATTTGTCACTGTGTCAGTCGGCGGCAGATGCACTTTCTCTATAGGCTGTTCAATCTAAGATCGGATGGCCAGGATTAATCTCGTGGTTTAGGCTTAAATCAAATGTGATCTAACATGATCTAATCATAGTCGTCCATTCTAATCACATGGAATGAGCGGATTATGATGTCATCTCCAGCGGTGAGGATCATCCATCGATCGTCGCTCGATCTGAACTCACCCGACCTCGAATGAAGTTCAAACTCACCTCACACCTTCGGGGAAGCACAAGCAATGTATCTAACCATCAATATTTGATGAGATTATGATTTTCTTCATAAAGGACCAAGTAAAATTTATTCTAAGGTCAGTTTAAGTGGCATATCTCGTCGGAGGTTATCATCGGTGCTTCTAATGGAAGAGGTAGCTTTGTCTAGTAGTGATGAAGCCCTGTTGAAGGAATTTGGTCTTGATTTGAAGTGGATGGTTTGGTTGACCAAGCTCCCTTCATTGGTGATTGCCCTTGATCAAAGTGATGCTTTCCATGGCTTGGAGACCTGGGAAATGACTTAGTTGAGCTCGACAAAGTCCACTGATGGTGTGTGCAAGGTTAATTTGGTTTTGATGGAGAATTGGATGAGTTGAGCTCGAGATTGATCTCCCTTATTTCAGCTTTGAGTAAAATCAAAAATGAAAATCAAGGGAGCTTGGGAATGGCTTGGAAATGCTTGGGGAGAGTTTGATTTGTCCCTTAGCTATGTGGAAATGAATGGCTCTTATTTGAGTGGGAATGAGGTGGAGTATATCTCCCCCTCCTTGGATCGGATAGTGGAAGGCTGAAATGCCATTTTTTATCAATGGGAGGGATTGGTTGATCAGTTTTGATTGTAAAACACCCCATATGGGTCATTTTAGGTGGAGGAGTGGAGGACAGTGGATACCCATGTGCTAGGTGAGTGCATTTGGAGTTCCAAGTGCTCAATTTCCATTGAAGGGGTCAGTTTGGCCTTGGCTTTGTTCCTTGGCTTGGGTCATGGCCAACCCAAGTTCATTGGGTCATGTTCACCACCCTCCTTAGTGTTCATGTGGACCAAAAGGATGCCAAGTGGCCTTGAGAAAGAATTGGCCAAATTCCAAGTGAATTTGGCCACAGGATACCCTTTGACCTAAGGGCAAAGTGGTCATTTGGCCATGAGTTTGATTTAGGAAAATTTGAAATGATTCAAAAATGGGTTGGGCCAAATTTCAAGTGATTTGGAGTTCATTTGATTTGAATTGGTTCAATTTGACCCATTTAGGTCAAGTTGAGTCAAATTGGGATAGGTTGACTAATTGGTCAAATTAGATCAAATCATGGGTTAGGTCAAGCTCAAATGATTATTTAGAGCCTATGGGTGTTATTGGTTTGGTTCAATCTAGTTTAGATTGGTTTTGGTTCATTTAGGTTCATTTGGGTCAAATGGGTCAAGTTGACCAATTTGACCAATTTGATCCAATTGGGTTAGGTCATGGGTTGGTTTAGGCTTGGTTGGTCATTTGAAATATATTGTAAGCTTTGGTTTCAATCAATTTTGATTTGGTTTGATTTCAAGTTGATTTGACCTTGTAAGTCAAGTTGGTGGTCAAGTTGGGTCTAATTGGTCAATTGAAGCTTTGGTCAAGTTCAACAATCAATTTAGAATGAATTTGCAATCAATTTGTCTTAGATCAAGATTTGACCCATTTTATCTTTAGGTCAATTTGGGTCAACTTAGGTCAAGTGGCCAATTAGGCTTGGCTTTCAATTGGTAATGTTCAATCATTGATTATGGATTGATTTAGATCCTTCAATCAATTTGGCTTATAGTAAATTTTGGCTTTAGTTTCATTTGCATAATTGTTGACTCAAAGGCTAAGACTTGGTTTGACCCAGTTTGAGTGATTGATCATTCTAAGATGATTGTTGATCACAATATGAGGCTTGGATGGGCATAGTTCAATCCAATTTGGGTTGGATTAGAATTTGGCTCAAAAAGGTCCTTTAGGTTACTTTGGGTCAAGTGAGCCTAAGTGGGTCAATTGGCTTGATCAAGGCTTGATTCAAGTTTGGTTGAACTCACATATGGACTTATGATGGAAATATATATCCAATTGCAAGACTCAAATGGGTTTTTGGCTCATTTGATAATTTCAAGTCAAAAGGATGAACATGGGTTTGACTTGGGTTAGTTTGATTTTGATTTGGTGATTGTAGTTTGTGTTTATATTTGGGGATGTGATTGAAGGAGTGATTGTTTGAAGAGAGAATCCATGGGTTTGGATTGATTTGAGAATGATTTGGCTAAATCCAAGAAATTATCTTAAAGGATATAAGGTAGATATAAGTTGGATTTGGATTTGAGTTTTGAATTGATTTTTGGTCATTTGAATTTATATTATATTTATATTTATAAATATAAATGAGAATATAAATGGGTTATGAGAAAATATTTTGAGTTTGGAGTGATTTGGGTTTAGTTTTAGCTAAGTCCATAAGATGAAATCAAAGGGCTTAGAAAAGATTTTGGGGTTTGAATTCAATCATGGGTTTCAATCATTTGATTTGGAATTGCTTTATGATTTGAATTTTGGAATTGATTTATGATTTGAGAAAATCAATTGATTTGGAATTGATTTATGATTTGAATTTTTGGAATTTATTTATGATTTGAGATAATCAATTGAGTTGGAATTGATTTAATATTTGAGTTTTAGAATTGATTTATGATTTGAGAAATCAATTGAGTTAGAATTGATTTAAGATTTGGGTTTCAAAATTGGTTTATGATTTGTAAAAATCAATTGAGTTGGAATTGATTTAAGATTTGATTTGGATTTGGAGGGAAGTAAGGTTGGTTCAAGCTATGTAGGCAAGTCTTCCTAAACCCTAAGGCATAACTCATTCCTATGGCTAACTCTTCTAAATCTCTAGGATTAGGTTAAGAGTTGTCCTAATCACCGAAATGTCTTAAGACTAGGGAACTCTTAGTGTCTAGAGGCATCTTCTGTCTAAGATGAAGAAGTTGAAAGCTCACTCCAAAGTGAGGTCAATAAAAGGCGCCCAATTGGTGTGGTGTGATTGACAAGATATACCACATGTATTGGTGTTGACTGAGATGATCAATAACATTCGAATGATCGCAAGCACTAACAGAAGTGATCTACTTCTAAACCCGAGGCATAGAAGGAATCAAGATCTTAGTGCAATGCAACTCTACTTATGTTAAAGGCATAAGAGAGCTAAGGAGGAATCCATTAGGATTGAGGTTGTGAAATCCACTAGGGGATTAGAATTTAGAATCCACTGGGGATAAAAGATGTGAACCTTCCATTAGAGGAATAGATTCGGGTTGAATTGAATTGACTCTGCAAGAGAGATTGGAAAGATTTGCATCTCATTGAGGAGGAGCTGATTGATTGGATTATTCAATTTGACTCAACTAGGGAGGAGGGTTGATTTTGTTTTAGATTTTAAATTTTGAATTTTGAGATGGACCTGTCGATTAGATGGATCCGAGTAGGGGCTATGTTGGCCTATCTACCATTTACCAATCCAAAGGGGTAATCTACCAACCACATAGTAAGACTATCCAACCGAAGGGGTTCCCTTTCGATTTGCAATGGTCAAGTTAAGAAGAAAGTGCGAGGACTCACATCTTCCAAAATGAAGAACCACGGGGGTGATCGGTTTCTTGTGCAACAAATCAAACTCGACCTAGGGCTAACTAATGAGTGAATGCTGTTGGGAGAATTAAATCAGCTCAAAAATAGTCAAAATTAATTTTATTTGATTGAATTGCATTTGTATTAATTTTATTTATTTTAATTTGATGGATCCCCTCAGTGTGTGATGGATCCACTAAGAAGTCAAGGATTTGTATTAATATTTAGATTTGATGGATCCCCAATGGATCCACTAAGAAGAGTGAGATTTACAAATCCAAAGGGGAGTCTAATATCCAACCAAAAGGTGCCTTTCGGTTTGCAATGGTCAAGTTAAGAAGAGAGTGCGGGGACTCACATCTTCCAAAGCAAGGAACCACTAGGGTGATCGGTTACTTGTGCAATAAATCAAATCCGACCTAGGGATGCCCGTTGGTTTGCAACGATCATGCTAGAAAGAATGCATAGTAAACTTATATCTTTCAAAGCAAAGTTGATCGTCGGGGTAACTTATCGGTGGCACAACAAGTTGAACCTGACCTAAGGCGACTCTTGAGAGTGTGACGGGACTTATCTCAACTCAAAGTAGTCGGGAAATTCTATAGGAGTTTTTTCTTACCTTAAAGATAAGATGCCCTGCATGGGAAAGGGGCCACTGGGGGCTTGAATTTATAATCCATAAGTGAATATGTTTATTTGTTTATTTATTTGTTTGTTTATTTATCATGGACCCATAGGTTTGTGAAGGACCATATTGAGGAGCTTATATCAGCCTAGACCTATCTTAGATTTACTAATCTAAGAGAGAATATGTGCATCAGCTAAATAAATTTTCTAACAATAGGGGTGGCTACTAGGAAAGGGGGACTGTCCAATCTAAAAGTAACCTGGGTAGTGTCTAAATGGGGTCGCTAAATACGTGATCCAAATAGAGTGCCCCAAGAGAGGTGCCATTGGGGGCTTTACCCAAGACCCTGAAGAAGATAATGCCTATAGGTATTCGATGGCCAACTCAAGGAGAAAGCATGAGGACTCATATCTACCAAGAGTGGTGTATCCATCGGGTGAGTCACTGTCAGCATAGCGAACATCAACCAACCTAAGGTACCCATCAGTTTGTCAGGTTAGGAAAAAAGTATCAAAGACTCACTTCCTCTTGCAACGGAACTAGTTGCCGGAATAGTCTATATTCGGCTTGTAGGTGCTATCTGACCTAAGGTGACTACTGAGTGAATGCACTAGGGGTCTTATACCAACTCAAAAGTAGCCGAGAGGAAAGGAGCCACTGGGGGACTTATCCTAAACCTCAAACATACTTGACCTAGTTAGTGCATGATGGCTAGTTCAAAAGAAAAGCATGTAGGCATACAACCTCCTCAACAAAGTCAACCTGAGGTAGCTTACTGGCTGCTCAATAAAGCCTACCAAACTGACAATGTGCTCATCAATTTGCAATGGTCAAGTCATAAAGAAAGTGTCAAGACTCATATTTGTTAGACAAGTGACCACTGGGGTGACACACTAGCAAGGTAGTATGTTAGCCCGACCTAGAGCAGCTAATGAGTGAGTGCCACTAGGGGTTGCTCCCACATCAAAATAGCCCGAGACAAAAGATATGTGTTTGTGTTGAGTGTTTGAAGGATTGGATGCCACTTGGGTTCTCTTACACCTATCTTAGTTGTGCTAGTCAAGATGGGATGCCTCTTGGGTTCTTTTACACCACTCTAGAAAGTCATTTATTTTCATGTTGTGAAAAGAGGGATGTCTGGGTTCTCTTACACCTACTAATCATCGGGGAATCGTGTTTTATTTATTTTCATGTTGTGAAAGAGGGACATGATGCTGTTTGGGTTCTCTTACACCTACCCTAATCACGTCGTGGCAGATTTGTAAACAAGCAAATAATGCTTCGAATGAAGAGAATATTTTGATGAATTGGAATGAAATTTCTGAAGATAATTATTTTCAAACATGATTTTATGGATAGTATTTTTTCAAATAGAACCCATTGATTGGAAGCATCGGACGTTCTCCTTTATAATTAATAAGTTGACAAGATCCTCCTTGGTAGGCCTTCTCTTATGACAAAAGGGCCTTCCCAAGTGGGTTGCCTCCCATCTTTGATGGGCAACAATTGGTCTCCTTAGAACTAAAATAAGCTCTCCTACTTGGAAAGCTCTAGGGTGGGCCAACTTGTTGTGAGCTTCAATCATCTTGGCTTTGTACAACTCAAGATTTTGGTATGCCTGTACGCATCTGTCCTCCAAACCTTTGAGCTCTTCTACCATAACCCAACATTCTGCTCTATAGTGATTTTATTACCCACTACTATCCTTAGTGAGGGAACTGGACTTCTAAGGGTAGAATGGCTTCGGACCCATACACTAAGGAGAATGGGGTTGATTGATTTGGAATTATATATATGGTGTGGTATGCCCACAAGGCTTCAACTAGCTGCTCATGCCACCATCACTTGTTATCATCGAGTGTCTTCTTCAGTATTTGGATGAGAGTTTTGTTGAATACTTTTAGTAGTCCATTTTCCATGGGATAGTAGATGAGTATCTCCAATCTATTATGTTCTGGCGTTGATCTTGGTGCTCTTGAATGCAATACCATTATTAGATATAATTCATCGAGACACCCTGAACCTATATATGATATGGCTCCTAAAAAATTAGCACATGCTCTGTGACTCTCCTGGAATTACCCCACTTGGAAAAGTAGTCGTGGTAGCTAGGATGAACCGATGACCCTTAGAAGAAGGAGGATCGGACCCTATGTCGTACCCCAACACTCAAATGCCATGAGGCCAATGTAGGGTGTAGAATGTGTGGTTGGTTGAAGACTACCGGTACCATTGATGGCATCTCCTAGCTACATCCATGCTTGTAATCATCGAAGGCCGGTATCCTAGTCTCTGATCTTTGCTTTCATCTTGGCGGATTGATGCCCGCATAGACGAATGTACCTCGGTCATGATCTTATGGGCTTAGTGTTTGTTTGAACAACGTAATCACATTTGATCAAAAGACTGTTAGTACAACGTGCCATCCATTAGAGAATAGGAAAGAGCTCTCTACTTCATTTGATGGGCTTATGATTTTTTTTGAGATAGTTTTCCTGTGTTCAAGTAATCTATGAATGGTTGCCTCCAATCCAGCTTCTCATCTCTTTCGGCAACATCAACCTACCCTTTAAGAGAGTAGCTCTCGATGAGTTCAGCATCAATAAGGGATATGACTTGTCTATTTTGGACCCTTATTGGAATGGACTCATCTTCTAGACATGCCAACTCTTTGGTGAGTTTGGCCAAAGCATCTGCTACTGCGTTCTCTCCTCGAGGAACCTTGTAGATGGTGACCTTAGGGATTTGGGATAGTAGCTTCACGGTGTACTCATGATAGTGACGAAGCTTAGGCTTTAGAACCTTATAGGACCCAGCAATCTAGTTGATGACCAACTGAGAATCCCCGTAGATGTTGATGCTTTTGACACACACTGTAATAGCTAATTCCAAACCAATAATCAAAGTCTCATACTCGGCTTTATTGTTGGTGCATGGATTGGAGAGATAGTATGAGAATCTCATCACATCACAATCTGGAGTTAAGAGAATGATTCCTACCCTTGCCTTTCCTGAAAGAGTAGATCATGGTTCTTCTCCATTTTGAAAGGAAGCTGCACCAACAAAATACATCCCCCAATGGCAAATGCTAGTGTCCCCTAAGTTCATGATTTGTTCATGGGAGGTCATCTAAGTGGAGAATCTAGAAGTGGGTGTCGCTAGAAAATTTAGTGCGTCCTTTCAGTGGAGGGTATGAATGATGTCAAATCATGAATCATGGACCAACGTGCCAACCATTTGGATAATGTCGGCCATGTCATGAGATACTATAGTGTATTGGTTCTTGAAATCAAGTTCACCTTATGAGAAAGCATATAATACCATAGCTTTTGGGATGCAAATATGAGAGCTAGGCAATGTTTCTCAATAGGTGGGCAATTTGCTTTAGCAGGGATCAGACAACGATTGAAGTAGTAGAGAGCATTATTCTCCCCTTCGTCATTGGTTTGGGCCAACAAAGCATCGAGGGAGTCGTCCAATGTAGTAGTGTAGAGGATAAGTGGCTTGCCCGGGATAGGGGCTGCTAGAACTGGCGGCTTCACCAAATACTATTTATTATCTTCAAAAGCATGCTGACACTTATCATCCCACTTGAACTTAGCATCCTTTTTGACAAGTGCTGAAAATGGTTTGCACCTCCTCGATAGATTGAAGATAAAGCACCTTAGATATGCCAATCGCCCTTAGAAAAGATAGTTGATCTTTTAGTTATCTTTTTTTGGATTTCTAAGATAGCTTTGATCTTTTTTGAGTCTATCTCTATTCCCCAGTGTCGAACAACAAACCCAAGGAACTTTCCCAAAGCCTCTCCAAATGCATACGTTAGGGGGTTCATTTTGAGATTGAATTGTCTTAATTGTTCAAAAACTACTCTCAAGTCAAAAGATGGTCTTTCTTTTCTTTGCTTTTGACTACTAGATCATCATCATAGCATTCAACTTAATGGTGAATGAGTTCATTGAAGATCTGAGTTATGGCCCGCTGGTATGTAACACTGGCATTTTTAAGGCCAAAAGGTATGACCTTATAATAATAAATTTTGATCAGGGTTCAAAAAGTAGTATTTCTTTCATCCTCGGGGGCCATCTTGATTTGGTTGTAGCATATGATCCATCTATAAAAGAGAATACCGCATAAGATGAGGCAATGTTCACCATTAATTCTGGTATAGGAAGTGAAAATTCATCCTTAGGACATGCCTTATTTAAGTCTATGAAATTTATGCATATGCAAATTTGGCAATTCTTTTTCTTAACTAGCACAACACTGGCTAACCAGGTAGGGTATCTTTCTTCCCTAATAAAACTAACATCGATCAGTTTATTGACTTCAAAAATTGTTCGATTTCAATTTGAATGCGTCTAGAGCTTGCTTGATAGGTTAGCGTATGTTACTAGTTATGGACTACGTTAGAGATAATCATCTCTTCATAGCTCCATGCAAAGCAATCCTTCTTAATAGCCTAACTAAGTCATTGGTTCTTCTTCACTTCAATGAACTGATGTATGTGGGCGTGGATCTTCTTCATCGGTTGATTTCTTTGAGCTTATCGATAGTTGAATGGATTTCTTCTTCAAATTCTAGAGGTGCATCTTTGATTTGAAGATCATTAGGATCATCTGAAGTTTCTAAACACACATCCTCATAAGAGTTAGTGTGGTTTGAGAAGATTTTATCCTCGATGATTGGTGACAAAAAAAGTAATCATCATGGACCCACTATCATCAATCCTAGTCGGTCTTGATTGTGCATCTTGTTGTCCACAACTTCTCAAAATATTGACATGTTTGGACCATGTGTAAGGAATCAAACCTTCTTTACAAGATTATGAACACAAGTGAACACCAATCAAAAGGTAATTCCATTAAATCTTTATATGAATTATCCTCAAGTCTATCGCTTCTAGACTTGAGGATGATGATCCCAATAGAATCTCTTTGGCTTAACACCCATGGAAGATCTAGGGGCTTCCTTAGCTACCAAACCCTCAACTTTTTGAAAAAAGTAAGGTTAGAGCTAAGGTTCCCAACTGCTGCCCAATGGTTTTACATAATCCTGATTCGAATACATTCATGCCTTGCTTAGAGGCCTGGTCTTCATCGCTGTGTAGCTCGAGTGTCACCTCCAATGAGACCCGTTGAGAGGGGTTGGCAGGTGTGCTAATCACATGAGACTCATCCTTTGAGCTGGATTCCAAGTCTATGTGAATAGGAGTACTCTATGAATGAACATGACCCCTATTGGGCAACTAGGGGTCTTCCACTCTAAAAGCCTCTATCTACCTCCTCTACAGTGGAGGTCGAGTCATCCTACCCATATGTCCATATGGAGGAATGAACTGTGGGAGGAATGTAACTTGTGGGTCTACTTATTCCTCCGCGTCCCTTGCTCGCTCACTTGTACCTTCCTTTTCTTTTCTTTTCTTTTTCTTTCATATTTGAATTTTGGCCAAGTTCACAAGAATATACATTTTAATTTTGAGGAAGATAGTAGGTCACATCCTCAAATATCTCAACATCTCTAACTGAAAATGGCTTTTCATCTCCTTTGACATAGTATTTGATTCCATCTCTTTGAAACTTGATGCAAAGATGAAGGGAGGATGGAATCATCTTATGTGTATCCAAGGCCTGAGCAAGCAAAGTGAATGATGTATTCAAATCAATTATATAGAACTTGGCTTCAGTCTTCCAGTCACTTATTTCCAAAGGTAACATTATAGAGCCTAAAGCGTTCTCACCTTGTTCAATGAATCCTCTCAACATCATCCAATCTACTCAGAGCTTAGAGATGTCAATCCTTAAATAGACAAGGATTTTCAAGCTCATAATGTTTATTGATGCTTGTGGATCAACCAATACCCTAAAAAGTCTAAATCCTCCCATATCCATTGTAATATAGAGGAGACGGTTATGCTCCATATCCCCTAAAAGAAGGTCTTCATGAATGTGACTCCTGCTCTCTTGAATAATGTGCCTCCTCTAATAGGTTAGCTGAGCTAAGCATATTTGGATCAAGAAGGGCCTTGATTAATGATTCCTCATCTTTGGATAAGATAAGGGCATCATATATGCTTAGTTTAGCTGGCAGCTTTCTTAGGTGAGCGAGGACATTATAATCAACTCTGGGTTGGTCCTCTACAAGCATATCCTTGGGTGGAGCATCCTGTGGAGGGTTTCTTGATTACTTGAATTAATGACTTATTTTCCCTTATCTTGAGATGCTGCCCTAGTAGGTAGAACCTTGCAACTATGGAGGTTAACTTCAGTGATCTCTTATGACAGGTTAGTGGAAGATTTTACCTGCTCATCAAGCATACATACAGCTTCTCCTATAGGACCCTAGAAATCAGATGATTCCAAGTCTATCTCAAGGGGTGAACCCATATATTCTAAAAGGAAAGTCCATCTAAATAGAAGAGGATGATCGAGTTGTTATAATTATTAAGACTTGAAGAGTTTTCTAAAAGTAGAAGAGATAACCCATCAAAAGTGACATAGATGTAATTCAAACTAGCTTTATGATTTCTTAGATTTAAAAGAAGGTACATAGTAGAAATCTAGTAAAGTAAGTGGGGTGAGGATTTGATGCCCTCATCCGTGTCTACTAGAAGAAGAACTCTAAGTAGGAATGTCAAGTAAAGTAGCTGCTGGTGGAATGGAGGACTCGATCGGTGGTTGCGCTACTTGATTATCCTGGGCAAGTATGGGCGTTGTTGCTACCACTCTACTTTCCCAAGTTATCTTTCTTTAAACCTTCCTTGATGTTGGAGGTTCAAGCTACCTCAGACACCTACAAGGAAATTTTCTTGATTTTTGAAATAATCTTTTTAGAGGTTCAAAATAGAGAGATATCCCAACCTTCTTTTTTTTTGAGAGGATCACATGTATCCCCAAGATTACCCTAATAGGCTAGATGGTTATTCGATATTCCTTTGGGATAACTATAGCCTTGTATGCTCAAGTCAATCCTTAAATGTAAGCAATCCTCAAAACATGGCCTAGCATGATGGTAGGGGCAAAGTTAGGATCATTACTCGCCACTTCCTCCTTTAGGCTCGTAGCTAAAATTAGGTTTCTTTAAGAGGTTCTTAAGATTTTCTACCTCCCTCTTAAATGAATAAGTTTTGTTTAATTTATCCAAAGAGTAGGTGGATGATAGTACGGGATGTATAACCCTAGAGCATGGCTGAGGAGGAGGAGATGAAAGCCATGGAGGCTACTGTGATAGTCGATAAGATGGTTGAGGCAGTGGTAAATGAGGTGGAAGTGAAGGCTGTGGAGCATGAGGTCTCTCATACTAATTTTTGGCTGGTTGCTTCCCTTTATCCAATGCTACTGCCCCTTCTTTTTCTTTCTTGGCTTTTTTGATCTGATCTTGAAAAGGTAACTATTTGGCCTCTCCTTGTAAACCATCACCTTGATTCTCAAATGTCTTAATGGTGAAACCTTTAAGCATGAAGGCGCCATGAATATTCTTTAGTAAATTTCAATAATATCTTTGTTAGTCATTTGTGGTTCATTTCATGCTTAAATTACACCATCTAAGAATATAATCAATGAAGGACTCACCGGGTGTTGTTGAACTACAATGATCGCCTACGCATCCTTTGTTGAGCTCTAGCAAACCTCTTAACAAAGAGTTACCCAACTTAAGAAATCTTCATAATCATTGAGGAGTTCACTAATCAAAGCTATGGCTAGATCAGACAAAAGATGGAACAATAATGCATCACCGCCACCAAAGATTGCAATAACTGGTCCCAAATGTGCTATCTATGAGGGTTCCCATTTCCATCAAAACTTTTGAAAGAAGGAGGCACAAAACCCTTAGGATATTGGATAACATCGAATTCCTATGGGTAAGTTCTACCCTTTGAAACTAAAGACCACCTTGGGCTTATGCCAGTGCATCTTTCACTTGTTATTAAACTAAGAGTTTGATATCTTTTTCTTGTATGGAAGTACTATCCACTACCTTCCTATACAAGCTAGTATCGCCTTGCTCTATTAGAGGTGAACTCTTGGGTTGATCCAAGACATGCAATAACTCATGCTGACCAGTCTCTACAATGATAAGATGTATTGCTAGAGATTGATTCTGAAGTGCTAGAACTGCCGCTTCAAGTCTCTTTCCCATCTTATCAATGCTCATCCTTTGTTTAAGTTGTTGAAGGAGGTGTTGGGTTAAATAGGCTATATCATCATGTTCGACCGTAACACCTTCTGAACTCTGGTGATCTCGAAGGAGAGAACCTATAGTATCAACCATATGTACCCTTGCTAAGCCTTCCAACAAATCATCTTCATTGGGGTCATAGCTAACCTTCTCCTCTTAAGGTCACTATACCCTAGATTTCCTCTTCGAGATATTAGCTACGATATCATCCAAGAGTAACCATGCAAGCACAAATGCTTGCGGCTAACTGATGGTGGGATCATGTTCATGAATAGAGATGCACCTGATCTCCCTTGCTACTGGAGTGCTGACCCTGGGAGGGTTATGCTCACTAGAGGACACATGCTCATGACTATCAACTGATATGGATGGAGTCTCTGGATACCATGGAGACAATAACTCCTCCTTCTCATCGCTGTTAAATCCATGATGTTGAGGTGATGGTGGTGATGGCACCATGATGAGGTCAACCTCTTCACCGAATCAAGTGGAGGTCAGTAGAGAGCTCACCATCTCACTGGATAGATGACCCTCCTGGATCACTAGTGGCTTTCTCCATGCTACTTTCATGGCTTTGGGTGAACCAAGATGGAACCTCTCCATGGTAGATGGAGCGGTGTGATGGAGACAACACTGACTACCTCTGTACGGGAGCCCTCCTCCCATGATGGGTAGTACCAGTTAATAGGATACTATTAGTGTGATCGATGCAGGTAGCACACCAATCAGGGAAATCTACAAAGGCAGAGGCTGCTAACTATCTGGCATACCTTTGCCTCCCTCTGCTAGTAACATGAATTGATAAAGGCTTGCCCTCTAATGGATATGCTACCTATATTGGGATAATGAGGAACTAGACTGACCAAACATAAGCCTTGTCAACATGGCGAACCATTTGGAGGCTAGCATATGACCTCCTCCTATCCGTAGTGTCTTATAATGAACTAGAGAGGACATGAATCCTAGACATCTCTCTTGGAAAGAAGATGGAGCTAAGCAGAAACCATGACTTCGAGGTGAGAGCAACATCTCCATCTCTTGTATAATGCCGCTGATCTCACCCTATTATGGCACAGTTGCTAGGTGGAGCAAATGGACTGGCCCTACCCAAGGGGGAGACTATCTCTGGGAGCCTTCCCCTTGAAGCCAGAGTGGTACCAGCCACTGGGAGGATGGGAATAATCATCGCATGGGCACCGGACTCGACCACATGCCAACATGGCATAGAACTATCTTGAGGCTAGCATATGGCCTCCTCCTATATCTTGTAGGTGTCTTATAATGAACTAGAGGTGGAGGTGACACTGTAATCCTCTGACATCTTCCTCCCCTTCAGAACTGGAAAGAAGATGGAACTTTTTCTGAGTAAGCAAAGGAGAAACTACCCTGGGTGACTCCTCTACTGCAATGTGAGACAACGTCTCCATCTCCTTCGCATGTGCATAATGCCTGATCTGGTCTATTATGGCACCAAGTTCTCAGAGCAAAAAGGGAAACTACCCTCAAAGGTAGGGGAGACTATCCTTGAATCCAGGGGAGCCTTCCCCTTCGAGAAAGTTAGTGAGTGGGTACTAGGCCGCACTAGGGGAGTGATGGGAATAACTGACTGCATGGGCACTGGAACTGTGGTTGCTGTGAGAACCTCTACCACCTTCCTCTTCAGTGAGGGAAACTCAAAATCTGAGGGCATCTCAATATGGATGACTGGTTTCATCTTAGTCACCACATTCTGTCGACAAGGTGAGGGTTGCTCATAAGAATCCTGCCCCTGAATCCTCACCAAAGTGTATGATGAGCAAAGTCTTGGGAGGTCGGCCCATCCAAAGCCAAATCCATCCCAAAGGGAAAGGTGAACACATACTTTGGGAGTCCATTTGTGCATCAATGAAAAAGTCATTCGGATTGAACCAACTTGAATAAAACAAACTCAAATCGATTTTATTTTGGTGTTCTCATGTTTCTTTTGAATTTGATTTAGATTTTTAACCCACATTTAACAATTTGAATGTGTTAAGTGGGGCTCATTGAATTTAAGAGATTTTGAATAAATTGGAGAAGAGATTTTGAGTTTAGAATCCACTTTCAACAAATTTGGGTATGTTGAGAATGGGTTCAAATATTTTGAAGACACTTTTGATGCTTCCATTGGATCATATTTGAATTTGATTTTATGTTTGGGGACCATCTATTTAACAAATTTGAGTATGTTAAATAGAGGGTCAATTGATTTTGTTTGGGATTACTCATTTAGCAAATTTAGGTATGTTAAATGAGATGTTTGAAAATAATTTTCTTTTTTTTTGCTTGTTTTCCCATGATGTATATCATGCATGAATTTAGAAATGAAATCTTTACATTAGCAAATTTGGGTATGCTAAATAAACTCCAAAATTAATTTTTTGTTTTGATTTTGAAAATGGGATCTTTACTTAGCAAATTTGTGTATGCTAAATTAAGTCTAAATGTGTTTGACTTTTATTTTGATTTGTTTTTTTTGAAAAGGGGGGATTTCAATTTGAGTATGTTAAATAGAGGATCAATTGATTTTGTTTGGGATTACTATTTAGCAAATTTAGGTATGTTAAATGAGATGTTTGAAAATAAATTTTTTTTTTTTGTTGTTTTCCATGATGTATATCATGCATGAATTTAGAAATGAAATCTTTACATTAGCAAATTTGGGTATGCTAAATAAACCCAAAAAATTAATTTTTTGTTTTGATTTTGAAAATGGGATCTTTACTTAGCAAATTTGTGGTATGCTAAATTAAGTCTAAATGTGTTTGATTTATTTTGATTTGTGTTATTTTGAAAAGATGGATTTCATTAACAAAATGGTGTAAATAGAATCCAATTTATTTTCAAATTTCTTTTGAAAATGAAACTCATTTGACAAATTTTGTAATGGAAATCCAATGTATTTTTGATTTTCATGATTTTGGAAAAAGACAATTCCATTTCACAAATTTGGGTATGTAAAATGGAAGTCAATTTTATTTTTCAAAGATGTAATTTTTCATGTGATTATTGCTTCTTGAAAAGAAGGAAATTCCAACTTAACACATGTTGGATGTGTTGAGTGGAATTTCAAATGGTGTGATTTTATTTGGAAATGAAGCCTTCATTTAACAAATTTAGATATATTGAATGAAGATGCTTATTTTCAAATTTGTGCTTTTTGAAAGAAAGAAAATCCAACTCTAATATATATGAAATATATTGGGTGGAGTTTCAATTTTATGATATGGTTTCATTTGGAAATGAAATCTTCATTCAATAAATTTGGGTATGTTGAATGAAGATGTTCATCTTCAAGTATGTGCTTTTTGAAAGATGATTTTGATTTTATTTGGGAATGACATTTTCATTCAATAAATATGGGTATGTTGAAGGAAGATGTTTATCTTCAAGTATGTGCTTTTTGAAAAGAACCTACATGTAATAATCCTGAAGATTATTATATGAGGTTGAGTTACATATTTTGTGGAAGTATTTTATTATGTGAATTTTGGGAAAGTGCTTTTGAAAAGTGAGATTTTTATAATGGATTTATTTTTCTTATTTGTAGAATGATCCTTTCCATACCATAGAGATTGTAAGAAGGTTCAACAAGGTTTTTAGTCATCTATTTTGGTTGAATTTTATTTTCACGTATTGGGAGACCCAATAAGGGTTTTAAGACCTACATAGAGTGAGGTCCTAAAACCTAAAGGATGTTGGCTAGCTTAGAGTTGACCTCACTTTTGGAGTGAACTTTCAACTTCTCCATCCTAGGCATAAGGACTCTTCTAGACATTAAGAGTTTCTTAGTCTTAAGACACATCTAGTGATTAGATGAACACTCAACCTAACCATAGAGACTTAGAAGAGTTAGCCATAGGAATGGGTTATGCCTTAGGAGTATTAGGAAAACTTTCCTACCATTTAGCTTCAACCAAATCCTTACTTCCTTCTTTCAAATCAACCTCAAATTCAAATCAACTTCAAATTTAAATCAACCTCAAATTTAAATCAACCTCAAATTCAAATCAATTTCAAACCTTAAATCAATTCCAACCTGATTTATTTCTTCAAATCAAATCATAAGATCCAAATCATGAATCAATTTTAAGTCAAATGATTGAAACCCATGATTGAAATCCAAACCCAAAATCTTTCTTATGCCATTTTGATTTCATCTTATGGACTTAGCTCAAATCAAATCTAAATCACATTAAATTCAAAATATTTTCTGATAACATATTTATATTCTCATTTATATTCATAAATATAAATGAAATATAAATTTAAATAACTAAAACTAAATTCAAAACTCAAATCCAAATTCCAACTAAAGAATTTTACCTCTTTCATAAAACTTGAACTGCTCAAACAAATCTAAATCAATTCAAGCTCAAAAGATTTTCTCATAACTATTTATATTCTCACTTATATTCAAAATATAAATGAAATATAAAAAATAACCATAACTAAATCCAAAATTCAATTCCAAATCCAAAAATCTTTCCTAAGCCCTTTTGATTTCATCTTATGGACTTAGCTCAAATCAAATTCAAATTACTCCAAATTGAAAAGATTATTCTCATAACCCATTTATATTCTAATTTATATTCATAAATATAAGTGAAATAAAAATTCAAATGACCAAAACTAAATTCAAAACTCAAGCCCAAATCTAACCTAAATCCAACCCATACCCTTCCAAGTCAAATTCTTGAACTTAACTAATCATTCTCAAATCAATTCAAACCTTGATTTTCTCAAACAATCAATTCTTCAATCATAAACCAAATTAAACACAAACTTCAATCATCAAACAAAATCAAACTAACCAAGTCCCATATTCACCCTTTTGACTTGAAATTATCAAATGAATCAAAACCCATTTGACACCAAATCACTTGCAAATAGATTTATATTTCAATCATAAGTCCATATGTGAGTTCAACCAAACTTGAATCAAGCCTTGATCAAGCCAAGTGACTCACTTAGGCTCACTTGAATGAAAGTGACATAATGCACCTTTTTTGAGCCAAATTCTAATCCAACCCAAATTGGATTGAACTAAGCCCATCTAAGTCTCACATTGTGAGCAACAATCATCCTAGGATGACCTCACTCAAATTGGGTCAAACCAAGTCAAACCAAGTCAAACCTAGCCTTTGACCAAGTCAACACTTAGCCCAAATGAAACCTAAACTAGCCAAAATCCACCATAGGCCAAATTAATTGAAACCATTGATCTAAAACAATACATCATCAATGATTGAACATGATATAGCCATCAATTGAGCCAAACCTAGCCAAATTGGCCACTTGACTCAAGTTGACCCAAGTTGACCTAAAAAGTCAAAATGGGCCAAATCTTTCTCTAAGCTTAATTGATTGCATCCAATGGGTCAAATTCATTCTAAATCACTTGTTGAACTTGACCAAAGCTTCAATTGGCCAACTAGACCCAACCTAGCCTAATTGACCATGAACCCAATTTGACCTAAAAGGTCAAATCAAATCAAATAAAACCAAAATTGATTGAAACCAAAGATTTGCAATACATTTCAAATGATCAACCAAGCAAAATAACCATGACCTACCTCAAATGGGTGAAATTGGTCAACTTGACCCATTTGACCTAAGTAAACTCAAATGAATCAAAACTAAATAAAAATCAAATTGACCCAAACCAATGATATCCATAGGCTACAAATGATCATTTGAACTTATCCTAACTCATGGTTTGACCCAATTTTATCAATTGGTCAACTTGACCCAAGTTGACCCATTTTGACCTAAAAGGGTCAACTTGAGCCAAATCATATCAAATAAACTCCAAATTCATTGAAATTGGCACAACCCATTTTTTAATTATTCCAAAAAAGTACAAATCAAAATGAAGGCCAAATGACCATTTAACCACCAGGTCAAAGGGTAACTTACGGCCAAATTCACTTAAAATTCACTTGACATCCTTCTAATAGATCATTTGGACACCAAGGGAGGTGGTGAAAATGACCCAATGGGTTTAAGTCAGTCATGACCCAACCCATGGCCAAACCGACCCCTCCAATCAAAATTCTCCACTTGGATCACCTCCCACACTCATTTAACACATGTGCACCTCCTCCATTCCACTCCTCTGCCAAAACTGAAGCACATTGGATCCCTAACAAACTAAACAACCCATTCAATCAGAGTAATTGATCAAAAATGGAAGAACAAGCTTCGGTCATCTGATCTAAGTAGGGGAGATATACTCCCCTCATTTCCACTCAAACCAAGTTCCTTGCATTCGATTGAGCTCAGAGGATCAAAGGAAAGCTTCTAAAAGTTTCCCAAGCATTCCTAAGCTCATTTGAACTTCCCCTTCTCAGTTTCCTTCATAAAAATAGAGGAGGCCTAAGAAATTCCCATTTCACTCAATTCTCAACTAAACCTCAATTGCTCTTGCAAGCACCATCAAGGCACCTAGTTGAGCCCACCCAAAGAGTTTTCCAAGAATCTAACCCACATGAAGGGAGACCTAGACCAAAGCCGCAAGCCATTGGAGGGAGCCTTGGCCAATTGGAAGATCCACTTCAAATTGAATCTTGAAACTTTCAATAGAGCTTTGTCTCCACTAGATGGAGCTACCTCCTCCATTGGAAGTGCCAGTGTTAGCTTCCGATGAGGTATGACTCAAAATTGATCTTGATTTGAAAAATGCTTGGTCCTTTGTGAAGGGAATTGTAATCCCATTAAAATTTAATCGTTGGATGCTCTTCCTTATGCTTCTAGATGTGTTGAATCTCACCAATCAGCTCAAGTGAGCTCGGATCAAGCCATGGAGGACGAACGATTCCGCTCTTCCTAGGAAGATGAATCATACCATCCATCCCGCATGTTTTGGATAGACTTTAAAACATGCTAGATTCATGAATTTAACTTTATAATCGGGTTTAATCCTATGTGATCCTTGATCAACATCCGGAAAGATCGCCACCACCGATGGTGCAATGTGACAACTTAAATAACCAATCCCGTCATGCCACGTGGAAAAGATGCGTCACGTCAACAACCCACGTGGTGCTGATGGGATTAGTTAATTAATTAGGTAATTTAATTACCCATTAATCACATAAACTTTATAAATTCATAACTAAATGTAGAAAAATCCAAAAAAAATGCAAACTCAAGTTCATTTTAAAGATAATTTAGAGGGGAATCCAATAAAATTGTTTCTAATTGATTTTGAGCAGTATATTTTCTTTAATTAGGGTTTAATTAAAAATTTAGTAATCTTAATTACTTAATGACTAAATTAATTCCAAATTTCTGTATGTATTTTACTTACTCTCTTAATTTTCATTTATTAATGAGTTAATTAGAAAATTAATCAATGAACACTTAATCACCCTCTTAATGTAATCAAGAGTAATTAAGCATGTGAATAGTGATTTAATCTCTTAATTGAGATAATTAAACATTATTTAAGTGAAGAAGAGGTTTATGGAATGGGTTTGGGATGTTTTCATTAAGCTATTCCTTAAACCCCCTTTCTTCCTTAATTCAAACTTAATTAAGGATTAATCCACTAATGATCTACTTAATTAATCCAATCAAATTTTCAAAACAAATATGAACTTAATCAATCTCAATCTTGGTAGATCCATGTTCAAAAGTAAGGTAAGAAAAAAATCATAATCCAACTCACATGTAGGAAGGATATGAAAGTACTTAATTAAATCATTTAGCTTAATTAATCAATGATTGTGAGATGCATTAGTTTCTTTCTTAGGAGCATTGCTGATTTAAATTTCATGTGACTGCATATCATATGTTGGCTCATAATTATTAGGTTAATTACATTAAAGTGGTGTAGGTAAAGAGTAATTAATGAATTTAATTTACACCTTAACCTAAACAAAATATAAAATCAATCTAAATATTCTAAAATTAAACTAAACTAATTCACACATGGTGTAGGTAAGGGGTAATAAATGAATTTAATTTACACCTTTCCTAAACAAAATATAAAATCAATTGCATTAGGCCTCTTTCTTTCTTACATTTAATTAATTGTTATGTTAATTATGTTTAAGTGGTGTAGGTAAGGGGTAATTAATGGATTCAATTTACACCTTAACATAAAAAAAATATAAAATCAATTGCATTAGGCCCCTTTCTTTCTTAGGAGCATTGCTGATTGAAATTCAATATGGTTGCATATCATATGTTGGCTCATAATTATTAAGTTAATTATGTTAAAGTGGTGTAGGTAAGGGATAATTAATGGATTTAATTTACAACTTAACCTAAATGAGATACAAAATTAGTCTAATTATTCTAAAATTAAACTAAACTAATTCACACATGGGGAAATGGGTTAGGACCATCAAACCATTTCTCACAAATCATTTTTCACATCAAATTTAAAACAAAAATAAAAATCTCTTTAAGGAATTTTGATTCACTTTGAATAATCTTATCTTATAGGATTGTCCTTAGAATTAATTAGGGTGAATGAAGTCATATGCTTACATCACTTTATTTCTTTATAAGCATTCTAAATGTTGTATGCCATATGAAATCATGCATTCATATCTTTTGAAAAATCAAATTAAATAAAATGTTTCCTTTATGTTAAATTGCATATTTTGGCTAAAGTTAAGAATATGAGTGGCTATTATCACTATTAAACCCAAAATTCTTTTTTTTAAAAAAAACCTACAAATTAAAGATTACAAATTAATGTATGCTACTTATAAATACTTATATGCTTGCATGTGATTATAACATAAGATGTGTATTTGGTATTATTTTCCTTCTCTTCTTTTAACATGGACTTGTATAGGATTTGCAAAGTGTTTAGTTTATTTGAAAAGAACATAATACTTGCTTAAATATATTCCTATGCATCTCCATGTTATGACTTAAGAAGGATCTCTACATTAACGCATGTAAATTGCATAACCAAATCAAACAAAAATTCTTTGCATGATTCTTCATCCATTTGTTTTCTTTTTATACATGCACATGTATTTAAGAAAAGTGGTATATTAATCTGGACATCCTAGGATTGTGAGGCTTTAAGTAGCCCAAGTAGGTTCAGACCTTACCTTTAGTGTAGAAATAATAACGTCAGACTCACTTATGTCTTTCATACATGTAAATGTGCATTTGATTAATGGATAAAAGAATCCTTCTTTTCTTCTTATAAATCATACATTCAAACATCAAATTTTCTAACAACATATCTTTGCATTCATTATTATTAAGGTGTGCTAAGATTTTGCATTACATGTATAGATATGCTTAGATCATTCATATGCATGGTTTACATGTTGGAAAGAAATAAATTGTTATATGTTATGTGATAGTAATTCACTTAATCTTAAAATTTTCTTATTGAATAGGTTTATTTAGAGCAAATATAAACTTAGGATTAATTAAAACACCTAATAAAACATTCACTAAAAAAATCATTAATGAATCCATCTTAAAAATTATTTAAGGTAAGGATGAAAGAGAGGTTCTCTTCTCTTTTCTTCTTTTTATAACACTTAGTAATTAAGTGTAAGTTCATTCAAATCAAATCAAATTATAAATAAAATTGACAAATTAAATAAATCAATTAAAAATAAAACCACCCAATTTTGAATCCTTTCACACTTAGAAAATTCCAACCTAGCATGACATGCCACACAAGTTAAATGACACATACATTAGCTAAGTCACCATTTCTATTCTATGTTGGGCGGTGCATGGTTTGATGCGATTTATTTTGTGATATAATATTTTAGACTAGATGTTAGGTGTGTATGTGATGGATGATAGAATCTTAGTTTAACCATGTCTTTGGGGGATTGTGCTTAAGGCATTGTAATAAAAAATATAAATGTTTTGTGCGTTGCTTATACTAAGCATGATCCAAAATAGGTCAGTGGACTTGGTTAATGGGGAGTTAAGTCCAAATTATTCATGCTAGGTTGTGTGGTATGTTTAGCTAATCTCTATTTTGGTTTAGATTTACTTTTCCCATTTTCATGTAATTTTGCAATTAGATTTGGAATGAATGTTATGGGAAGTAGGTGAACATTGGTCTTAAGACTATGTCATGTATACCATGAAGCCTAAAGCAAACTACATCCCAACCATAAAAGAAGGAAGAAAGAAGAAAAGAAAAGAAAGAAAGAAGAAACTAAGAAGAAGAGAAGAATGAAGAATGAAGACCCATAACATGAATTTATTTTTGTTCATTTTATGGTTTTATATAAGGGTAGAGCTTAGCTACCCACATTTCTTTTGATGGAACCAATGGCCTTTTTTTATTTTTTTGTGCTAGGTTTATAATTTTTTTATGTTTGATTAGCTTGTGCATTAAGATGGCATGATTTTTCTAGTTTCTTTAATTGATTGATGAATGACCTCGATACAATTAGTCTCCTAGGGAAAGGTAAATTTTATATCTAACTAATCAACTCAAAATTAAAATTAATAAATCATAACCTCACTTAAAGCCTAGGACATAAATCAAGATAAAAGATTTAGCAACCCCTTAGCTGGATGTTCTATGTTTCACATCATGTATAAAATCATCTTACTTTACTCTTGCTTATGGAGGGCTTCTACCTTCACCAGAGAATATGGCTTGACCTTGAGAGCCATGGTGACACAAACCTCCTTCTTGGATTTTGGCACATACCAATTTCATGCATTAGGCATATGAATCTCATAGCTATGTCAAATAAATTGTCCAAAATCAAAATTAAAATTTAACAAAATTTGCATTATGGTCATTATTCATGCCCTACATGATCTAATCTCTTAGGATGTGTTTAAAGACTTAGATCCTTTCTAAATAAACAACAAATTTTAACCATCTTGAAAAAGCAGTGACATGCTTACATGTATTTAAAATTATGAGGAGTTAGAGGCCACACCATTGAAGTCCAACAATCATGGTTTATCCTCTCTTGTGTAGGTAAACCATTTTGGAGAAAAATTTCCATATGGGGAGTCTCCTTCAAATCTATTGGTGAGAAATAAAGGAGGCAAGCATATAGAAATTTGTCTTTAGATATCAATGCGATCCAGATATACTTATTCAAGTGTCAAGTATGTCATCAAGGAATAGTATACTATCTCAAAAGATAAAATCACTACCTTTAATGGACCTAATCACCTCAATAAGGACTCCTAAGGATGATGTCACATATGTACCAGATTCTTTCTACTTTACATGAAAAGTAAAATAAAGTTTATTTTTTAAATCGAGTTCGTAAGTTCTATAGGGCAAGCCCCATAGTTAATTACATCTAAAGAATGGGATTCTTAGAAAACTCGATTAAGGTAAATGATCATTGTCTTTGAAGATTTCAATAGGAAAGAATATCAATCATTAGTTCATTTTTGAAGATCAAATGGGATTGATCAAAGAGAGAGTTATTATCGAAGCCAAAAATAGAAGATAAGTAGGAGATGCCCGATGCTAGGAAACCTAGCAATCATCTCAAACTATCCTACAGGGCTTTACATTTTGAAATTGATTTAGTTTGTTTGAGTTGAATCTTTCATTAGAAATTTAGACTTATGATTCCTTAACACAAGATTAGAAATGCCTAAGATGAGTATGCTTATGGCCCACAAAGGGGAGAAGCAACTCTAATCTAAATCTAGGGAGCTGAGAAGCACAACCTAAATCTAAGAAAAATGGGTAATTGGTTTGCCTCCACAAGAGAGGACAAACCACCAAGCCTTGGACTTATAACCGCTCAGGGGTGTGGCCAACTAACTCTTCCTATGATTTTAAATACATGTAGGCAAGTCTTTATGCTTATGCAAGATAGCTAGTATTTATTTAGAAAGAGACTAAGTCCTTAAACTCACCTAAAGAGACTAGATCATGTAAAGGGCATGCTTCAAATGACCTAAATCTAATGCATTCAAATTTCATTTTATTTCATTTTGGATAATTATTTTGACTCAGCTTAGGATTAATATGACTAATGCATGAGAAATAAAGTTTTTAGATAAAATTAGTGAGAAGGGAGGAGGTGAGTTTCTACCATGGCTCTCAAAGGTCAAGCCAAGTTTCTCTGGAAAAGGTGGAAGCCCTCCAATCAAGAGTGAAATAAGATGCATTTGTGCATGATATTATAAAGAAATGCTCATTCAGCTAAGAGGTTGCTAATTATTTTATCTTGATTTTAAACCTAAGCTGGTGAGGTTATGAGTTCTTTAATTTTAATTTGAGTTATTAAGTTGGGTAAAAGATTTATTTTTCCTAAAGAGCCTAATCCACATCCGTGCCATACATAAAGCAAGGAAGAAACTAGAAAAGCATGCCACTTAATGCAAAAGCTAAACAAATCATCAATCAATTTATAAAGCTAATCGCAAAAGAATAAAGGCTTGTGGTCACCACACAAACTAAAATATCAAATGTGGGTATGAGCTCTACCATTATACAACCCGGATTACAAATGAATTAAATTACAATTAAGCAAGGAATTCATTATTATGGGGGTATTCAAGCTTCATTTCTTCTTCCTTCTTCTTTTCTTCTTTTTTCTTTGATTCCTACTTTTGGTTTGTTGCTCTAAGTTTACATGGTGCATAAGATAGATCTTATGACCAATGCACATCCTAATCCCCATAACAATCATTCCAAAATCCTAATTACACAATTTACATGAAAAAAAAAGTGAAATCTAACTAACACCTACAAAACAAAGGTTATAAACAAACCACACAAATCCCAAACATGTATATTGGACTTATCACCCCACACATGGGTGACTAAGTCCAGGCCTATTGGATTATGCTTAGGGTAAAGCACTGCAAAAAAGCATTTATATTTTTATTTATGATAGCCCCTTAAGCACAATCCCCTACAAAGAATAGTTAGACTAAGAGAGTCCCATTCATTCATTCTATGAGCATACACCCTAACATCTAAAATATATATCACAAAATAAAATAAAAATATCAAACCATGCACACCCAACCTAAAGCTAGAAGTGGTGACTTAGCTAATATGTGTGCTTTGAAGGTTTGTGTGGTATGCTTAGCTATGCTTTAGGTTCAAATTTTCTAAGTGTTAAAACATATCAACTTAGAGGGTTTCATTTAAGTTGTTTAATTATTTTGGGTTTTTATTTCATGTTTTGATTTGGTTCAAGTGAATCCTACAATTAATTACTAAGTTATAAAGAGAGGGAAAGAGAAGAGAACTTCTCTTTCCTTCCCTAACCTAAGTAATTTCTAAAAGTAGATTCACATTTTAGTTTCTTTTAGTGAATGTTTTGATTAAATCTTTTAATTAATCCTAAGTTTAGATAAACTCTAAACAAACCTATTCAAAAGAAAGACATTTTAAGATTAAATAAAATGAATCAAAATTCACATAACACACATTAATTCATTTATTTCCCAACATGTATAACATGCATATGAATGAATCCTAAGCGTATCTATATATGCAAATGATAATATTTAATATACTTTATGATGCATGCTAAGTAATTCATTTAAGGGAATTTAGAAGTTGAATATGCATGATTTTCTTTAAGTAGAAAAGGGTTTTTTATCCAAATTTTCATATACACATATGAAAGTTAGAAAGACATAAGTGAGTACAGCGCCATTGTTAACCAGAGGTGTAAGGTACAAGACCTACTTAGGGCTACTTAAAGCCTCACAACCTCAGAGTTTTCCAGACTAATATACCACTTTTCTTAAATACAAACATGTGTATAAAAGAAATAAAATGAAAAAGAAGAATGGAAAAGTTGTATTAATGGATTCATTTTGCTTATGCAATTTATGTATGATAATATAGGTAACCCTTATTATGTGGTATCATAGAGATGAATAGGATATGGAATTAGGTAAGTGTTAGGTTCTTTTCAAATGAACCCTTACATCTTACCAAAATTCTATTCAAAAACTATGCTAACATAAAGAGAAAGGAAACTATACTAATACACCTTTATATTCTTTCACATGCAAGCTTATAATTAAATATAAGTAGCACACTTTCAGATTTGATAATTGATTTATATGTTTTGAAAATAATTTGGATTTAGTAGTGATAATAACCACTCATATTTCTACTTTAGCCAACACATGCAAATTTGACATAAAGTAAATAATTTCATTTTTAAATTTGAATTTTATGAATGCATGAAATCACATGGCATACAAATTTAACATGTTGGGGAAGGATTCAAAGTAATGAAAGCATGTAAACAAATTCACTTTAATTAAATCCTAAAGACATTCTTATGGAATAAGGAAGTTTAAAATAAATCAAAGTGTATTCAATGTGATTTTTGTTTAGTTTGGAGTTTGATTTAATTTTAAAAAGGTGAGTTGATTTTGCTATTCCTAACCCATTCATATATATATTTTTAATTTTTAAATGACTAGATTCATTTTTATGTATTAATTAGGTATGAATTAATTAGTTAACTTACTACACCACCTTAGATAAATTAACCAAATAATTATGAGCCAATGAGATGACATAAAACTCATAAGGAATTTAAATTCAATGCACCAAATAAGAAAAAAGGCCTAATGCAATTTGGCTCATGATTAAAGGTTAATTAAGCTTGGGTTTAGCTTAAGTAATTTCAAAACACCCTTTCACATATGAATTGGGTTTTGATTTCTTAATTGAACTTAGGTTATTAACACCTAAGCATCTAAGTAGATTAACTATTTTGAATTTTTTAGAATTTTTAGAAATTAAAGGGGATTAATGAATTAACCCTTAATTAAGAGATTAAGGAAAGAAAGGGGTTTAGAAAACTTTAGGAAATGCCCCAAAAATTATTCATAAACCTCCTTTCTAGATCTCACCTTAATCAACCCTAATCATGAAACACTAATCACACCCCAATTATCTTAATTTTAAGGAGTAATTAAGAAATCTATATGCAAAATTAAGCCTTTAATAAATCCCAAGAAAATTAGGGGAGCTAGAGGTCATCCCCTAAAACACATCCAAAAAATTTGGGATTAATGAGAGGCTTAATTAGAAGGTAATTAGCAAAATGAAGTTTCCAAGAAAACAAAAAATTAGAGAAGAAAAAGAAAATTAAAATATTGAAATTTTAAAATATTTTAGGTTGAATTATCTTTCCATAAAAATTTATTTCATATATTTCTCAATTTTATTAAGAGAGATATGAATTTTAGAAGATCTAGAGATTAATTAGCATTTAATTAAATCCCTAACTAATTTTAGCTCAATTGAACGCTGGTGCGGTCAAATGAATCAAACCAAACAAAAATCAAATTAACCCAAACCAATGACATCCATACTCAAATGATCATTTGAACTTATCCTAACTCATGGTTTGACCCATTTATCAATTGTCATTTGATAAGTTGACCCATTTTGACCTAAATGGGTCAACAGCCAAATCATATCAAATAAACTCCAAATTCATTGAAAATTGGCACAACCCATTTTTTAATTATTCCAAAAAAGTACAAATCAAAATGAAGGCCAAATGACCATTTAACCACCAGGTCAAAGGGTAACTTATGGCCAAATTCACTTAAAATTCACTTAACATCCTTCTAATAGATCATTTGGACACCAAGGGAGGTGGTGAACATGACCCAATGGGTTTAAGTTAGTCATGACCCAACCCATGGCCAAACCTACCCCTCCAATCAAAATTCTCCACTTGGATCATCTCCACACTCATTTAACACATGTGCACTCCTCCATTCCACTTTCTAAAAAACCAAGCATTGGATCCCTAACAAACCAAACAACCCATTCAATAGAGTAATTGATCAAAATGGAAGAACAAGCTTATTATGATCAAGTAGGGGAGATATATTCCTCATTTGCACTCAAACCAAGTCTTTGCATTGATTGAGCTGAGGATCAAAGGAAAGCTTCAAAATTTTCCACATTCCTAAGCTCATTTGAACTTTTAGTTTTCATAGCTAAAAGAGGAGGTAAGAAATTAATTTCACTCAATTCTCAACTAAACCTCAATTGCTCTTGCAAGCACCATCAAGGCACCTAGTTGAGCCCACCCAAAGAGTTTTCCAAGAATCTAACCCACATGAAGGGAGACCTAGATAAAAGAAGCTTGGAGGGAGCCTTGCAATTGAGATCCACTTCAAATTGAATCTTGAAACCAAGATCTTTGTCTCCACTGACAAAAGCTACCTTCTCCAAAGTGCCATGATAGCCTCATGAGGTGACTCAAAATTGATCATTTGAAAATGCTTGGTCCTTTGTGAAGGAAATTGTAATCCCATTAAAATTTAACCATTGGATGCTCTTCCATGCTTTGGGTTGAATCTATTTCTGAAGCCCAAGTGATGGATCCCATGGAGGATGAATTTTAGAGGCCTAGGCAAGAATGAATCATGGGATCCATCCAATGTTTTGATGGAGACTTAATTAAAACATGCTAGATTCATGAATTTAATCCTTTATAATCTGGTTTAATCATTTGATCCTTGATCAACATAAATGGGTCAACCAATGTGCAATGTGACAATTAAATAACCAATTTGCCATGCCAGTGGAAAAGATGCATCACGCCAACAACGGGTGTTGATGGATTAGTTAAATGGTTATTTAATTAACACATAAACTTTATAAATTCATAACTAAATGTAGATCCATGCAAACCCAAGTTCATTTTAAAGATAATTTAGAGGGAATCCAATAAAATTGTTCTAATTGATTTTGAAAAGTATATTTTTCTTATTTGGGGTTTAATTAAAAAATTTAATAATCTTAATTATAATGACTTCACAATTATTCATTTTTGAGTAGGTATAGATGACTTATTCTTAATTTTCTTGGGATTTATTAATGAGTTAATTAGAAAATTAATAAGAACATTAATCATCTTAATGTAAATAGTAATAAGCATGTAATAGTGATTTAATCTCTTAATTGAGATAATTAAACATTGTTTAAGTGAAGAAGAGGTTTATGGAATGGGTTTGGGATGTTTTCATTAAGCTATTCTTAAATTTCTTCCTTAATTCAAACTTAATTAAAGATTAATCCACTAATGATCTACTTAATAATCCAATCAAATTTTCAAAACCATATGAAAATCAATCTCAAGCAAGAGATTTATGTGTTCAAAAGCCTAAGGTAAGTTTAGAAAATCATAATCCAACTCACATGTGTTGAAGGATATGAAAGTACTTAATTAAATCATTTAGCTTAATTAATCAATAAGGAGTCATTGAGTTTCTTCTTTGAATTTGATTTAAACATGAATGTCATGTTGGCTCATAATTATTAGGTTAATTACATTAAAGTGGTGTAGTAAAGAGTAATTAATGAATTTAATTTATTAACAAAAAAAATCAAAATCAATCTAAATATTCTAAAATTAAAATAAACTTCACATGGTGTAGGTGGTAATAAATGAATTTAATTTACACCTTATCCTAATCAAAATATAAAATCAATTGCATTGGGCCTCTTTCTTTCTTACATTTAATTAATATTATGTTAATTATGAAGTGTGAAAAGGTATTAATGGATTCACTACATTAACATAAACAAAATATAAAATCAATTGCATTAGGCCCCTTTCTTTCTTAGGAGCATTGCTGATTGAAATTCAATATGGATATCATATTCATTTAAGTTAATTATGTTAAAGTGGTGTAAGGGATAATTAATGGATTTAATTACACCTTAACCTAAATGAGATACAAAATTAGTCTAATTATTCTAAAATTAAACTAAACTAATTCACATGGAAATGGGTTACCATCAAACCATTTCTCACAAATCATTTCACATCATTTAAAACAAAAATAAAAATCTCTTTAAGGAATTTTGATTCACTTTGAATAATCTTATCTTATAGGATTGTCCTTAAGAATTAATTAGGGTGAATGAAGTCATATGCTTACATCACTTTATTTCTTTATAAGCATTCTAAATGTTGTATGCCATATGAAATCATGCATTCATATCTTTGAAAAATCAAAAATAAAATGTTTCCTTTATGAAATTGCATATTTTGGCTAAAGTTAAGAATATGAGTGCTATTATCACTATTAAATAAAATTCCTTTTTTTAAAAAAAAAAAATCAAGATTACAAATTAATTTCTACTTATAAATACTTATATTGTATGTGATTATAACATAAGATGTGTAGGTATTATTCTTCTCTTCTTAACATGGACTTGTATAGGATTTGCAAAGTGTTTAGTTTATTTGAAAAGAACATATTTGCTTAAATATATATCCTATGCATCTCCATGTTATGACTTAAGAAGGATCTCACATTAACATGTAAATTCATAACCAAATCAAACAAAAATTCTTTGCATGATTCTTCATCCATTTGTTTTTTATACATGCACATGTATTTAAGAAAAGTGGTATATTAATCTGGACATCCTAGGATTGTGAGGCTTTAAGTAGCCCAAAATCTTGTATCTTACCTTAGTGTAGAAAATAATGCCAGATATTTATGTCTTTCATACATGTAAATGTGCATTTGATCAATGGATAAAAGAATCCCTCTTTTCTTATTAATAAAATCATACATTCAAACATCAAATTTTCTAACAACATCTCTTGCATTCATCATTAAGGTGCAGATTTTGCATTACATTTATAGATATGCTTAGGATCATTCATATGTATGGTTTACATGTTGGAAAGAAATAAATTGTTGTATGTTATGTGATATTAATTCACCTTAAATCTAAGGTGCCTTTCTTATTGAATAGGTTTAGAAATATAAACTTAGGATTACTTAAAACACATAAAAAACATTCACTAAAAAAAAATCATTAATGAATCCATCTTAAAAAATTATTTAAGGTAGGGATGAAAGAGAGGTTCTCTTCTCTTTTCTTCTTTTTATAACACTTAGTAATTAAGTGTAAGTTCATTTAAATCAAATCAAATTATAAATAAAATTGACAAATTAAATAAATCAATTAAAAATGAAACCAAGCTCCAATTTGAATCCTTTCACACTTAGAAAATTCCAACCTTAAAGCCTAGCTATGACATGCCACACAAGCGTTAAATGACACATACATTAGGCAAGTCACCATTTCTAGCTCTATGTTGGGGCGGTGCATGGTGCGATGACTAATTTATTTTTGATATAATATTTGATGATGTTGTGGGTGTAATGTGACCGGATGATAGGGCGATCTTAGTTTAACCATGTCTTTTGTAGGGGATTGTGCTTAAGGGGCATTGTAATAAAAATATAAATGTTTTATTGTGTGTTTATACTTAAGCATGATCCAAAATAGTCTTTGGTTACCCATGTGGGAGTTAAGTCCAAATTATTCATATACATGCTAGGTTGTAGTATGTTTAGCTAATCTCTATTTTGGTTTTAGTTATTTACTTTTCCCATTTTCATTGCAATTAGATTTGAATGAATAAATGGGGAAGTGGAGGTGAACATTGGTCTTAAGACTATGTCTTATGTACGATATGAAGCCTTAAAGCAAACTACATCCCAACCAACAGAAAGAAGGAAGAAAGAAGAAAAGAAAAGAAAGAAAGAAAGAAACGAAGATAGGAAGAAAGAAGAATGAAGAATGAAGACCCCCATAACATGAATTTATTTTTGTTCATTTGTAGTCTGGGTTTTATAAGGGTAGAGCGCTCACATTTCTTTTGGGTTTGCTGGAGCCCACCACATTGGCCTTTATTCTTTGTGCTAGGTTTATAATTTTTTTTTGTTTATTCAAATTAAGATGGCATGATTTTTCTAGTTTCTTTAATTGATTGATGAATGGCCTCGATGCAATTAGGCTCCTAGGGAAAGGTAAATTTTATATCTAACTAATCAACTCAAAATTAAAATTAATAAATCATAACCTCACTTAAAGCCTAGAACATAAATCAAGATAAAAGATTTATCAACCCCTTAGATGGATGTTTTATGTTTCACATCATGTATAAAATCATCTTACTTTACTCTTGCTTATGGAGGGCTTCTACCTTCACTAGAGAATATGGCTTGACCTTTGAGAGCCATGGTGGACACAAACCTCCTTCTTGCTGATTTTGGCACATGACCAATTTCACATGCATTAGGCATATGAATCTCATAGTCTATGTCAAATAAATTGTCCAAAAATCAAAATAAAAATTTAACAAAATTTGCATTAGATTTAAGTCATTATTCATGCCCTACAGGATCTAATCTCTTAGGGAGTGTGTTTAAAGACTTAGTATCCTTTCTAAATAAACAACAGCTTAACCATCTTGCAAAAGCTTGTGACATGCCTACATGTATTTAAAATTATAGGAGGAGGAGTTAGTTGGAGGCCACACTGAGGTGGTTGTAAGTCCAACAATAGGGTGATTTATCCTCTCTTGTGTAGGTAAACCATTATGGAGAAAAATTTCCATATGGGGAGTCTCCTTCAAATCTATTGGTGAGAAATAAAGGAGGCAAGCATATAAAAATTTGTCTTTTTAGGATATCATGCAGATCCATAGATATACTTATTCAGGTGATCAAGTATGTCATCAAGGAATAGTATACTATCTCGAAAGATAGAAATCACTACCCTTTAATGGACCTAATCACCTCAATAAGGACTCTAAGGATGATGTGTCTACATATGTACCAGAGATTCTTTTCTTACTTTACATGAAAAAGTAAAACAAGGTTTATTTTAAATTGAGTTCGTTATGTTCCCTATAGGGACAAGCCTCCATAGTTAATTACATTCTAAAGAATGGGGATTCCTTAAGAAAACTCTCGATTAAGGTAAATGATAGTTGTCTTTGAAGATTTCAATAGGAAAGGAATATCAATCTATTAGTTCATTTTGAAGATCAAATGGGATTGATCAAAGAGGGGGAGTTATTATCGAAGCAAAAATAGAAGATAAGTAAGAAATGCCCATGATGCTAGGAAACCTAGCAATCATCTCAAACTATCCTACAATTGGGCTTTACATTTTTGAAATTGATTTAGTTTATTTAAGTTGAATCTTTCATTAGAAATTTAGGACTTATGATTCCTTAACACAAGACTAAAGAAATGCCTAAGGGGCGAGGAATTATGCTTATGGCCCACAAAGGGAAGAAGCAAATTCAAAATCTAAATCTAGGGAGCTTTGGCAAAGCATAACCTATCTAAAGAAAAAAATAGGTATTCTCCATAAGAGAGGACAAACCACCCGACAGCTTGGATTTATAACTGTCTGGGGTGGCCGCCAACTAACTCTTCCTATGATTTTAAATACATGTAGGCAAGTCTTTATCCTTATGCAAGATAGCTAGGAAATTATTTATTTAGAAAGAGACTGAGTCCTTAAACTCACTCCCTAAAGAGACTAGATCATGTAAAGGGCATGCTTCAAATGACCTAAATATAATGCAATTCAAATTTCATTTTATTTCCATTTTTGAACAATTAGTTTGACTCAGGCTAATAGGATTAATATGACTAATGCATGAGAAATAAAGTTATTGGATAAAATTAGTGAGAAGGGAGGAGGTGAGTTTCCACCATGGCTCTTAAAGGTCAAGCCAAGTTGCTTTGGAAAAGGTGGAAGCCCTCCAATCAAGAGTAAAATAAGATGCATTTGTGCATGATATTGTAAGAGAAATGCTCATCTAGCTAAGAGGTTGCTAATTCTTTTATCTTGATTTTAAACCTAAGCTTTAGGTGAGGTTATGAGTTCTTTAATTTTAATTTAAGTTATTAAGTTGGGTAAAAGATTTTTTTTCATAAAGAGCCTAATCCACATCCAGGTCATACATAAAGCAAGGAAGAAACTAGGAAAAGCATGCCACTTAATGCAAAAGCTAAACAAATCATCAATCAATTTATAAAGCTAATCGCAAAAGAATAAAAGGCTATTGTGGTCGGGCACCACCGCACAAACCCGAAAATATCAAATGTGGGTAGCCGATCTCTACCCTTATACAACCCGGATTACAAATGAATTAAATTACAATTAAGCAAGGAATTCATTATTATGGGGGTCTTCAAGCTTCATTTCTTCTTTCTTCTTTTCTTCTTTCTTCTTTGATTCCTTCTTTTGGATGGTTGCTCTAAGGCTTTACATGGTGCATAAGATAGGATCTTATGACCAATGCACATCCTAATCCCCATAACAATCATTCCAAAATCCTAATTGCACATATTTACATGAAAAAAAAGTGAAAATCTAACTAACACCTACAAAACAAAGGTTAGCCAAAACAAACCACAAAAATCCCAAACATGTATATTGGACTTATCACCCCACACATGGGTGACTAAGTTTACTTGGCCTATTGGATTATGCTTAGGGGAATAAAGCACCTGCAAGCAAAAGCATTTATATTTTTATTTATGATAGTGCCCCTTAAGCACAATCCCCTACAAAAAGGAATAGTTGGACTAAGAGAGTCCTGTCATTCATTCTATGAGCACACACCCTAACCTCCAGTATAAAATATATATCACAAAATAAAATAAAATATCAAACCATGCATCGACCTAACATAAAGCTAGAAGTTGTGACTTAAGCTAATATGTGTGCTTTGAAGGTTTGTGTGATATGATTAGCTATAGCTTTAGGTTCAAATTTTCTAAGTGTTAAAACATGTTCAAGTTAGGGGAGGGTTTCATTTAAGTTGTTTAATTATTTTGGGTTGATTTTTATTTCATGTTTTGATTAGGTTCAAGTGAATCCTACAATTAATTACTAAGTTATGAAGAGAGGGAAAGAGAAGGAGACTTCTCTTTCCTTCCATCACCAAAGTAATTTCTAAAGTAGATTCACATTTTGGTTTCGCTTAGGTGAATGTTTTGATTAAATCTTTTAAAGATCCTAAGTTTAGATAAACTCTAAACAAACCTATTCAAAAAGAAAGACATTTTAAGATTAAATAAAATGAATCAAAATTCACATAACACACATTACTTCATTTCTTTCCCAACATGTATAACATGCATATGAATGAATCCTAAACATATCTATACATGCAAATGAGAATATTTAACATACTTTATGATGCATGCTAAGTAATTCATTTAAGGAAATTTAGAAGATTAAGATGCATGATTTTCTTTAGTAGAAAAGGGTTTTTTTATCCAAATTTTCACATACACATATGAAAGTAAGAAAGGCATAAGTGAGTATAGCGCCATTGTTAACCAGAGGTGTAAGGTACAAGACCTACTTAGGGCTACTTAAAGCCTCACAACCTTAGGATTGTCCAGACTAATATACCACTTTCCTTAAATACAAACATGTGTATAAAAGAAATGAAATGGAAAAGAAGAATGCAAATGTTGTATTAATGGATTCATTTTATTTTATGAATTTATAATATAGTAACCCTTCTTATGTGATAGCATAGAGATGAATAGGATATGGAATTAGTGGGGTTTTTCAAATGAACCACATCTTACCAAATTCCTATTCAAAACTATGCTAACATAAAAGAGAAGGAAACTATACCTAATACCTTTATGTTCTTTCACATGCAAGCTTATAATTAAAGTATAAGTAGCACTTTCAGATTTGATATTTGATTTATATGTTTTGAAAATAATTTGATTTAGTAGTGATAATAGCCATTCATATTTCTACTTTAGCCAACACATGCAAATTTGACATAAAGTAAATAATTTCATTTTTTTAAATTTGAATTTGAAAAATATGAATGCATGAAATCACATGACATACAAATTTAACATGTTGGGAAAGATTCAAAGCAATGAAAGCATGTAAACAAACTCACTTTAATTAAATCCTAAAGACATTCTTATGGAATAAGAAAGTTTAAAATAAATCAAAGTGAATTCAATGTGATTTTGTTTAGTTTGAAGTTTGATTTAATTTTGAAAAGGTGAGTTGAGTTTGCTATTCCTAACCCATTCCCACATGTGTTTGATATTTTGTTTAATTTTAGATAATTAGATCCATTTTATGTATTAATTAGGTTAAGGTATGAATTAAGTAACTTAATTAACCCTTACCTACACCACCTTAGATAATTAACCAAATAATTATGAGCCAATGAGATGACATAAAAACTCACAAAGAATTTAAATTTGCAATGCACCTAATAAGAAAAAGGCCTAATGCAATTTGGCTCATATTAAAGGTTAATTAAGCTAAGGGTTTAGCTTAAGTAATTTCAAAACACCCTTTCATACATATGAATTGGGTTTTGATTTCCTTAATTGAACTTAGGCTATTAACACCCAAGCATCTACCCAAAGTAGATTAATTAAGTTAAAGTTTTTTAGAATTTTAGAAATTAATTAAGGGATAATTAATGAATTAACCCCTAATTAAGAGAAGATTAAGGAAAGAAAAGGGGTTTAGGGAATAGCTTGGGAAATGCCCCAAAATTATTCCATAAACCTCTTACTGGATCTGACCTTAATCAACCCTAATCATGGATTAAAATCACTAATCACACCTAATTATGCTTAATTAAGGGGGAGTAATGAAATTATAATTCAATCTTCCTTAAATCCCAAGAAAATTAGGGAGGCGAAGTCATCCCCAAAAACATACCCAAGAAATTTGGGATTAATGAGAGGCTTAATTAAAGGTAAAAAAAATAAGTTTCCAATAAAACCCAAAATCAGAAAAGCATAATTCAAAACCATTGAAATTAATTTTAAAATATTTTAGGTTGAATTATCTTTCCATAGAAATTTTATTTCATATTTTTGAATTTATTAAGAGAGTTATGAATTTTAGAAGATCTGAGATTAATTAGCATTAATTAAATCCTAACTAATCCTTAGCTCACGTGATGGATGGTGGTCAAGGCTTTACATGCACATCGCGGAACCCATAACTTAAATGTCAAATCTAAAAGGTGGCATGATGGCAGACGCACTTTGATATCTACCATCTGATCAAAGATCGGACGGCCAGAGATTTCCCCGTAGTTTTAAAAGGGATAAAAGAAATTCTAAACGTGGGAATTATCTTGGTCATCCATCCAAAATGCGTTGATAGATGGCCAAGATCTTCCAAGTTCTTCCCCTTGATCAATGACATCCATGATAAGATCAGATCTGATCATCCATGATCTGGGAAGATCCGAGCATTGAACTCGATTCAAACAAACTTAACCCACACCATCTAAAGCAATAAGCACATCCAATGATGGGATTTGATGAATTCACAAAGGACCAACACCTCCATGAGTTTAGTGGTCAAAATTCCATACCTCGGAGGTGATCACACTCGAGATCTGAGGTAGCTTCGGGAGACAAAGCCTTGGAAATTCTAGCCTGGGATTGAGTGGACTCTATGGACCAACACCACTTGAAGATCCTTGCTTTGATCCAATTGCTCCTCTCCTTGCGGGAACTTGGGAAGCTTGAGCTCGGATTGGTCCTTAGAAGAAGTGTGGAGGAATTGAGTGAGGAGAAGTTCAATGGATTGATTCCTCCACTCATAAAAAATCGAGAATGAAGTTTGATTTCACTCAGAAGCTTGGGAAGCCGAAATTGCTTGACTTCCCTAGGTTCAATAATGAGAATGATGGATTTTGAATTAGGGGAGTATATCTCCCCTTGAAGGATCATGGTCAATCTTGCCATTTTGATCCAAATCAGGGAGGGTTGTTTGATCTTAGATGTTTGCACATGGTTGGTTGAGCTGAGTGGATTGCCAACCTCCCATGTGCTTGAATTTGAGTGGAAGAGGGATTTTGAATTTTCCATTTTGACCCATGGGGTCGCTTTGGTCTGGGCCACCAACCCAAACCCATTGGGTTGGGTGCACCACTCATTAGGTCCCCTTGAGCTTTAGGAAAGCATCAAGTGGATATGAAGAGGGTATGACCAAATTACCCATGGATTAAGCCAAAATTTGTTCTATGGCCTAGGGTAGAATGGTCATTTTGCTAATTTTCAATTTGGGTATGTATGGAGAAACTAGGTTTGGCCAAGTTTCATGAGATTTGGAATTCATTTGATAGGGTTTTCATGTTGACCCATTTAGGTCAAAATGGGTCAACTTGGGTCAAGTTGACCAATTGGTCAAATTGGGTCAAACCAAGGGTCAAGTTCATATGACCATTTGAAATGTTTTGGTTTTTGGTTTGATTCAATTTGGTATAGTTTTGAATTTGGCTCATATGACTTCATTTAGGTCAAATGGGTCAAGTTGACCTATTTGACCCATTTGACCTATTTGAGGTAGGTCAAGGGTAGGTTTAGGTTAGGTTAGTCATATGGAGTGGATTGGTATCTTTGTTTCCAATCAATTTTGGTTAAGTTCACTTTGGCTCAACATGACCCCTTAGTCATGTTGGGTCTAAGGTCAATTGGGGCTAGGTTGAGTCTAGTTGGTGAGGCTTTGGTCAAGTTCAACAAGTGATTTGGAATGAACTTGACCCATTGGTTTCAATCAATTTGCTTAGATCAAGTTTTGACACATTTTAACTTTTAGGTCAAGTGGGTCAACTTGGGTCAAGTGGCCAATTAGGCTAGGTTAGGCTCAAATGTTGGCTTGGTTAAGTTCAAACATAGGTCATGAGTGAACTTAGATCAATGGTTTCAATCAATTTGGCCTATGGTGGATTTTGTTTATGTTAAGTTTCATTTTGGGCTAAGTGTTGACTTGGTCAACCCTTAGGTTTGACTTGGTTTGACCCAATTTGATTTGATTGATCATCATGATGATTGTTGATCATGATAGAGAGGCATAGGTGAGTTTGGTTCAATCCAATTTGGTTAGATTAGAATTTGTCATAGGTCACTTTGGGTCAAGTGAGCCTAAGTGTCAAATGGCTTGGTCAAAGCATGATTTGAGTTTGATTGAACTTGTATATGGACTTATGATTGAAATATAGATCCATTTACAAGTGGTTTTAAGTCAAATGGGTTTTGATCCATTTGATAATTTCATATTCAAAGGAAAAAAATATGAAAAGATTTAGGGTTTGATTTTTTTAATTGATTTTTGATTTGGTGATTGAAGTTTGTATTTATATTTGAATTCATGATTGTAGGGTTGATTGAATCATGAAGAGAAAATCAAGAGTTTGGCTTGATTTGAAGTTGATTTAGCTAAGTTCAAGATTTTGACTTGAAAGGCTTAGGTTGGATTTTGAGTGGATTTGAGTTTGATTTTGGAATTGGTTTTGATTATTTGAATTTATATTTCATTTATATATGTGAATATAAATGAGAATATAAATGGATCATGAGAAAATTTCAAGGATTTGAAATGATTTGATCATGATTTGGGCTAAGTCCATTAAGAAGGATTTAAAGGACTTAGAAAAATTTTAGAGTTTGGAGTTTGAATTTTTGATTTTGGTTTGATTGAGTTATATTTATATTTCATTTATATATGTGAATATAAATAAGAATATAAATGAGTTATGAGAAAATCCCATGAGTTTGAATTGATTTGATCATGATTTAAGTTTAAGTCCATTAATGGAAAATTAAGGACTTAAAAAAGATTTTAGATTTGGAATTTGATTTGAGGATTTGATTTGATTGATTTGAATTTATATTTCATTTATATATGTGAATATAAATGAGAATATAAATGAGTTATGAGAAAATCCCATGAATTTGAATTGATTCAGTCATGATTTAGGCTAAGTCTATTAAGGACTTAAGGAAGATTTTAGAATTTGATTTGAGGAGTTTGATTTGATTGATGAATTTATATTTCATTTATATATGTGAATATAAATGAGAATATAAAGTTATATGAAAAATCCATGAATTTGAAGATTTAGATCATGGTTTGGATAAGTCCTTTAAGAAAAATTTAAAGAATTGAAAATTTCATGAATTGATTTGGAATTTTGAGTTTAGTTTGATTGGTTTGAATTTATATTTCATTTATATATGTGAATATGAATGAGAATATAAATGAATTATGAGAAAATTTTAAAGATTTGATTTGGTTTTGATTATGATTTTGGCTAAGTCCTTAAGAGGAAGATTAAGGACTTAGGAAGATTTGAACTTAGGAATTTCATTCATGGGTTTCATTCATAGATTTCAATAATGGGTATCAATCATGGATTTTGATCATATGGAGTTGATTTGGATTTGGGGAAAATAAATTTAGATTGATTTGGAGTTTGACTTGAATGAAGGAAAGTGAGGAATGGTTCAAGCTAAGGGTAGGCAAATTTTCCTAACACCCAAGGTATGACCTATTCCTAGCTAACTCTTCTAAGCAGGGCTAGGTTGAGTGTCCACCAAATCACTAGATGTGTCTTAAGACTAAGGAACTCTTAAAATCTAAAGGAATCCTATGCCTAAGATGGAAGGGTTGAGATCTCATCCTAAAAATGAGGTCAACAACCATATACCCACTTTCACCTTAGATTTAGGTCTTATTTTGGCCCTCGCCAAAGCTCCCTAGATTTAGGATCTGAGATTGTTGTTTCCTTTTGCGGGCTATAAGCATAAATCCTCATCTCTTAGGTATTTCCATAATCTTATATTATGGAATTGTAAGCCCTAGATTTTTAATAAAAATTCAACTTAAACAAATAATTCTCTTCAATTTCAAAAATATAAAGCCCAACCATAGGATAGTTTGGGATGCTTACTAGGTTTCCTAGTATCATAAGCGTCCCTTACCCTTCTCTCTTTGGTTTCGATAATAACTCCCTCTTTTTGATCAATCCCACTTGATCTTCCAAAATAACTCAATTTGTTGATAGTCCTATCTTTGAAATCTTTGGAGACAACGATCACTTACCTTAATATAAATCTTATTTTACTTTTTCATGTAAAGTAGGTGAAGAAACTCTAGTACATTTGAAGACCCATCATCTTTAGGAGTCCTTATTAGGTGATTAGGTCCATTGTAGGATGGTGAATTCTATCTCTTGAGATAGTGCATCATTCCTCAATATCATACTCAATCACCTTAATAAGAATATATGCGGAGCTACGTGTTGTCCAATCTAAGTATTAAATATTTTTGTTTTCATTTATTTCAAAGATAGATGAAGATAAGAAACAATTTTCACCACAGATTTTACTTGACTTCGGGAATGGTTCCTTTCTCCATCTTTGGTAAATGATCATTGTTTCCAAGTATCGATAGTGGATTTGTATTTTATATGAGTCTGAGACTATCCTTCTTTCTGTTGGCACTTAGTTTATTTCATTCTTAAGTTAAGCTAGCCAACATCCTTTAGTTTTTAAGACCTCACTCCACGCATGTCTTAAAACTCTGTTGGGTCCCCCAATAGGTGAAAATAAAATTTAATAAAAGAAAATAACTAAAGACTTCCACCTTACCATTTCTATGGTAAGGAAAGGTTCATTACAAAAAATAAAGAAAGAAAACTATATCCTTTATATAAAAACATCATTTTCCCAAAAAGCACTTTTCCAAAAAGCACTTTTCCAAAAAGTTCACACAATAAAATATTTGCACAAAAAAGTTTCATAATTTAACCTCATCTAACAATCTTCAAGATTGTTACATGTAGGACATTTTCAAAAATCAAAGCTAAGAATCATCTTTCAAAAAGCACAAATTAACATGCTCATTCAATTTATTGAATAAAGATTGCATTCCCAAATAAAATAAAGATTATCTTTCAAAAATCAGAATTGAACATCTTCATTCAATATACTCAAATTTATTGAATGAGGATTTCATTTCTAAATCATCTTTTCAGAATGCATATATGAACATCCTCATTCAATATACCTAAATTTATTGAATGAAGATTTCATTTTCAAACAAAACTAAAAAATTATCTTTCAAAAATCACAAATGAACATCTTCATTCAATATACTCAAATTTATTGAATGAGGATTTCATTTCTAAATCATCTGTTCAAAAATCACAAATGAACATCCTTATTCAATATACCTAAATTTATTGAATGAAGATTTAATTTCTAAACAAAATCAAAAATCATCTTTTCAAAAAGCACATATTTGAAAATGAATACCCTCATTTAATATACCCAAATTTATTGAATGGAATCACATCATAAAATTGAAACTCCATTTTAATATACATATGTTGAAGTTGGAGTTTCTTTCCTTCTCAAAAACTACAAATTTGAAGATAAGACCTCTTCATTCCATATGTCCAAACTTGTTGGATGGAGGATTTATCTCAAAACAAAATCACACCATTTGAAACTCCACTCAACACATTCCACATGTGTTAAGTTGGAATTTCCATCTCTTCAAAAAGTAATAAATCACACACAATAGCCTCGTCTTTGAAACATGAAACAAAATTGACTTCCATTTTACATACTTAAATTTGTAAATGAAAATCCTCTTTTCAAAAATCATAAAAATCAAACACATTTGGATCCTTCATTTAGCACATCCAAATTTGCTAAATGAAGATTCCCTTTTCAAAAATCATAAAATCAAACACATTTGGATCCTTCATTTAGCACATCCAAATTTGCTAAGTGAAGATCCTCTTTTCAAAAATCATAACAATCAAACACGTTTGGATCCTTCATTTAGCACATCCAAATTTGCTAAGTAAAGATCCGCTTTTCAAAAATCTTAAAAATCAAACACATTTGGATCCTTCATTAGCACATCCAAATTTGCTAAGTAAAGATCCTCTTTTCAAAAAAAAAATCACAAAAATCAAACATATTTAGATTCTTTATTTAGCACATCCAAATTTGCTAAGTAAGGAATCTCTTTTCAAAACATCAAAACAAAAAGCATTTGGACTTTATTTAGTATACACAAATTTTCTAAGTAAGATTCCATTTTCAAATTCACACATGATTCACATCACGAGCAAATAAACAGAAGAAGAAAATTATTTTCAAATAACTTATTTAGCATACCAAAATTTGCTAAGTGAGTAATCCCCAAACAAAAATAATTGACCCTTTATTTTAACATACTCAAAATTATTAAATGAAGATCTCCAAACATAAAAATTAAATTCAAATATAAACCAATGGAAGCATCAAAATCTCTTCAAAATTTTTGAACCCATTTTCAACATACACAAATTTGTTGAAAATGGATTCTAAACTCAAAAATTTCCTCTCAAATTTTAAATTCAAAATCTCTCTAAAATCAAAATTCAATAGATAGCTAAATACCAAAGTAGAAATCTGATGTGAGTTTGTTCTCAACAATTACAGAATTTCAACTCAGTTTCAGTTAGTTTCTTCCAAGTTCAGCATACATGGATGCCCAGAAGCACATGTTTACTTTTCCTTTTGGGATGGATTTGGCCTTGGATCGGGCCAGCCTCCCACAGAACAACTTTTTCCATCTAATTCACTTTGGTCGAGGATTTGTTGTGGACAAGATCACTTGTGAGGGGCCAACTCTCACAACCGTCAGTAGGAGTGTGGTGACAGGGCAGAAACTGGTCATCCATGTTGAGATGCCATCTGACTCTGAGTTTCTCTCACCGAAGAGGAAGGCTATGGCAGTTCCCATAGTAGTTATAATTTCAGCACTAATGCGTTCAGTGGTTCCCATTGCTACCCTAGTATGGGCTAGCAGCCACTCATTGGCTACTTCCAAGGGGAAGGCTCCCCTATCTTCAGGGATAGTCTCCCCTACCTATGAGGTAGGGTCTAGTTCTCGTGCTACTCCTCCTAGTAAAACTCAGCACCATAATAGATGCCGCAAAGATCATGGCATCATGATAACAAAGGATTGGAGGCGCTCTGCAGTAGAGGAGTTACCTGTGATAGTTTCTCCTGATCACACAAAATAAAGTTTCATCCTTTTTCGATCTAAAGAGGAAGATGTTAGAGGATCTCGCCACCTCCACCTACAATATATGAGGCTCTATCAGAGATAGGAGGAGGTTGTATGCCGCCTCAGTGTTTAAGTTAGCGAGCTTACAGAATGAGTGGCCCAATTTGATCTACAATCCATTTCTGTTGGGGAGCACACATCTCAGAGTGGGCTAGGGAGCCTGCACAAGATGGGTTACTAGTGAGGCGAGGTACAAATGCATACGCTCATGGATTTTCCCGATTGGCATGCTACCCGCGCTAATCATACTGATAGTATTGTATTGATCGATACTACCCACCATGGGAGGAGAGCTCCTGTCTAGAGAGAGTTGGTGGTGCCTCCACCACACTGCTCTACTCCACGTCCACCATCTCCAGTACAGGTCCCATCTTTTGTAGTTCCATCAAAAGCCATGAAGTCAGCATCTGGGGAAAAGAGAGCCCCATTAGTGATCTGGCTATGGCCAAGAGATCCCATTTCATCTACACCACCGATTGAGGTGAGGTCGAGCTCTCCTGCTCGACCTCCTACTCCAGTTGTGGTGAAGAGGGAGTGGTGATCTCGAAGCATAGTAACCATGCCATCACCACCACCACCGCAACAAATCATGGAGTTAGCAGCAGCTGAGGGAGAAGGAGATAGTACCATTATCCCTATGGCCATAGATCCTCTAGTACTCCACCCATCTAGTGATAGTTAGGAACATGTATCCTCCGGAGCGTAGTCCTCACAAGATTAGCTCTTAAGTAGGGAGGTTAGATGTTTTTTTTCATGATAATGATCCCCACGGGTCAGATCATTTGTACCTAATTGGACCGCCTCAGATGATTGTACACATTATCTAGTTGAGAAGAAGGAAATCCTAAGGTACGACTGGTCTAACTTGGAGGAAGAAAAGGTTAGCTTTGATCCCAATGAAGATGATTTATTGGAGGATTCAGCAGGAGTGCAAATGGTTGATACCAGGGGTTCCCTCCTTCGGGATCATAGAGCTTGGAAGGTGTTGTGGCCAAACAGGAGGACACAACCTACTTGACCCAACACTTCCTTCAACAAATTAAATAAAAGGATGAACAAATTGACAAAATGAGAAAGAGGCTTAAAGATTTGCTAGCACCACTTTTGGCACTTCATAATCAAGCCCCACCAGTGTATCCTACTATTGCAGAGACTGGTCAGCCTGAGTTATTGCATGTCTTAGATCAAGCCAAGACTTCACCTCCAATAGAGTAGGGCAGCACTAGCTTGTATAGGAAGGTAGTGGATAGTACCTTTGTACAAGAAAAGGATATTAAACTTATGGTTGAGTAGCAAGTGAGAAAAGTACTGGCGCAAGTCTGAGGAGGATCATCGGTTCCAAAGGGTAGACCTTACCTAGAGGAATTTAATGTCATCAGTATCCTAAGAGTTTTGTGCCACCTTCTTTCAAGAGCTTTGATGGTGGAACCACGCCAGACATAGCACTTTGTGGCAGCAATCGGTGGCAAATGATTACTATTCCATCTTTTGTTAGCTTAGCATAGCCTTTGATTGGTATGCAATTCCCCAATAGTTCGAAGACTTTTGTGAGTTGGAGCAACTCTTCATTAAGAGGTTTCTGAGCAATAAAGGTGATGTGATCTCATTGTAGCACAACAACACCCAGTGAGTCTCATTGATTATATATTTGACAATTTGAGTATGAAATGTGAACCATATAATAACACACCATTGAAATTCTACTAAAGAATATTCATAGCCCGGTCTCCTTCATGCGCAAAGGTTTTACCATCAAGACATTTGAGAAGCTAATCAACAAGGCGACTAGTCTACAAGGAGAAGCCAAACAGTTGACTTTCCAAGATCAGTCAACAAAGCCAAAGCTACAGAAAGCATATGAGAAGAAGCCAGGAGCAGTAACAATAGTGGACAAGGGGGAAGCAACTGACAAGAGAGTAGTATGAGAGACGTCGAGCTCCACAGCTGTCACTTCCACCTCCTTTACCACCGCTTTGGTCATCCTATCAGTCGCCATAGTAGCCTCCATGGCCTTCGCCGCCTCATCCTCAGCCATACTCACAACAGTGGCACACATACTTGGCACTAGGTAGCTACCATCCACCTACTCTTTTGGATAAATTAAACAAATTTTATTCATTTAAGAGGGAGGTAGTTAGAAAAATCTTTAAGAACATTCTAAAGAAACTTTACTTTCAGCTACCCTAGCCTAGGAAGCCTGAGGAAGTGGGCAAGAGCAATGATCCTAACTTTTTCCCCTACCACCGCATGTTAGGCCATGTTTTGGAGGATAGCTTTATATTCAAGGACTAGTTTGAGCATAGCCACAAGTCAGGTGCTATAGTTATCCCAAAGGAATACCTAGTGGAACAACCATCTAGTTTCGTTAGGGTAATCCTTGGGGATACATGCGATCCTCTCAAAACCAAAGAAGGTTGGGATATCTCCTTATCCCGAACCTCTAAAAAAATTATTTCAAAAATCAAGAAACTTTTCTTGCAAGTGCTTGAGGTAGCTCGAACCTCCAATATCAAGGAAGGTTTGCAAGTTTCCAAAGAAAACTTAGAGAAAGTGGGAGCTCAACAGCAGCAGCCCATACCAGCCCGAGATAGCCAAGTAGTGCAACCACCGACTGAGCCCAGCCTCCAGTCCACCGGTGTAGCTACTACTTCAGCGAGCACTTCTACTTCACCTATCTCTTCTTCTAGTAGGCATCAAATCCCTCACCCCACTTACTTTACTAGATTTTTACTATGTACCTCCTTCTAAAGCTAAGAAATCGAGGAATAGAGCTAGTTTGAATAACATCTGAGTCACTTCTGATGGGTTTCCTGATTTTACTCTTATAGAAAGCTCTTCAATTCTAAATAATAAATATAATAATTCTGATCTTCCTCTTTCTAATTCAGAGATGGGCTTTCCTTCTCTGAGTAATACGGGTTCACCTCTTGAGATAGACTTGGAATCATCTAGTTCTATTGGTCCTATAGGAGAAACCATAGGTGAGCCTGATGAGTAGGTATAATCTTCCACTAAATCGCCACAAGAGATCACTGAAGTTAACCTCCATAGTGATAAGGTTATATCTCCTAGGGCATCACCTCAAGATAAGGGAAATAAGTCATTAGTACTGGCGAACAAGAAGCCCCTCCACAGGATGCTCCACCCATGGATATGCTTGTGGAGGATCAGCCCAAAGTGGATTACAATGTCCTCGCTCACCTAAGAAAGTTGCTTGGTAAGTTAAGCATATATGATGCCCTTGTCTTATCCAAAGAGATGAGGGAATCATTAATCAAGGCCCTTCTTGATCTAGAGATATGCTTAGCTCAACTGACGCTATTGGAGAGGAGGCACATTATTCAAGAGAAGCCTAGGGAGTTACCTTCATCGATAAAGACCTTCTTCTGGGGGACATGGAGCATAACCGCCCCCTCTACATCACAGTGGACATGGGCAGATTTAGACTTTCTAGGATTTTGGTTGATCTAGGTGCATCGATGAACATTATGAGTCTAAAGACCCTTGCTTATTTGAAAATTGACATCTCTACCCAGGAGATAGATGATGTTGAGAGGATTCAATGAATAGGTGAGATCTTAGTTCCATAGTGTTACCTTTGGAGATAGGTGACTGGAAGAACTAAAGCCAAGTTTTATATAATTGATTTGAATACTTTGTTCACTACTTTGCTTGGTAGGCCTTTGATACACCAAAACAAGATTATTCCATCCTCTCTCCATCAGTGCATCAAGTTTTGAAAGGATGGAATCGAATATTGTGTCGAAGGAGATGAAAAACCATTTTTAGTTAAAGAGGTTGAGATATATGAAGATGCGACCTACTATCTTCCCCAAAACACCTTTTCCCGTAAACTTGGTCAAAATTCAAATACAAAAGAAAAAGAAAAAGAAGAAAAAGACAAAGAAAAAGGAAAATACAAGTGGCAAGAAAAGGACATCAAGGAAGAAGTAGAGCCGCCTATTACATTCCACCCATAGTTCATTCCATCATATGGAAATATGGGTAGGATGACTCACCTCCACCGTGAGGTATAGGCGCATAGAGAGTGAGGTGGAAGACTGGTTGGCCACCAATGAGGTTATTTTCCAGAGTACCCTTGCTATTCACATAGACTTAGAATCTCGAGGATGAGTCTCATGTGATTAGCATACCGCCAACCCTCTGTTCATTGTGGTGATACTCGAGTGACAGACGTGCCTCAAGCAAAGCATGAATGTATTAATCGTTTATGTAAAACTATTTGGCGAAGTTGAAAACTTTAGCTCAACCTCACTTTCATCTCAAAAGTTGAAGGTTTAGTAGTTAAGGAAGTCCCCAGTCTTCCATTGATGATAAGCCAAGAGATTCTATGGGATCATCCCCTCAAGTCCAAGTTGATGTAGAACTTGAGGATATTCATATAAAAGATTTAATGGAATTACCTTTTGATTGGTACTCTTGTGTTCTTAATCTTGCAAAGAAAGGTTTGATTCTTTATACATGGTCGCATAAGTTAGAGTATTAGAAGCTATGGAACAAGGCAGGATGCATAAGATCTGACTAGATTATAGTGGGTCCAAATGACAATACGCTAGTTGTTACTAATCACCTGGAGTCTAATAGGTTCTTCTCAAACCACACTAACTCTTATGAGGAAGTGTGTTTAGAAATTTTAGATGATCCAGATGGTCTTCAAATCAAAGATGCACCTAATTTGAAGAGGAAATTCAACAATGACAAGCTTAAAAAAAAATCAAGTTCAGATGGAAGAAGATCACACCCCACATACATCAATTCTTGCTAAACAAAGAGAAACCAATGACTTAGTTAGGCTATTGATTGAGTTTAAGGACCTTTGTATGGAGCTATGAAGATGCTGATTATCTCTCGTAGCAATCCCAAGCAATGAACTTTACGCCAACCTATCAAGCAAGCTCCTAGATGCATGAATTAGAAATCAACAAGTCATTTTGATGTCAAAAATTGATCGATGCTTGTTTCATTAGGGAAGAAAATACCTACCGGTTAGCCATTGTCATAGTTAAGAAAAAAAGAATGGCCAAATTTGCATATGTGTTGATTTCAGGGATTTAAAAAAGGCATGTCCTATGGATGAATTTCCACTTCCTATACCAAAATTAATGGTGGACATTGCCTCATCTCATGCAATATTCTCCTTTATGGATGGGTCATCTAGCTATAACCAAATCAAGATGGCCGACGTTATCCACTGCAATATCTCATAACATGGCCGACGTTATCTAAACGGTTGACACGTTGGTCCATGATTCTCTCATAGTTTGATATCACATTCGTACCCCTCTGTGCGGTGAAAGGACATGCACTAGCGAATTTGTTAGCAGCACACGAACTTCCTACTGATTTCCCTCTTAGTGACGATCTCCCTAATGAACAAATCATGTGGGAGGTTGACAATCACCATTGGGAGATGTATTTTTATGGCATGGATTCCTTTTATAAAGGAGAAGAACCACAATCTACTCTTCTAGAATAGGCAGGGGTAGGAATAGTTCTCTTAACTCCAGACTACGATGTGATGAGATTCTTATACTATCTCTCCAATCCATGCACCAATAACAAAGCTGAGTATGAGGCTTGATTGCCAGTTTGGAGTTAGCCATTATAGTGTGTGTCAAAAGCATCAGTATCTATGGGGATTCTCAGCTGGTCATCAACTAGATTGCTGAATTCTACAAGATTCTAAAACCTAAGCTTCATCATTATCATGAGTATATCATGAAGCTGTTGGCCCAAATCCTGAGGTCATAATCTACAAGGTCCTCGAGGAGAGAATGCAGTAGCAGATGCTTTGGCAAAACTTGCCAAGGAATTGACATGTCTGGAAGATGAGTCCATTCCAATGAGGGTCCAAAATAGACAAGTCCTATCCCTTATTGATGCTGAACTCATCGAGAGACTTTCTCTTGAAGGGGAGGTTGCCATTGCCAAAAAGAATAAGGAGCTGGATTGGAGGCAACCCTTCATGGATTACTTGACTAAAGCAAACTACCTCAAGAAAAGTCATAAGCCCGTTAGATGAAGTAGAGAGCTCTCTCCTATGCTCTCATGATGGCACCTTATACCGATGATCTTTTGATCAAATATGGTTATACTATTTAGACAAACACAAAGCCCATAAGATCATGACTGAGGTACATTCAGGTCTATGCGAAGCGCATCAATCCGATTCAAAAATGAAAGCAAAGATCAAGAGGCTAGGATACTACTAGCCTTCGATGATCATAGACTATATGGATGTAGCTAGGTGATGCCATCAGTGTCAGGTACACGGTGTGGTCCTACATCAACCACCCAATATTCTACATCCTACATTTGCCTCAAAGCCATTTGAGTGTTGGGGTACCAACATTGTGGGTCTTATCGATCCTCCTTCTTTCAAGGGTCATCGGTTCATTATAGCAACCACCGACTACTTTTCCAAGTGGAGGCAATCCCACTTAGAGAGGTCACACAAAGATGCTCCAGCTTTTTTGGAACCATATCGTATATAGGTTGGGTGCCTCGACGAATTATATCTGATAATGGTAATGCATTCAAGAGCTCCAAGAGCAACAGCTTCACCAAAAGATATGGTATAGATTGGAGATACTCCACCATCTACTACCCCAGGGCAAATGGCCTAGCAAAAATATTCAACAATACTCTCATCCAGATACTAAAGAAGACACTTGATGATAACAAATGACAGTGGCATGAGCAACTAGTTGAAGCTTTGTGGGCATACCGCACCACATACAGAACTCCAACTCAATCTACCCCATTCTTCTTAGTGTATGGGTCTGAAGCCATTCTACCGTTAGAAGTTAAACTCCCATCACTAAGGACAACATTGGGTAGTAAAATCACTACAGAGAAGAATGCCAAGTTGCAGTTAGAAGAGCTCGAAGGTTTGAAGGACAGATGCTTACAGGCTGCCAGAACCTCGAGCTATACAAGGCCAAGATGATTCAAGCTCACAACAAGCTAGTCTACCCTAGAACATTTCAATTAGGAGAACCTGTTCTAGTTCTAAGGAGACCAATTGTTACCCATCAAAAGATGGGAGGCAAGTTTGAACCCACTGGGAATGCCCTTTTCTTATAGAGAAGGCCAACCAAGGAGGATCTTATCAGCTTATTGATTGTAAAAGGGAACACCCGATGCTTCCAATTAATGGGCTCTATTTGAAGAAATATTACCCATAAAATCATTTAAAATAATCATCATTAAAAAATTATGTTCCAATTCATCAAAACATCGTTTGCTTGTTTGCCAATCCACCACGACATGTTTAGGGTAGGTGTAAGAGAACCCAAGAGGTGTCATATCCTTCTTCCACAACTTAAACACAAATTAAACACAATTCCGTGAGCACTACTAGAATAGGTATGAGAGAACCCAAGAGGCATCCTATTTTGACTAGCACAACTAAGTTAGGTGTGAGAGAACCCAAGCAGCATCCATTCTTAGTGGAATCCCAATTGCCATTCATGCACCATGTTGACCTCATTTTTAGGATGGGCTCTCAACCCCTCAATCTTAGACATAGGACTTCTCTTAGAATTTAAGAGTTCCTTAGTCTTAAGACACATCTAGTGATTAGGAACCAACCCAACCTTAGAGGCTTAGAAGAGTTAGCCAAAATAGATTATGTCTTGGGTGTTAGAAGATTTTCTACCCTATGCTGAACCAAATCTCACTTCCTTCTTCCAAGTCAAACTCCAAACTCATATCAACTCCAACTCACAAACCTTGAACCAATTCAATGGATTGTCTCAAATCATGAATCAATTTACTAATTAAAACTTATGATTGAAGCCATGATTATTCCAAACTCAAAATATTTCCTAAGTCCTTTGATTCTCTTATGGACTTAGCTCAAATCAATTTAAATCAGTTCAAATTCAAGGAATTTTCATAACCTATTTATATCCTCATTTATATTCACAAATATAAATGAAATATAAATTCAAATATCCAAAATCAATTCAAAATTCAAACTCAAATTCAATCAAAATTCAACCTAAGCCTTTCAAGTCAAATTCTTGAACTTAGCCAAATTAAACTCAAATCAAGCCAAACCCTTGATTTTTCTTCATGATTCAATCAATCCTTCAATCATGAATCCAAATATAAATACAAAGTCCAATCATCAAACTAAAACTAAATTCAAAAATCAAACCCAAGTAAAACTCATGTTCACCCTTTGAACTTGAAATTATCAAGTGAATCAAAACCCATTTGACTATAAATCACTTGCAAATAGATTTATATTTCAATCATAAGTCCATGTGTGAGTTCAATCAAACTCAAACCAAGCTTTGACCAAGCCATTTGACCCACTCAGGCTCACTTGACCCAAAGTGACCTAAAGTACCCTTATAAGCCAAATTCTAATCCTAACCAAATTGGATTGAACTAAGCCCACCTAAGCCTCACATTATGAGCAACAATCATCATAAGATGATCAATCACTCAAATTGGGTCAAACCAAGTCAAACCTAAGGGTTGACCAAGTCAACACTTATCCAAAATGAAACCTAAACTAGCCAAAATCCACCATAGGCCAAATTGATTGAAACCATTGATCAAAACTCATTCATGATCAATGTTTAAACTTTTCCAAGTCATCATTTGAGCCTAACCTAGCCCAATTGGCCACTTGACCCAAGTTGACCCAACTTGACCTAAAAAGTCAAAATGTGTCAAAACTTGATCTAAGCCAAATTGATTGAAACAATGGGTCAAGTTCATTCCAAATCACTTGTTGAACTTGACCAAAGCCCAATTGGCCAACTAGACCCAACAGCCCAATGAACTCCAACTTGACCTAAAAGGTCAAATCAAACCAAATATAAACCAAATTGATTGAAACAAAGATACCAATCCATTTCAAATGATCAACCAAACATAAACCAACCCATGACCTAACCTAAAGTCAAATGGGTCAAATTGGTCAACTTGACCCATTTGACCTAAATGAAATCAAATGAACCAAATTCAAATATAAATCAAATTGAACCAAACCAATGATGCCAAAATATTTCAAATGGTCATATGAACTTGACCCAACCCTTGTTTGACCCAATTTGACCAATTGGTCAACTTGACCCAAGTTGACCCATTTTGACCTAAATGGGTCAACATGAGCCAAATCATATCAAACCAACTCAAATTCAATGAAACTTGGCCAACCCATTTTTCAATCATACCAAACATATTCAAACTGAAATCAAGGTCATTTTACCCCTAGGCCATAGGGTAACCTAAAATCAAAACCACTTGGAATTTGGTCAATTCCTTTTCATGGACACTGACATCCTCTTAGTGGACCAAATGGTCACTAATGGACATGGTGCACATGACCCATTGGTTTGGGTCAGCCAAACCCAACCCAAGGTCAAACCCACCACTTAAAAGCACATGGGAATCCTTCCACTGAATTAAGCACATGGGACCTTCTCCACTCCGCCAACACCCATGCAAGTTCCAACAGCCTTAACAACCCATTCATGGTCAATTTGATCAAAATGGAAAGGAAGCTCACCCAGATTTTAGGGGAGATATACTCCCCTAATTTCACTTGAATTCATCACATTCGATTGAGCAAAGGAAGCAGAGTCATTGAAAGTCTCCCAAGCTTCCCAGAGTGAGTGAAAATCTCCATCTCTCATTTTCTAAAAAGGGAGCTCCAATTCCATCTCACTCAATACTCCAACCAATCCAATTCCTCCCAAACATCGAGGGCTCAATGAACTCATCCCAAGCTTCTTCCAAGCTCCAAAGGCAAGGGAGGGACTTTGATCAAGCCATGAGCATTTGAAGGTGAACTTGGTCCATAGGAAGATCTCAATCAACCCTCAAAAACAACAAGGCTTCGCTCCACTGATGAAGCTACTTCAAGGGATTCGAGCATGGTGATAGCCTCCATGAGGTATGCCATTAAACCCATAGTTTCATTTTTTCTAGTCCTTTATGAAGTAAATTTCACCTAAGCAAATTAGCTAGATGTTCCCCCTTTACTCTTAGATGGTGTGGAATTTGGTTTCAATCTGAAGCTTAATCGAGATCTTCAAGATGATGGTGGCCATCTCCCGAAGATCGATAAATCATGGGCCATCCATCTATGCATTTTGGATGGATGACCATAATTAAGATGCATAGGATATTAAATCCTTTAATACTGTAGGCTTAATCTCAGCCATCCGATCCTTGATCAAACGAATGGAGAAAGCGATGCAGCATGCTATGCTACATGATGTGATAACTTAAATAGCCTCTCCATCATGCACATGGAAAGCGCACGCCGCCTCCGGCATGACGGATTATATTTTAATTAGGGATTTATTAATTTTCTTAAAAATTCATATTCATAACTAATTTTAAAAAAATACTAAAAATATAAGGTAAAAGCATTAGAAAGATAATTCAGAGGACAATATTCTAAAATTAATTTCATTTGATTTTGAATAGTATATTTTACTTAATTAGGGTTTTAATGAAAACCTGATAACCCTAATTACTCCCTAATTGTCCCACTCATTAATCTCAAACTTCTCATGTGCATTTAGGGCTGCCTCCCTTACTTTTCTTGGGATTTATTGATGGGTTAATTAGGGGGATCAATTATTGAATCGCTAATTACCCTCTTAATGTAATTAAGCCTAATTAAGTGTGTGAATAGTGGTTTAATCCCTTGATTAAGTTAATTAAAATTTTTGAGTGAAGAGGTTTAGGAATAATTTGGGATATTTTCCAAGTTATTCCTTAAACTGCCATTTTCTTCCTTAATCTAAATTTAATTAAGGGTTAATCCACTAAATTACTTAATTAACTTTATAAAATTTTCAAAACATTCCAGAACTTAATCAATCCATTTTGGGTAGATGCTTAGGTGTTTAATAACCTAAGTGGCTTAAGGAAATCAAAATCCACATGTGTGGAAGGGTTATGAAAGTACTTAACTTAAACCCTTTAGCTTAATTAATCATTAATTGAGCCAAATGCATTAGGCCTTTTCTTCCTAGTGCATTGCTAATTTAAATTCCTTGTGGTTTTATGTCATATTATTCATAATTATTTGTTAACTATGCTAAGGTGTGTATAAGGTACTAATTTACACTTAATGTACACAACCTAACTAAAACATAAAATTGACCTAATCACCTAAAAATTAAACAAAATAACATACACATGTGGGAATGGGTTAGGACCAAAAACTCATCTCACATTTCTCAAATTTAAATCAAACTCAAATAAAATTCAAACTCTCTTTAAAATAAATTTGATTTGCTTTAAATAATATTCATAGGATTGTCTTTAGAATTAATTAGGGTGAATGAATTTACATTACTTTCAACTTTATTTCTTTCCAAGCATGCTAAATATGTATGTTATATGAAAATCATGCATTCATTCCTTTAAAAAACTCAAAATTAAAATGAAATGTTTTCTTTATGTCAAGTTGTATGTATTGGCTAAAGTAAGAATATGAATGCTATTATCACTATTAAATTCAAAATTATTTTTAAAATTTATAAATCAAACATCAAAATTGAAAGGTATGCTACTTATAATTATTTATAAGCTTGCATGTGAGAAATATAAAGATATGTATTATGTGGTTTCCTTCTCTCTCTTTTTAACATAGTTGTATAGATTTGGCAAAGTGTATAGTCCATTTGAAAAGAACAATTGCTCAAATCCATTTCTATACACCTATGTCATGGCTTAAGAAGGACATCACACATATAAATTAAACAACCAAACCAAAATTAAATAATTATAAACTTTTGCATCTTTCTTTTTCCATTTATTTCTTTTGTACATGCATATGTATTTAAGAAAGTGGTATATTAGGACAACTGGGTTAGACTTTTAAGTAGCCCTAAGTAGGTCTTGTACCTTACATCCCTGGTGCTGATAATGGCACCGTACGCACTTATGCCTTTCCTACATACACACGTGCATATGAATAAAGGATAAAAGAATACCTCTTTTTCTACTTAATGAAAATCATGCATCATAAAGCATCCAAATTTTCTTAAGTAACACTACTTAGCATTCATCATTAAAGTGTGCTAAACATTCATTTTTACATGTATAGATATGCTTAGATTCATCCATATGCATGTTATATGTTGGGAAAGAAATAAAGTGATGTGTGTTTGTGATATTATTTCATTTTACTTAATCTTAAAATGCCTTTTTTTTTGAATAGGTTTGTTTAGAGTTATCTAAACTTAGGATTAATTAAAACATAAAAAAAAAAACATTCACTAAACAAAATCAAACATGAATCTACTTTAGAAATTACTTAAGGGAAGGAAAGAGAAGTTCTTTTCTTTTTTCCTCTTTACAACTTAGTAATTAATTATTCAAACTTAAAAAATCACAAATAAAATCAACCCAATCAACTAAACAACTTAATAAAACCACCTCTAAGTTGAACATTTTTCATACTTAGAAAATTTAAACCTTAAAGCCATAGCTAAGCATACCACATAAACCTTAAATGGCACACATTAAAGTAAGTCACCATTTCTAGCTTTAGGTTGCAGGTTTGATGATTCTTTTGTTTTATTTTGTGATATAATATTTTAGTCTGATGTTAGTATAGATTGAATGGTAGGATGATTTAATCTAATCATTATCTTCAAGGGATTGTGCTTAAGGGCTAATAAATAAAAATATAAATGCTTTTGTGAAGGTGCTTATACCCTATAATCCAATAGGCTAGGTGGACTTAGTTACCATGTGTGCAATAATATATATACATGCTTGGGATTTGTATGGTTTGTTTAGCTAATCTCTTTTTGTGTAGTTAGATTTACTTTTCTTTTCATGTAATTTTATAATAATTAGATTTTGGAATGATTATTATGGGGATTAGATGAGCATTGGTCATCTTATATCATGTGAAGCCTTTGGAACATCCACCTTCCAACCAAAAAGGGAAGAAAAGAAGAAAGAAGAAAGAAGAAAAAGAAGAATGAAGACCCCATAACATGAATTCCTTGCTTAATTATAATTAATTCATTTGTAATCGGTTGTAGAGAGTAACTACCCAATTTTATTTTCGTGGGTGGTCTCATAAAATGGCCTTTTATTCTTTTGTGTTAGCTTTATAAAATGTTGATGTTTGTTTAGCTTGCATTAAATGATAAGTTTTTCTAGTTTCTTCCTTGCTTGATGTATGGCTTGGATGATTAGGCTCTTAGGAAAAATAAATCTTCTACCAAATTAATCAACTAAAATTAAAATAAATAACTCATAACCTCACCTAAAGCTTAAGTTAAAATCAAGATAAAAGAATTAGTAATTATGATGAATTTCTTATTTTAACATCATGCATAAAGCATATTGTTTCACTCTTGATTGGAGGCTTCCACCTTTAGAGAACTTGGCTTGACCTTTGAGAGCCATGGTGGAAAACACCTCATCTTATTAATTTTGGCCCATAATCTATTTCTCATGCATTAGCATATGAATCCTATAGTCAAATGATTGTCCAAAATGAAAATAAAACATATAAAATTTGCATTATATTTAAGTCATTAATGCCCTACATGATCTAGTCTCTTAGGGAGTGTGTTAAGGACTCTCTTTCTAAATAAATAATAACTTGCTATCTTGTAAAACATATGACTTGCCTACATATTTTAAAATGTAGGAGGAGTTACCCCTGTGTTTGTAAGTCCAACTGGTTTATCCTCTTGTGGAGGTAAACCAAATACCCATTTTCACTTAGATTTAGGTCATGCTTTTGGCCCTGCTCCCTAGATAGTTTAGAGGTTGCTACTCCCCTTTGCGGGCCATAAGCATAAATCTTCACCTCTTTGGTATTTTTGTGACCATGTATCTTGGAATTATAAGCCTTAGCATTTTAATGAAAATTTGACTCAAACAAAATAATTTAATTTCAAAAATGTAAAACCCAACTATAGGGTAGTTTGGTATGCTTACTAGGCTTCCTAGTATCTTAAGCATCCCCTTCTTATTTCATTTGATAAAACTCTCCTTTGATTTTTGAAACCTTGAGATGACCATCATTTATCTTAATGAGTATTCAAGGAATCTTCCTTGGGATGTAATTAACTATACCTTGTAGAACTTAACAACCCAAATAAAATAAACTATTTACTTTCCATGAAAAGTAGGAAGAATCTCTTTGAAGTCCCATAGTCTTAGAGTCCTTAAGGTGATTAGTCCTTGGTGGGTGACTTCTATCTTGAGATAGTACACCTCTCCTCAATGTCGATCCCCAATAAGAACATCATATCTGCACATAACAAGATATATATATATATATATATATATATATATATATATATATATATATATATATAGATATATGATATATATATATATATATATATATATATATGTTTTCATTTATCCCAAATAGATGATGAATAGATATAAAATATTTCCATGATTTTCTAGATACTGTAAGGTTCCTCTCTCCATCTTTGGTAAATGATCATTGTCAATATCAATAGTGGGTTTATACTTGTGTGAATCCAAGACTATCTTTCTTCCATTGGCAGCTTTCATCTTTAAGTTAAGCTAAAATAACATCGGTTTTGGGACCTCACTGTGTTGGTCTTAAAACATTGTTCCCAATGGGTGAAAATAAAATGAATAAAAAAGAAAATAATTAAAGATTTCCTACCATTTTATTGTAAGGAAAGGTTCATTCTAAAAATAAAGATAAAATAAATCCTTCATAAAAGTCTTTCTTTTCAAAAGCACTTTTTCAAAATACACTTAATAAAATATTTACACTATGTCTACCAGTTTTTCACAATTGTTACATGTAGAAAGATTTGAAAAATTAAACCAACACTCAAATTTTCTAAAAGCACAAATGAACATCTTTACTCAATTCATTTTGATGAAGACTTCATTTTCAAAAATAAAATTCCAATAATCATGTTTTCAAAAGCATAAAATTTGAAGATGGGCCTTTCCATTCAATACATCCAAATGTGTTGGATGGATATTAGCAAAATCACAACTTTGAATTCCACTCAACACATTTTGTGTTGTTGAATTTTCAAAAAGCACATATGAAACCTCTCCATTCAATATACCCAAATTTATTGAATGAAGATTTCATTTCAAATAAATGACATTATTTTGAAATACCATCAACATATTCCATATATGTTGGGATTTATCAAAAACACACATGAAAATACATCTTTGAAATGAAACATAATTGATTTTCATCTTACATACCCAAATTGTTAAGTGGAAATTTTTCAAAATCAAATAAAAACACAAAAATTTCAAAGCACATTGAACTTCATTTTAGCATACCACATTTGATGTGAAGTCTCCATTTTCAAAACAAATCAAAATAAAAAAAAAACAAAAAAGAAACACATTTGAATTTCATTCTCATAGCACATTTGCTAAAAATTCCATTTTCAAAACAAAATTTTTCAAAACATGTTTGAACTTCATTTTAGCATACCACATTTGCTAAAATAAAGTCTCCATTTTCAAAAACATAATTTTTCAAAACATGTTTGGAACTTTATTCAAGCATACCACATTTGCTAAAATGAAGTCTTCATTTTCAAAAACAAAATTTTTTTCAAAACATATTTGGAACTTCATTCTAGCTTACCACATTTGTTAAAATGAGTTCCATTTTCAAAACAAAATTTTTGAAAACAATTGAACTTCATTCTACCATATTTGCTAAAGTGAAGTCTCCTTTTCAAAACACAAAAAAATTGAAACACATTTAAATTTCTTTTATTAGCCAAATTGTTAAGAAGTCTCCATCTCACAAAAAATTTCAAAACACATTGAACTTCATTTTAGCATACCACATTTGCTAAAGTGAAGTCTCCATTTTCAAAATAAATAAAATAAAAAAGATGCACTTTGAACTTCATTTTAGAATACCATATTTAAAGTGAAGTCTCCATTTTCAAAACAAAATCAAAAATACAAAAATTTGAAACACATTTTGGAATTTCATTTAGCATACCTTGCTAAGTGAAATCTCCATCTCATAAAATTTCAAAACACATTGTAACTTCATTTTAGCATACCACATTGCTAAAGTGAAGTCTCCATTTTCAAAACAACCAAAAGAAACTTTGGAACTTCATTCTTTAGCATACCATATTTTCTAAAGTGAAGTCTCCATTTTCAAAACAAAATCAAAACATAAAAAATTTGAAACATTTTTTTGGAATTTCATTTAGCATACTATTTGCTAAGTGAAATCTCCATTTCACAAAATTAAATAAAAACATTGGAACTTCATTTTAGCATACCATATTTGCTAAAAGTGATGTCTCCATTTCAATCAAATTCAAAGAGAAACATTAGGATTTCCTTAGCATACCCAAATTTTCTAAGGATCCTATTTTTCAAAATCAAAATCTCTAAAAATAGAAGAAACACATTAGGAATTTCTTAGCATATTCAAATTTGCTAAGAGTCTTATTTTTCAAAAAATTTCAAAAATAAATAAATAAAATAAAACACACTTGGATTCCGCATTTAGCATACCCAAATTTGCTAAATGAGAATTCCATTATTCAAATCACAAGTGATTCACTAAATAAAGCAAATAAAGGAGAAAGAAGAAATTGTTTTCAAACACCCCACTTAGCATATCCAAATTTGCTAAGTGAATAGCTCCTAAAAATCACAAATCAAAAATAAAATCAATTGACCCTTTACTTTAACATTCCAAAATTTGTTAAGTAAAGGGTCCTCATAATCAAAAATCAAAATTGAAATATGATCCTATGGAATCATCTCTTCAAAAATATTTAAACCCATTTTCAACATACTCAAATTTGTTGAAAGTGGAATCTACATTCAAAAATTCTTCTTTATAATCAAATCTCAAAATCTATTCTAAATCATTTGAGCCTGACTTAACACTTTCAAGATGTTGAGTATGGGTTCAAATTCTAAATTCAAATTCAAAATCAAGAATGATTCAAGTTTGTTTTCACATTATAGTTACAAATGCCTTAATTTTTTAGTCTCAAGATGTTTAATTCAATGAGCAATTGTGTGTCCACTTTTCACCATGGGATGGATCGCCTGATTAAAGTGCCTTCCCGCTTTGACATCACCCCATCTACTTTGGATGAGGTTTGAGGGGCATTACATACAAGGGGACCTCTCCCAAGAATGCAGATTCTCACATGAAAAGGAATGGTGGTTCATAGTAGCAGAAGTAATGTGCACCGGGTTCCCCTTGCAATTAGGGCTAACACCCATTCACTAGCATCAAGGGAAGGATCCCCCATCCCAGGATTGTCTCCCACTTTCAAGATTCACTTACTTGCTCCTCATTGCTGGGAGATGGAGGTAGCCACATAGTTTATTATTGAGGAGTTGTCCACATTGGTTTCCCATCCACACCTAAAGCCCATCCTCTCTCTCTGAACATAGAGATGTCGAGGATTTCTACTTCACCTCCATCAAATTTAGTTCAAAACCATAAAGGAGAGGAGGAGGTTATAAGCAGCCTCCACCCATTTTCTAAGTGGAGCCTCATGATCTATGGGGCTTAGTTTGATTTGAGATCCGTTATCCCTCGTAGTGTGGTGAAGCATATTAGGCAGGAGAGGGCTACGGAGGCCCATACCTCCATTCATATCACCAACCGGGAGAGGTGGAGGTTCAGTTGGCAGTCAACAACCTTTGTACTCATTGATTTTATTCATGGGCGCACTATTCGCATTGATCATATAGACAACATTCTACTCATGGGGACCACACATCATAGGAGGGCAGCTCCAATCCCGAGAGAGTCGGTGGTGCCTCCACCCCGCTAACCCCACCATCTCCATCCATGTTCCAACATTCCACCAAAGGCCATGAAGCATCTGGAAGAAGAGGAATTCTGATCCACCAAAGATCCTATCCTACAGCCTACTATGGTGAGCTTTTCTATTATTTTACCCTTTGGAAGAAGGAAACACCTCAAAGCATGTGGTCCCTTCACCACCACCACACCACAAGACATAGATGGTTCGCATGTCAAGGGAGAAGGTGATAAAACTGTATTTATGATGATATAGATCCTAGAGTTTTGCCCCAGATTCAAGAAAATGAGCATATTTCTTCCAATGAGTATAGCCCTCTGGTTAACTCTTCAGATGGGAGGTCAAATCTCACAAGACATGATAGTGATCCCATAAATGTCACCAAAGTCATTTGTGCTCACAAATCATTTTCTGACATAATTTTCATTTTCATGGAGAAGAACCTAGGATATGATTATGAAGAAAACTGATCCCAATGAAGATGATTTATTGGGAGATTCACATTTTAATGATACCAATCCCTCCTTAGACCTCTGACCCAACACCTCCTTCAAATTATGCCTGTTAGAAGATTTCTACCATATAGCTTTGAACCAAATTCTTCAAGTCAAACTCCAAACTCATATCAACTCACTCTAACTCAAACCTGAACCAATTCAATGGATTTTCAAATCATGAATCATTCCAATTAAAACTTATCATTGAAGCCCATGAGATTCCAAATCAAAATATTTCTAAGTCCTTTGATTCTTTCATGGACTTAGCTCAAATCAAATCTAAATCAATTCAAATCTGAATTTCATAACTATTTATATTCTATATTTATATAAATGAAATATAAATTCAAATCAATCAAACCAAATTCAAAAATTCAAATCCAAATCAAAAAATCTTTCCTAAGTCTTTGATTCTCATGGACTTTCAAATCAAATCTAAATCAATTCAAATTCAAGGAATTTTCATTTCATTTATATTCTCATTTATATTCACAAATATAAATGAAATATAAATTATCAAAATCTCAAAATTCAAACTCAAATTCAAACAAATTCAACCTAAGTTTCAAGTCAAATTTGAACTTAGCCAAATCAAACTCAAATCAAGCCAAAACCTTGATTTTTCTTCATGATTCAGCAATCCTTCAATCATGACTCCAAATATAAATACAAACTCCAATCATCAAATCAAAACTAAATTAAAAAATCAAACCCAAGTCAAACTCATATTCACCCTTTGAACTTGAAATTATCAACTGAATCAAAACCCATTTGACTTCAAATCAATTGTAAATCGATTTAAATTTCAACCATAAGTCCATGTGTGAGTTCAATCAAACTCAAATCAAGCTTTGACCAAATTTGACCCACTTAGCTCACTTGAAAAGTGACCTAAAGTACCTTATGAGCCAAATTCTAATCCTAACCAAATTGGATTGAACTAAGCTCACCTAAGCCTCACATTGTGAGCAATAATCATCATAAGATGATCAATCACTCAAATTGGTCAAACCAAGTCAACCTAAGGTTGACCAAGTCAACACTTAGCCAAATGAAACCTAAAGTAGCCAAAATCCACCATAGGCCAAATTGATTGAAACCATTGATCAAAACTCATTCATGATCAATGTTTGAACTAGCCCAATTGGACACTTGACCCAAGTTGACCCAACTTGACCAAAAAAGTAAAAATATGTTAAAACTTGATCTAAGTCAAATTGATTGAAACTAATGGGTCAAGTTCATTCCAAATCACTTGTTGAACTTGACCAAAGCTCAATTGGCCAACTAGATCCAACCTAGCCCTTGACTTGAACCCAACTTGACCTAAAAGGTCAAATTGAGCCAAATCAAATATAAACCAAATTGATTGGAAACAAAGATACCAATCCATTTCAAATGATCAACCAAACATAAACCAACCCATGACCTCAAATAGTCAAATGGGTCAAATTGGTCAACTTGACCCATTTGACCTAAATGAAATCAAATGAACCAAATTATAAAATAAATTGAATCAAACCAATGATGCCAAAATTTCAAATGGTCATATGAACTTGACCCAACCTTGGTTTGACCAATTTTCAATTTGGTCAACTTGACCTGTTGACATATCAAATGGGTAAACATGAGCCAAATCATAAAACAATCAAATTCAATGAAATCCCAAAACCATTTTACCAAATATTAAAATTGAAATTTATGGAATTAAATGGACTAATGGACATGGTATGACCATTGGGTTTGGTAAACCCAACTGGTCAAATCACACTCATGGAAATGAGCATGGAATCCTCCTCACTTGAATTAAGCACATGGGACCTTCATAACCTCGCCAAATCAATCATGTGTATCCACCTAACAACCCATTGCATAAACAATTTGATCAAAATGGAAAGGAAGTTCGTCATTGTTGTGGGGAGATATACTCCCCTAATTCCACTTGAATTCATTAACATGAGCTGAACCCGAGAAGTCATTTCAAGTCTCCCCAAGCTTTAGTGAGTGAATTCTCCATTTCTTAATTTCTTAAACCAAAAAATAGGAGAGCTCCAATTTCCATCTCACCAATACCCAAACCAATTCTCCTGAGCACCCCTGAGCTCAATAACTCATCCCCAAGCTTCTTCCAAGCTAAAGGCAAGGGAGTGGACTGATCAAGTGAGCATTTGAAGGTGAACTTGGTCCATAGGAAGATCCATTCATCAACACTCAAACCTTCAACAAGCTTCCTCTCCACTAGATGAAGCTACTTCAAGAATCGAGCCGGATAGCCTCCTGAGGTATGCCATTAAACCAGCATAGTTTCATCTTTGGTCCTTTATGAAGGAAAGTTTCACCCTAGCTAGTCATTGGATGTGTTCCCTTTTACTCGTAGATGATGTGGGTTGAATTTAGTTTCAATCCAAGCACAATCGAACTCGGATCTTCCCTTAGAAGATGGATGGTGGCCATCTCCCATAAGGAAGATCAGGGATGGTTCATGGGCCATCCATCCACTCATTTTGGATGGACGACCATGATCAAGATAAGTAGGATATCATTTAATAATCTCTTTAATCACATTTGATCCTTCATCTAACGAGGAGAAAGCATAAATGGCCAATGCGGTGATGATGACAACTTAAATTGACAATCACATGAAATCACGCGCCTCGCGGCGAAATGATTAGCTATTTAAAGTAGGGATTTATTTAATTATCCTTAATTATTGAATCTTCATATTTACATAATTAATGTAGAAATAAAATATAATAAATGCATTGAAAGATAATTGAGAGAATATTCTAAAATTAATTTCATAGATTTTGAATAGTATATTTTCAATTGGTTTTAATGAAATAATAACACTAATTACTCCTTAATTTTTTCACTGATTAATCTCAAACTTCTCATGTGCATTTAGGGGATGACTCCCCTAATTTTCTTGGGATTTATTGATGGGTTAATTTGGGATCAATTATTGAATCTTACCCTCTAATGTAATTAAGTAATTAAGTGTGTAATAGTGTTTAATCTTTGATTGAGTTAATTAAGTTTTTTTAGTGATTAAGAGGTTTAGAATAATTTTGGGATATTTTCTAAGCTATTCCTTAAACCCCTTTCTTTCCTTAATTTAAATTTAATTTTTAATCCAAATTAGTTACTTAATTAATTGATAAAATTTTCAAAATATTCTAGAACTTAATCAATCCATTTTGGGTAGATGCTTAGTTGTTTAATAACCTAAGTGGCTTAAGGAAATCAAAACCCAATCCATATTTATGGGAAGGGTTATGAAAGTACTTAACTTAAATCCTTTAGCTTAATTAATTATTAATTGTGAGCCAAATGCATTAGGCCCTTTTCTTCCTAGGTGCATTACTGATTTAAATTCCTTTTGTTGTTTTATGTCATATCATTGGCTCATAATTATTTGTTAATATGCTAAGGTGGTGTAGGTAATTAATACACTTAATGTACACCCTAACCTAACTAAAACATAAAATTGACCTAATCACCTAAAAATTAAACAAAAATAACATATACATGTGGAAATGGGTTAAGACTGGCAAACTCATCTCACATTTCTCAAATTTAAATCAAACTCAAACAAAATTCAAACACTCTTTAAAACAATTTTGGTTTTCTTTAAATAATTCTATTCCATAGGATTGTCTTTAGGAATTAATTAGGGTGAATGAATTTAAATTGCTTTCATCACTTTATTTCTTCCCTAGCATGTTAAATATGTATGCCATATGAAAATCATGCATTCATTCCTTTAAAAAAATAAAATTAAAATGAAATATTTTCTTTATGTCACATTGCATATTTTGGTTAAAGTAAGAATATGAATAGCTATTATCACTATTAAATTTAAAATTATTTTTAAAATTTATAAATTAAACATTAAAATTGAAAGTATGTTACTTATAATTATTTATAAGCTTACATGTGAAAAATATAAAGATATGTATTATGTGGTTTCCTTCTCCTCCTTTCTTAACATAGAATTGTATAGATTAAAGTGTATAGTCCATTTGAAAAGGACATAACACTTGCTCAAATCCATTCCTATACACTCCTATGTCATGACTTAAGAAGGAATTTCACATCACACATATAAATTAAACAACCAAACCAAAAAATCAAATAAATATAAACTTTTACATCTTTCTTTTTCCATTTATTTCTTTTGTACATGCATATATATTTAAGGAAAGTTGTTTATTAGTCTGGATAACCTCGAGGTTGCGAGGCTTTAAGTAGCCCTAAGTAGGTCTTGTACCTTACACCCCTAGTGTTAACAATGGCGTCATACTCACTTATGCCTTTCATGCATATACATATACATATGAATAAAGGATAAAAGAATACCCCTTTTTCTACTTAATGAAAATCATGCATCATAAAGCATCCAAATTTTCTTAAGTAACACTACTTAGCATTCATCATTAAAGTGTGCTAAACATTCTCATTTGTATGTATAGATATGCTTATGATTCATCCATATGCATGTTATATGTTGGGAAAGAAATAAAGTGATGTATTTTGATATTATTTCATTTTATTTAATCTTAAAATGGGTTTCCTTTTGAATAGGTTTATTTAGAGTTATTATAAACTTAGGATTAATTAAAACATATAAGAAAATAGTCACTAAATAAAATCAAACATGAATCTACTTTAGAAATTACTTAAGGTAGGGAAGGAAAGAAGTTTCTCTTTTCTTTTCCCTCTCTTTACAACCTAGTAATTAATTATAGGTTCATTCAAACTTAAACAAATCACCAAATAAAAATCAATTAAATCAACTAAATAACTTGAATAAAACCACCCATCTAAGTTGAACATTTTTCATACTTAAAAATTTAAACCTTAAATCCATAGCTGAGCATACCACAGAAATCTTAAATGGCACACATATTAGGCTAAGTCACCATTTCTAGCTTTAGGTTAAGGTGGTGCATGGTTTGATGCTTTACTTTTATTTTCTGATATAATGTTTTAGTGTGGATGTTAGGGTGTATGTGCGTAGACTGAATGATAGGATGATTTAGTCTAATCATTATCTTCTGCAAGGGATTGTGCTTAAGGGGCGTTGTAATAAATAAAAATATGCTTGTGCGGTGCTTATACTAAGCATAATCAATTGTAAATGACTTAGTTACCCATGTGTGGGTCTAAGTCCAATATGTCTTCATACATGCTTGATTTGTGGTTTATTTGTTAATCTGTTTTTTACAAGTGTTAGATTTACTTTTCCTTTTTCACGTAATTTTATAAGGATTTTGAATGATTGATATGGGGATTAGGATGATCATTGGTCATAAGATCTCATAACCTAAAACCTAAGTTAAAATCAAGATAAAAAAAAATCAACCCTTTTTGGATGTGTACTTTCTTTTCTAACATCATGCATAAAAATATATTGTTTCACTCTTGATTGGAGGGCTTCCTCCTTTTCCAGAGAACTTGGCTTGGCCTTCAAGATCCATGGTGGAAATACACATCCCATCTTGTTGATTTTTGCCCATAATCTTATTTCTCATGCATTAGGCATATGAATCCTATAGCCTGAGTCAAATGATTGTCCTAAATAAAAATAAAACATATAAAAATTTTGCATTATATTTAATTTATTGAATCATGCCCTACATGATCTAGTCACTTAGGGAGTGTGCTTAAGGACTTAGTCTCTTTCTAAATAGATAACAACCTTATCTTGCATATATGACTTGCCTACATATTTTAAAACTATAGGAGAGTTGAAATTGACTCTGTGGTTTATTCTCTCTTGTGAGGTAAACCAAATATTTTTTACTTTAGATATAGGTTGTGCTTTTGGCCCTCAAAGCTTCCTAGGTGAGTTGAGAGGTTACTCCTCTTTGTGGGCCATAAGCATAAATCCTCACCTCTTAGGCATTTTCGTGACCTTGTATCATAGAATTGTAAGCCCTAGCATCTAATAAAAATTCAACTCAAATAAAGTAATTCAATTTCAAAAATGTAAAGCCTAACTATAGGGTAGTTTGGGATACTTATTAGGCTTCCTAGTATCTTAAGCATCCCAACTTATTTCCATTTGGCTTTAATAAAAACTCCCTCTTTTTGATCGATCCCACTTGGCTTTCTAAAAATAAACTAATCGGTTGATAGTCCAACCTTTTTGAAATCTTTAGAGATGATGATCATTTATCTTAATCGAGAGTATTCCTAAGGAATCCCAATCCTTATGGTGTAATTAATTATGGGGGCTTGCCCCTATTGGGAACTTAATAAACTTGATTTAAAATAAACCCTGCTTTACCTTTCCATGTAAAGTAGGAGAAGAATCTATAGTACATTTCAAAGACTCATAGTCCTTAGGAGTCCTTATTGAGGTGATTAGGCCCATTGTAGGGTGGTGACTTCTATCTCTTGATATAGTACACCTCTCCTCAATATCGTACCCGATCACCCTAATAAGAATATTTGTAGATCTATGTGGCATCCCCGGCATATTATATATATATATATATATATATATATATATATATATATATATATATATATATATATATATATATATATATATATATATATTGTGTGTGTGTGTGTGTGTGTGTGTGTGTGTGTGTGTGTGTGTGTTTTCATTTGTCCTTCTTTTCAAAAGGAAATGAGATAGATGAAGGCAAAGATATAGATATAAAATATTTTCACTTGGAGAATTTGTTATGGATCAGATTCTCCTTTGTTCAGTAAATTTGAGATAGTCTAGGATAATATAAACTCCTCCTCAGTATGATCCCTCACAAACTAACAGGGTCCGTGATAAACAAACAAAACAAATAAATAAATTAATTCGCTTGTGGATTAGGAATTCAATCCTCTAGTAGCCCCTTTCCCAAATAGGCATCTTATTTTTAGAGTAGTGTGAGCAAAGCTCCCTATAGGAATTGCCTGACTACTCTCGAGTAGAGATAAGTTCCTCGATCCCTCTCATTAGTTTCCCTTAGGTCGTTCAATCTATTTTGCCGCCATAGGTTACCTGGTCATTTTGCTTTGGAAGATGTAAGTCACTATGTATTCTTTCTAGCATGGTATGCATAAATCAGAGGCCAAAGCTAGGTTAACATGTTACCTCGCTAATATGTTGCCCCAGTAGTCTTCTATACAAGAAAGATGTGAGTCCCTGTGCTTTCTTTCTTGAATCAACCACTACAAACTGAAAGGCACCTCTTTGGTTAGATAGTCCTACTATGTGGTTGGTAGACTACCCCTTTGGATTGGTAAATATGAGCTAGACCAAGGCTTACATGATCACTTAGATCTATCACCATGACATCCAAAATTTAAATTTTTAAAAATATATGAAACACATCCTTTCTAACCTCCCTAGTACAGTCAAATTTGAAACAAATTCAACCCTCCTCCCTAGTGGAGTCAAACTAAACAAAAAAAATAAATCCAATCAACCTCTAGTGGAGTCAAATCAAACAAATCAAATCAATCTCCTTGGTGAGATGCAAGTCTTTCCAATTCCCCGTGAGTCTCAATCAACCCAAACTTGCTCCTAGTGAAGAGTTCACACTTTCATCCCATAGATCAATTCTAATCCCCAGGAGGATTTCACTACCTCTTATCCCCTGGAAGACTTGAATTTGCTATGGAGAGTTCACATTTTCATCCCTAGTGGATCACTATAAATAAACAAATCCGTAGACCCAAATCAAATTAAACCTTTCATCCCCAGTGGATGACTTTAACCTCTTCCCTAGTGGAAGGTTCACATACTCAATCCACAAATTCCTCCTTCACTCTTATGTAGGCATAAGTAGTCACATTGTAAGATTTTGATTCCCTATACACCTCTGGTTTGGAAATAGATCATTTCTATTAGTGCTTGTGATCGTTCGACATTGTTGATCATCTCAGTGAACACCAATACATGCGGTATCCCTTGTCAGTCACACCATACCTATTTGACACCCTTTGTTGACCTCACTTTTGGAGTGAGCTTTCAACTTCTCCATCCTAGCCATAAGGACTCCTCTAGACATTAAGAGTTTCTTAGTCTTAAGACACTTCTAGTAATTAGGTGAACACTCAACCTAACCCTAGAGACTTAGAAGAGTTATCCATAGGAAATGGGTTATGGCTTAGGGGTATTAGAAAAACTTGCCTACCCTTTAGCTCAAACCAAATCCTTACTTCCTTCTTTCAAATCAACCTCAAATTTAAATCAACCTCAAATTCAAATCAATTTCAAACCTTAAATCAATTCCAACCTGATTGATTTCTTCAAATCATCAAATCAATTCCAAGATCCAAATCATGAATCAATTTTAAGTTAGATGATTGAAACCCATGATTGAAATCCAAACCCAAAATCTTTCTTAAGACATTTTGATTTCATCATATAGACTTAGCTCAAATCAAATCTAAATCACATCAAATTCAAAAGATTTTCTCATAACACGTTTATATTCTCATTTATATTCATAAATATAAATGAAATATAAATTCAAATAACCAAAACTAAATTCAAAACTCAAATCCAAATCTAACTAAAGTATAATTTACCTCTTTCAAGTCAAATCCTTGAACTCCTTAAAACAAATTCAAATTAATTCAAGCTCAAAAGATTTTCTCATAACCCATTTATATTCTCACTTATATTCATAAATATAAATGAAATATAAATTCAAATAACCAAAACTAAATCCAAAATTCAATTTCAAATCCAAAATCTTTCCTAAGCCCTTTTGATTTCATCTTATGGACTTAGCTCAAATAAAATTCAAATTACTCCAAATTCAAATGATTTTTCTCATAACCCATTTATATTCTCATTTATATTCACAAATATAAGTGAAATAAAAATTAAAATGACCAAAACTAAATTCAAAACTCAAGCCCAAATCTAACCTAAATCCAAACTATACCCTTTCAAGTTAAATTCTTGAACTTAACCAAATCATTCTCAAATCAATTCAATCTTTTGGATTTTCTTTCCAAACAATCAATCCCTCAATCTCAAACCAAATATAAACACAAACTTCAGTCATCAAACCAAAATCAAACTAACTTAAGTCAAACCCATATTCACGCTTTAGACTTGAAATTATCAAATGAATCAAAACCCATTTGATCCCAAATCACTTGTAAATGGATTTATATTTCAATCATAAGTTCATATCTGAGTTCAACCAAACTTGAATCAAGCCTTGATCAAGCCAATTGACTCACTTAGGCTCACTTGACCTAAAGTGCCCTAAGGTACCTTTTTGAGCCAAATTCTAATCCAACCCAAATTAGGTTGAACAAAGCCCATTTAAGCCTCACATTATGAGCAATAATCATCCCAGGATGATCAATCATACAAATTGGGTCAAACCAAGTCAAACTTAGCCTTTGACCAAGTCAACACTTAGCCCAAATAAAATCTAAACTAGCCAAAATCCACCAAAGACCAAATTGATTGAAACCATTGACCTAAACCAATCCATCATCAATGATTGAACATGATCAAAAGCATCAATTGAGCCAAACTAAATTGGCCCCGTTGACCTAAAAGTCAAAATAGATCAAATCTAATCTAAGCCATATTGATTGCAACCAATAGTCAAATTCATTCTAAATCACTTGTTGAACTTGACCAAAGCTTCAATTGGCTAACCTCAACCTAGCAATTAACCATGAACCCAACTTGACTAAAGGTCAAATCAACTTGAAATCAAACCAAATCAAAATTGATTGAAACCAAAGATTGACATTTCAAATGATCAACCAAGCCTAAACCAACCATGACCTAATTGGTCAAATAGGTCAAATTGATCAATTTGACCCAACTGACATAAGTGAACACAAATGAACCAAAACAAAATATAAATCAAATTGAACCAAACCAATGATACCCATGGGCTACAAATGATCATTTCAACTTAACCTAACCCATGGTTTGACCCAATTGACCAATTGGTCAACTTGACCCAAGTTGACCCATTTTGACCTAAATGGGTCAACTTGAGCCAAATCATATCAAATAAACTCCAAATTCATTGAAAATTGGTACAACACATTTTTCAATTATTCCAAATGTGCCTAAATCAAAATCATTGCCGAATGACCATTTTACTCCCAAGTCAAAGGGTAACCTATGGCCAAATTCACTTGGAATTTGGTCAATTCCTTTTCATGGCCACTTGGCATCCTTCTAATGGACCATTTGGGCACCAAGGGAGGTGGTGAACATGACCCATTGGGTATTGGTCAGTCATGACCCAACCTAAGGCCAAATTAACCCCTCCAATCAAAATTCTCCACTTAGATCACCTTTCACACTCATTTTACACATGTGAACCTCCTCCATTCCACTCCTCTGCCAAAGTTGAAGCACATGGGATCCCTAACAACCTAAACAACCCATTCAATCAGAGCAATTGATCAAAAATGAAAGAATAAGGTTTGGCCTTCCGATCCAAGTAGCGGGAGATATACTCCCCCTAATTTCCACTCAAACCAAATTCCTTGCATTTGATTGAGCTCAGAGGATCAAAGGCAAGATTTTAAAAGTTTCTTAAGAATTCCTAAGCTCATTTGAACTTCTCCTTCTCAGTTTCCTTTATAGCCAAAACAGGGGAGGCCTAAGGAATTCCCATTTCACTCAATTCTCAACTAAACCTCAATTGCTCTTGCAAGCACCATCAAGGCACCTAGTCAAGCCCACTAAAGGTGTTTTCCAAGCATCCAAGCCATGGGAAGGGAGACCTAGACCAAAGCCGCAAGCCATTGGTGGAAGCCTTGGCCAATTGGGAGATCCACTTCAAATTTAACCTTGAAACTTTCAACAGAGCTTTGTCTCCACTAGACGAAGCTACATTCTCCGTTGGAAGCACCAGTGATAGCCTCCGGCAAGGTATGACTCAAAACTAACCTTAATTTGAAAAATATTGGGTCCTTTGTGAAGGGAACTATAATCCCATTAAAATTCAATCATTGGATGTTCTTCCCTATGCTTCTAGATGGTGTGGGTTGAATCTCAGCCTAATCTGAGCTCAAGTGAGCTCGGATCATGCCATGGAGGACGGACGACCTCCGTCACCCGTAGGCTTAGGTAAGGATGAATCATGGGTCGTCTATCCCGTGTGTTTTGGATAGATGGCCCTAATTAAAACATGCTAGATCAGCTAAATTAATCCTTTATAACTAGGGGTTTAATCTTAGCCGTCTGATCCTTGGTGGAAAGTGCATCGCACAGCCAGCTATCGCGATGCATGATGTGACAACTTAAATAACCAATCCCATCACGCCATATGAAAAGCGCACATTGCATCAGCTACCCATGTGGCACTGATGGGATTAGTTAATTAATTAGGTTATTTAATTACCCATTAAGCATAGAAACTTCATAAATTCATAACTAAATGTAAACAATTCAAAAAAAATGCAAACTCAAGTTCATTTTAAAGATAATTCAGACGGGAATCAAATAAAATTATTTCTAATTTATTTTGAACAGTAGATTTTTCTTAATTAATGTTTAATTAAAAATCTAATAACTTTAATTACTCCCTAATGACTTCATTAATTAATTCCAAATTTCTTGGGTATGTTCAGTGGGATGACTTCTCCCTTAATTTTCTTGGGATTTATTAATGAGTTAATTAGGTAAATTAATTAATGAACCCTTAATCACCCTCTTAATGTAATTAAGAGTAATTAAACATGTGAATAGTGATTTAATTTTTTAATTGAGATAATTAAATATTATTTAAGTGAAGAGGAGGTTTATGGAATAGGTTTGGGATGTTTTCCCTAAGCTATTCCCTAAACCCCCTCTCTTCCTTAATCCAAACCTAATTAAGGATTAATCCACTAATGATCTACTTAATTAATCCAATCAAATTTTCAAAACCAATATGAACTTAATCAATCTCAATCTTGGGTAGATCCTTAGGTGTTCAAAAGCCTAAGGTAAGTTTAAGAAAATCATAATCCAACTCACATTTGTGGGAAGGTTATGAAAGTACTTAATTAAATCCTTTAGCTTAAGTAATCAATGATTGTGAGCCAATTGCATTAGGCCCCTTTCTTTTTTAGGAGCATTACTGATTTGAATTCCATGTGCTTGCATATCATATGTTGGCTCATAATTGTTAGGTTAATTATGTTAAAGTGGTGTAGGTAAGGGGTAATTAATAGATTTAATTTACACCTTAACCTAAATAAAATATAAAATCAATTTAATTGTTCTAAAAATTAACTAAACTAATTCACACATGGGGGAAATGGGTTAGGACCAGTAAACCCATTCTTACAAACCATTTTTCAAATCAAATTCAAAACAAAACTAAAAATCTCTTTAAGGAATTTTGATTAACTTTGAATAATCTTATCTTATAGGATTATCCGTAGGAATTAATTAGGGTGAATAAAGTCATATGCTTACATCACTTTATTTCTTTCCAAGCATGCTAAATGTTGTATGCCATATGAAATCATGCATTCATACTTTTGAAAAATCAAATTAAATAAAATGTTTCCTTTATGTCAAATTGCATTTTTGGCTAAAGTTAATAATATGAGTAGCTATTATCACTATTAAACTAAAAATTATTTTTTTAAAAAAAACCTACAAATCAAAGATTATAAATGAAGGTATGCTACTTATAAATATTTATAAGCTTGCATGTGATTATAACATAAGATGTATATTTGGTATTATTTTCCTTCTCTTCTCTTAACATGAACTTGTATAGGATTCACAAAGTGTATAGTTCATTTGAAAAGAACATAACACTTACTTAAATCTATTCCTATGCATTTCCATGTTATGATTTAAGAAGGATCTTCACATTTACACATGTAAATTGCATAATATCAAACAAAATTCTTTTGCATGACTCTTCATTCATTTGCTTTCTTTTTGTACATGCACATGTATTTAAGAAAAGTGGTATATTAGTCTGGACATCTCGGGGTTGTGAGGCTTTAAGTAGCCCCAAGTAGGTCTTGTACCTTACACCCCTAGTGTAAAAAATAATAGTGTTGTGCTCACTTATGTCATTCATACATGTAAATGTGCATTTTATCAATGGATAAAAGAATCCCTCTTTTCTGCTTAATAAAATCATACATTCATGAAACATTCAAATTTTCTTAAACAACGTCTCTTTGCATTCAATATTAAGGTGTGCTAAGATTTTGCATTACATGTATAGATATGCTTAAGATCATTCATATGTATGTTATGTGATAATAATTCACCTTAATTAATCCTAAGATGCCTTTCTTACTGAATAGATTTATTTAGAGCAAATCTAAACTTAGGGTTAATTAAAAACATAATAAAACATTCACTAAAAAAATCATTAATGAATCCACTTTAGAAATTACTTAAGGTAAGGATAAAAGAGAGGTTCTCTTCTCTTTTCTTCTCTTTATAATACTTAGTAATTAAGTGTAAGTTCATTCAAACCAAATTAAATCATAAATAAAATTGACAAATCAACTAAATCACTTAAAATGAAACCACCCTCTAAGTTGAATCCTTTCACACTTAGAAAATTCCAACCTTAAAGCCTAGCTAAGACATGCCACACAAGCCTTAAATGGCACACACATTAGGCTAAGTTACCATTTCTAACTCTATGTTAGGGCGGTGCATGGTGTGATGCTTGATTTTATTTTGTGATGTAATATTTTAGACTGGATGTTAGGATGTATGTGCATAGACTGGATGATAAGATGATCTTAGTCTAACCATGTCTTCTGCAGGGGATTGTGCTTAAGAAGCTTTGTAATAATAATATAATTTCTTTTGTTGTGCAGGTTGCTTATACCCCCTAAGGATGATCCAAAATAGGCCAAGTGGACTTGGTAACCCATCTATGGGGTGCTATGTTCAAATTATTCATATACATGCTTGGGTTCTGTGGTAAGTTTAGCTAATCTCTATTTTGTAGGTTATAGTTAGATTTACTTTCCCATTTTCATGTAATTTTTGCAATTAGGTTTTGGAATGAATGTTATGGGGAAGTGGAGGTGGACATTGGCCATAAGACCATATCTTATGTACCATGTGAAGCCTTGGAGCAAAGTACATCCCAACCAACCAAAAGAAGGAAGAAAGAAGAGAAGGAAAGAAAATAAAGAAAGAAATGAAGAAAGGAAGAAAGAAGAATGAAGAATGAATACCCCCATAACATGAATTCATTTTACTTGTAACTACTCAATTGTAATCCGGGTTGTATAAGGGTAGAGCTCGGCTACCAACATTTCTTTTTGGGTCTATGCGGTGGAGCCCGACCATATGAAAATCAAGGGAGCTTGGGAATGGCTTTGAAATGCTTGGGGAGAGTTCAATTTGATCCCCTTAGCTCTGTGGAAATGAATGCCTCTTATTTGAGTGGGAATGAAGAGTACATTCATTTTCTTTGGTTTTAATGAATGTTATGGGGAATGGAGGTGGACATTGGCCATAAGACCATATCTTATGTACCATTAGCAAAGTACATCCCAACCAACCAAAAGAAGGAAAAGAAGAGAAGGAAAGAAAATAAAGAAAGAAAGAAGAAAGAAAGAAGAATGAAGAATGACCCCATAACATGAATTCATTTTACTTTCACTCAATTGTAATCCTGTATGGGGTTGCTACCAACATTTCTTTTGGGTCTATTGGAGCCATATATAATCAAGGGAGCTTGGGAATGGCTTTGAAATGCTTGGGGAGAGTTCAATTTATCCCCTTAGCTCTGTGGAAATGAATGCCTCTTATTTGAGTGCCAAAAATGCATATGCTTACATCACTTTATTTCTTTCCAAGCATGCTAAATGTTGTATGCCATATGAAATCATGCATTCATACTTTTGAAAAATCAAATTAAATAAAATGTTTCCTTTATGTCAAATTGCATTTTTGGCTAAAGTTAATAATATGAGTAGCTATTATCACTGTTAAACTAAAAATTATTTTTTAAAAAAAAACTTACAAATTAAAGATTACAAATGAAGGTATGCTACTTATAAATATTTATAAGCTTGAATGTGTATATTTGGTATTATTTTCCTTCTCTTCTCTTAACATGAACTTGTATAGGATTCACAAAGTGTATAGTTCATTTGAAAAGAACATAACACTTACTTAAATCTATTCCTATGCATTTCCATGTTATGATTTAAGAAGGATCTTCACATTTCACATGTAAATTGCATAACCATATCAAACAAAATTCTTTTGCATGATTCTTCATCAATTTGTTTCTTTTGTACATCCATGTATTTAAGAAAAGTGGTATATTAGTCGGACATCTTTTAGGCTTTAAGTAACCCCAGTAGGTCTTGTCCACCCCAGTGTAAAAAAATAATAGTGTTGTGCTCACTTATATTCATACATGTAAATGTGCATTTATCAATGGATAAAGAATCCCTCTTTTACTTAAAATCATACATTCATGAAACATTCAAATTTTCTTAAACAATCTCTTTGCATTCAATATTAAGGTGTGCTAAGATTTTTTACATGTATAGATATGCTTAAGATCATTCATATATGTTATTAATAATTCACCTTAATTAATCCTAAGATGCCTTTCTTATATATTTATTTAGAGCAAATCTAAACTTAAGGTTAATTAAAAACATAATAAATTTCTAAAAAATCATTAATGAATCCACTTTAGAAATTACTTAAGGTAGGGATAAAAGAGGTTCTCTTCTCTTTTCTTCTCTTAATACAATAATTAAGTGTAGGTTCATTCAAACCAAATTAAATCATAAATAAACATCAACTAAATCACTTAAAATGAAACCACCCTCTAAGTTGAATCCTTTCACACTTAGAAAATTCAAAAGCTAAGACATGCCACACAAGCCTTAAATGGCAACATTAGGCTAAGTTATCATTTCTAACTCTATGTTAGGGCGGTGCATGGTGTGATGCTTGATTTTATTTTGTGATGTAATATTTTAGGGATGTTGATGTATGTGCATAGGATGATAAGATGATCTTAGTTAACCATGTCTTCAATTGTGCTTAAAGCTTTGTAATAATAATATAATTTCTTTTGCTGTGCAGGTTGCTTATACCCCCTAAGGATGATCCAAAATAGGCCAAGTGGACTTGGTAACCCTATGGTGCTATGTTCAAATTATTCATATACATGGTTAGTATGGTTTAGCTAATCTCTATTTTGTAGGTTATGGTTAGATTTACTTTCCCATTTTCATGTAATTTTTTAATTAGGTTTTGGAATGAATGTTATGGGAAGTGGAGGTGGACATTCATAAGACCATATCTTATGTACCATGTGAAGCCTTGCAAAATAACCAACCAAAAGAAGGAAGAAGAAGAGAAGAAAGAAAATAAAGAAAGAAATGAAGAAAGGAAGAAGAAGAATGAAGAATGAATACCTCATAACATGAATTCATTTTACTTGTATACTATTATGTCATTTGGGTGAGCAGCTACCAACATTTCTTTTTTGGGTCTTTGGAGCCCCATGAAAATCAAGGGAGCTTGGAATTTTAATTCAATTTGATCCCAAGCTCAAATGAATATCTTATTTATAATGAAATACATTCATTCCTTCTTTTGGTTTTGGAATGAATGTTATGACATTGGCCAAAGACCATATCTTATGTACCATAATGAGAGCAAAGTACATCCCAACCAACCAAAGAAGGAAGAAAGAAGAAGGAAAGAAAATGAAAGAAAGGAAGAAGAAGAATGAAGAATGAAGACCATAACATGAATTCATTTACTTGTAACTACTCAATTTAATGGGTTGTATAAGGGTAGGCTTATACCAACATTTCTTTTGGGTCTATAGATTGGAGACCATATAAAATCAAGGGGAAATGGCTTTGAAATGCTTGGGAGAGTTCAATTTGATCCCAAGCTCGTGGAAATGAATTACCTCTTATTTGAGTGCCAAAATGCATACTTACATCACTTTATTTCTTTCCAAGCATGCTAAATGTTGCCATATGAAATCATGCATTCATACTTTTGAAAAATCAAATTAAATAAAATGTTTCCTTTATGTCAATTGCATTTTTTAATTTAAAGTTAATAATATGAGTAGCTATTATCATTGTTAAACTAAAAATTATTTTTTTTAAAAAAACCTACAAATTAAAGATTACAAATGAAGGTAAGCTACTTATAAATATTTATAAGCTTGAATGTGATTATAACATAAGATGTATATTTGGTATTATTTTCCTTCTCTTCTCTTAACATGAACTTGTATAGGATTCACAAAGTGTATAGTTCATTTGAAAAGAACATAACACTTACTTAAATCTATTCCTATGCATTTCCATGTTATGATTTAAGAAGGATCTTCATATTTACACATGTAAATTGCATAACCATATCAAACAAAAATTCTTTGCATGATTCTTCATCAATTTGCTTTCTTTTTGTACATGCACATGTATTTAAGAAAAGTGGTATATTAGTCTGGACATCTCGGGGTTGTGAGGCTTTAAGTAGCCCCAAGTAGGTCTTGTACACCTAGTGTAAAAAATAATAGTGTTGTGCTCACTTATGTCATTCATACATGTAAATGTGCATTTTATCAATGGATAAAGAATCTCTTTTGCAATAAAATCATACATTCATGAAACATTCAAATTTTCTTAAACAACGTCTCTTTGCATTCAATATTAATGCTAGATTTTTTTCATGTATATAGATATGCTTAAGATCATTCATATGTATGTTATGTGATAATAATTCACCTTAATTAATCCTAAGATGCCTTTCTTACTGAATAGATTTATTTAGAGCAAATCTAAACTTAAGGTTAATTAAAAACATAATAAAACATTCACTAAAAAATTATTAATGAATCCACTTTAGAAATTACTTAAGGTAGGGATAAAAGAGAGGTTCTCTTCTCTTTTCTTCTCTTTATAATACTTAGTAATTAAGTGTAGGTTCATTCAAACCAAATTAAATCATAAATAAAATTGACAAATCAACTAAATCACTTAAAATGAAACCACCCTCTAAGTTGAATCCTTTCACACTTAGAAAATTCCAACCTAGCTAAGACATGCCACACAAACTTAAATGGCACACATTACTAAGTTACCATTTCTAACTCTATGTTAGATCATGGTGTGATGCTTGATTTTTATTTTAGATGTAATATTTTAGGCTTATGTTAGATGTATGCATAGGCGGATGATAAGATGATCTTAGTCTAACCATGTCTTCTGCAGGGGATTGTGCTTAAGAAGCTTTGTAATAATAATATAATTTCTTTATATGGGTTGCTTATACTAAGGATGATCAAAATAGGTAAGTGGACTTTAACCCATCATGGGGTCTATGTTCAAATTATTCATATACATGCTTGGGTTAGTGATAAGTTTAGCTAATCTCTATTTTGTAGGTTATAGTTAGATTTACTCCCATTTTCATGTAATTTTTGGTTTTTGGAATGAATGTTATAAGTGGAGGTGAATTTAAGACCATATCTTATGTACCATGTCCTTAGCAGTACATCACCAAAAGAAGGAAGAAAGAAGAAGGAAAGAAAATAAAGAAAGAAATGAAGAAAGGAAGAAAGAAGAATGAATGAATACATAACATAAATTCATTTTTACTTGTAACTCAATTGTAATCCTTGTATAAGGGTAGGACTACCAAGATTTCTTTGTTACATGTGGAGATATGAAAATGAGCTTGGGAATGGCTTTGAAATGCTTGGGGAGAGTTCAATTTGATCCCCTTAGCTCTGTGGAAATGAATGCCTCTTATTTTAGTGGGAATGAAGGGGAGTACATTCATTCCTTCTTTTGGTTTTGGAATGAATGTTATGGGAAGTGGAGGTGGACATTTAATAAGACCATATCTTATGTACCATGTGGAGCAAGTACATCCCAACCAACAAAAGAAGGAAGAAGAAGAGAAGGAAAGAAAATAAAGAAAGAAATAAAGGAAGAAAGAAGAATGAAGATAACATGAATTCATTTTACTTGTAACTACTCAATTGTAATCATTGTATAAGGGTGAAATGAAACATTTCTTTTTTTGGTCTATGTAGAATATGAAAATCAAGGAGCTTGGGAATGCAGAAATGCTTGAGAGTTGATTTGATTCTTGTAAATGAATGTCTTATTTGAGTGCCAAAAATGCATATGCTTACATCACTTTATTTCTTTCAAGCATGCTAAATGTTGTATGCCATATGAAATCATACATTCATGGAAAAATCAAATTAAATAAAATGTTTCCTTTAATGCATTTTTGGCTAAAGTTAATAATATGAGTAAATATTATCTATTAAACTAAAATTATTTTTTAAAAAATACAAATTAAAGATTACAAATGAAGGTATGCTACTTATAAATATTTATAAATGGTGTATATTTGGTATTATTTTCCTTCTCTTCTCTTATGAACATAGGATTCACAAAGTGTATAGTTCATTTGAAAAGAACATAACACTTATCAAATATCATTTCCATGTTATGATTTAAGAAGGATCTTCATTACACATGTAAATTGCATAACCATATCAAACAAAATTCTTTGCATGATTCTTCATCAATTTGCTTTCTTTTGTACATACATGTATTTAAGAAAAGTGGTATATTAGTCTGATTTGTGAAATTTAAGTAGCCAAGTAGGTCTTTACACTAGTGTAAAAATAATAATATTTATAATTTTGTCATTCTTACATGTAAATGTGCATTTTATCAATGGATAAAGAATCCCTCTCTAATAAAATCATACATTCATGAAACATTCAAATTTTCTTAAACAACGTCTTTGCATTCAATAAAGTGTGCTAAGATTTTGCATTACATGTATAGATATGCTTAAGATCATTCATATGTATGTTATGTGATAATAATTCAAATTAATCTAAGATGCCTTTCTTACTGAATAGATTTATTTAGAATTAAATCAACTTAAGGTTAATTAAAACATAATAAAACATTCACTAAAAAATCATTATTGAATCCACTTTGAAATTACTTAAGGTAGGGATAAAAGAGGTTCTCTTCTCTTTTCTTCTCTTTATAATACTTAGTAATTAAGTTAAATATTCAAACCAAATTAAATCATAAATGACAAATCAACTAAATCACTTAAAATGAAACCACCCTCTAAGTTGAATCCTTTCACACTTAGAAAATTCCAACCAAAAAATAGACATGCCACAAATTAAATGGCACACACATTAAATAATTTTATTTCTAACTCTATGTTAGGTGCATGGTGTGATGCTTGATTTTATTTTTGATGTAATATTTTGGATGTTAGGATGTATGCATAGGATGATAAGATGATCTTTCAACCATGTCTTCTGATTGTGCTTAAGCTTTGTAATAATAATATAATTTCTTTTCGTAGTTGCTTATACCCAAGGATGATCCAAAATAGGCCAAGTGGACTTGGTAACCCTATGGGGTCTATGTTCAAATTATTCATATACATGCTTGGGTTAATGAGTTTAGCTAATCTCTATTTTGTAGTTTATAGTTAGATTTACTCCCATTTTTGTAATTTTGCAATTAGGTTTTGGAATGAATGTTATGGGAAGTGGAGGTGGACAAGCCATAAGACCATATCTTATGTACCATGTGAAGCCTTGGAGCAAAGTATCCCAACCAACCAAGAAGGAAGAAGAAGAGAAGGAAAGAAAATAAAGAAAGAAATGAAGAAAGGAAGAAAGAAGAATGAAGAATGAAGACCCCCATAACATGAATTCATTTTACTTGTGCACTCATAATTGGGTTGTATAAGGGTAGACCATTTAACATTTCTTTTGTCTACATGGGTGGGAGACCATAAAATCAAGGGAGCTTGGGAATGGCTTTGAAATGCTTGGGGAGAGTTCAATTTGATCCCCTTAGCTCTGTGGAAATGAATGCCTCTTATTTGAGTGGGAATGAAGGGGAGTACATTCATTCCTTCTTTTGGTTTTGGAATGAATGTTATGGGGAAGTGGAGGTGGACATTGGCCATAAGACCATATCTTATGTACCATGTGAAGCCTTGGAGCAAAAATCCCAACCAACCAAAGAAGGAAGAAAGAAGAAGGAAAGAAAATAAAGAAAGAAATGAAGAAAGGAAGAAAGAAGAATTAAGAATGAAGACCCATAACATGAATTCATTTTACTTAAACTTGTAATCCGGGTTGTATAAGGGTGAGCTCACTAACATTTCTTTTTTGTCTATCTTGGAGGACCATATGAAAATCAAGGGAGCTTGGGAATGGCTTTGAAATGCTTGGGGAGAGTTCAATTTGATCCCCAACTCGTGGAAATGAATGCCTTATTTGAGTGGGAATGAAGGGGAGTATATCTCCTAGCTTGGATCAGATGGTGGAAGGCTAAAATGCCATTTTTGATCATTGGAAGGGTTTGGTTGATCAGCTTTGATTGCAAAACTCCCTATATGGGTCATTTTAGAAAGAGAAGTGGACGAGAGTGAATACCCATGTGCTAGGTGAGTGCATTTGGAGTTTTAAGTGCTTAATTTCCATTAGAGGGTCAGTTTGGCCTTGGCTTGGGTCATGGACAATCCAAGCTCATTGGCTCATGTTCGCCACCCTTCTTGGTGTCCATGTGGACCATTAGAAGGATGCCAAATGGCCTAGAGATAGAATTAGCCAAATTCCAAGTGAATTTAGCCATAGGATACCCTTTGACCTAAAGGTAAAGTGGTCATTTGGCCATGAGTTTGACTTGAGCAAATTTGAAATGATTCAAAAATGGGTTGGGCCAAATTTCAAGTGATTTGGAGTTCATTTGATTTTAATTGGTTCAATTTTACCCATTTAGGTCAAGTTGGGTCAAATTGGGTTAGGTTACCCAGTTGGTCAAATTGGGTCAAACCATGGGTTAGGTCAATTTCAAATGCACATTAAGAGCTTATGGGTGTCATTGGTTTGGTTCAATTTGGTTTAGATTTAGTTTTGGTTCAATTAGGTTCATTTAGGTCAAATGGCTCAATTTGACCCATTTGACCTAATTAGGTTAGGTCATGGGTTGGTTTAGGCTTGGTTGATCATTTGAAATGTATTCCAAGCTTTGGTTTTAATCAATTTTAATTTGGTTTGATTTCAAGTTGATTTGACCTTTTAGGAAAGTTGGGTTCATGGTCAATTAGGCTATGGGTCTAATTGTCATTGAAGCTTTGTGGTCAACAATGAATTTGGCTTAGATCAAGATTTGACCTATTTTTGGCTTTTTAGGTCAATTTGGGTCAACTTAGATCAAGTGGCCAATTGAAGCTTGGCAGCTTGGTTTAACATTGTTAAATGGATTGGTTTAGAATGGTTTTAATCAATTTGGCTTAGTGAATTTTGGCTTGTTTAGGTTTCATTTGGGCTAAGTGTTGACTTGGTTTGACCTAATCTGTGTAATTGATCATTCTAAGATGATTGTTGATCACAATGTGAGGCTTGGATTGGCTTAGTTCAATCCAATTTGAGTTGGATTAGAATTTGGCTCAAAAAGGTCTTTTAGGTCACTTTGTAAGTAGTGGTTCTTGACATCAATTGATTCAGTTTGGTTGAACTCACATATGGACTTATGATGGAAATATAAATCTAATTGCAAGTGGTTTGGAGTCAAATGGGTTTTGGTTCATTTGATAATTTCAAGTCAAAAGGATGAACATGTGTTTGACTTGGGTTAGTTTGATTTTAGATTGGTGATTGTAGTTTGTGTTTATATTTGGGCATGTGATTGAACAAGTGATTGTTTGAAGAGAGAATCCAAGGGTTTGGATTGATTTGAGAATGATTTGGCTAAATCCAAGAAATTGGCTTAAATGATATAAGCTGAATATAAGTTGGATTTGGATTTGAGTTTTGAATTGATTTTTGGTCATTTTAATTTATATTTCATTTATATTTATGAATATAAATGGGTTATGAGTAAATCTTTTGAGTTTGGATTGATTTAGGTTTGGTTTGAGCTAAGTCCATAAGATGAAATCAAAGGGCTTAGGAAAGATTTTGGGGTTTGAACTCAATCATGGGTTTCAATCATTTGATTTGAAATTGCTTTATGATTTGAATTTTGGAATTGATTTATGATTTGAGACTATCAATTGAGTTAGAATTGATTTAAGATGTGGGTTTTGGAATTGATTTATGATTTGAGAAAATCAATTGAGTTAGAATTGATTTAAGATTTGGGTTTGGGAATTGATTTATGATTTGAGAAAATCAATTGAGTTGGAATTGATTTAAGATTTGATTTGGATTGGTTTGAAGGAGGGAATCAAGGGTTAGGTTCAAGCTATAGGGTAGGCAAGTCTTCCTAAACCCCTAAGGCATAACTCCTTCCTATGGCTAACTCTTCTAAGTCTCTGGGGTTAAGTTAAGTGTTCTCCTAATCACCAAAAGTGTCTTAAGACTAGGGAACTCTTAGTGTCTAGAGTAGTCTTATGTCTAAGATGAAGAAGTTGAAAGCTCACTCCAAAAGTCAGGTCAACACATTCCTACAATCATTGACCTAAGTCTAAACATAAACCACCATTATCAAACCATACCCAAGTCAACCCAGGTCAAGTACATGCTGACCCTTTTGGCTTGAAATTGTCATATGAACCAAAACCCATTTGGTTCCAAACCACTTGCAATTGAATTTATATTTCAATCCTAAGCTCATGTGTGAGTTCAATTAAACTTGAATCAAACCGCGATCAAGGCAATTAACCCATTTAGACTCATTTGACCCAAAGTGGCCTAAAGGAACCTTTTTGAGCTATGTTATAATCCAACCCAAATTAGATTGAACCAAGCCCTTATAAACCTCACAACATAACCAACAATCACCTTAGGGTGATTAATTATGGGGTCAAACCAAGTCAAACTTAGCCTTTGACCAAATCAACATTTAGCCCAAATGAAACCCAAACTAGCCAAAATCCACCATATGTCAAATTGATTAAAACCATTGATTGAAACTAACTCATAATTAATGATTGAACATGACCAAACCCTCACTTGAGTCAAACCAAGCCGAATTGGTCATTTGACTCAAGTTGACCCAAATTGGCCTAAAGAGCTAAAATGGGTCAAATCATGATTTGATCTAAATTGAATGCAACCAACGGCTCAAGTTCATTCCAAATCACTTATTGAACTTGACCAAAGCCATAGTGAGCCCAGTTGACCAATTGGTCAACTTGTTAACAATTTGACCTAAAGGGTCAAATTAGCCAAAAATGTAAATTAAATCAAAATTAAACCAAACCAAAGCCTACAATCATTTTTAATTAGCCAATTGAACTTGACTCAACCCTTAACCCAACCCAATTTGGTCAAATAAGTCAAATTGGTCAACTTGACCCATTTGACCTATATGTTCCGAGCCATAATCAAATCCAAAATAAATTGAATCAAACCAATGACACCAATACACTCTAGTTGGTCATGTGAACTTGACCCAACCCTTAGTTTGACCCAATTTGACCAATTGGTCAACTTGACCCAATATAGCCCAATTTGACCTAAATAGGTCAAATCAAGCCAAATCAAATCAGATAAACTCCAAGTCACTTGAAATTTGAGCTAACCCACTTTTGACCCATTATAAATTTGCCCAAATCAAACCCATAGCCAAATGACCACTTTACTCTTGGGTCTAGGGTATCCGATGAGATACGACACATGCATATTTGGTCATTTCCACCCCTTGGCCATTTGGCACCCATTCATAGGTCCACTTAGGCACCTAAGATCATGGCTGACCTGACCCAAAGGTGGTTGGGTCATGTGACTCAATCACCTCCCCATTCCCATTGGAACTTGGAAAGCCATAGGACACCCACTACTCCCATGGCAGCCACTCTCACACCCTCCTCCACTCAAAAGAAGTCAGCTAACATGTTCCTCATGGTGACCATTTGATCAAAAATCCAAAACAACCATTGTCATCCGATTCAAGGAATGAGTGGGTATGCCCCCCTCATTGTCACTCAAAATCACATACTCACACTCGATTCAACCCTAGCAGTAAGAGAACTCCATCAAAGAGCTTCATCTTGCATTTCCTGAGCTCCCCAAATCCTCCACTCCCAATTTTATAGAAAATCAAAATAGGGGAGGTCACCTACGATTGCCATTTGCTCAAACCTTCACCAAAGTGCAATTAACTTTACACACACCTTCCTTGGAGCTAAATGAGCAAGAATGAATTGTTTCCCATCACCCCCTAATAACCAAAAGTAGGAGTTCAATCAAGACCGATTGCTTATGCCTTGTGGATTATTCTTAGAGCAAACTACATTAAATCAAAGCTCGTGCGACAGCTTCATTTTACTAAACAAAGCTTCTCGTTGGTCAATCACAAGCTCCAGTGAGGTATGCCATTTAAATCAATCCTTGAATGAAAATATGTTGGTCTTTTGCAAAAGAAAGTTCTATGTCATGTGATTTCCATCATTAGATTTGCTTATTATGCTTCCCCGAAGGTGTGGGATCATTTTCATCTCCATCCGAGCTCGAGTGAGCTTGGATCGAGCGATGATTGATGGATGGTAACCATCGTTCACTACTCGGAAGGAGATAGATCATGAATCGTCCATTCTGTATGATTAGAATGGACAGTTCTGATCTGATCATGCGTAGAACAGCTCATTCTTCCTTAAGATTCGTAGGTTTAATCGTGGATATTCAATCTTAAATTGGATGGTCCACAGAGTTACCGCGTGCACCTCCATTCAAGACACCCTTTGGATGTGACCTCTTAAATATCAAATCCCATCATGCTACATGGAAAGCGTGCCACGTTAGCACGCCGCATCAGCTGCCACGTGGACCAATAAGATTAAGGCTTTAAATAGGCTTAATTAATTATTTTAATCATGAAACTTTCTAAATTCATAACTAATCCTAAAAAATCCAAAAATAGAAACTTAGGCTCATTTTAAGGATATTTTAGAGTATAATCTAGGAAAATTATAATTAATTGATTTTAAATAGTGGCTTTGGCTTAATTAAGAATTAATGAGAAATCTAATTAGCTCAATTATTTCTTAATTAATCACCCAATTGATATCCAACTTTCTGTGGATGTTTTGGGGCATGACCTGTGCCTCTCCCATTTTTCTATGATTTTATTGATTGTTTAATTAGGGAAATCAATTGATTAAATATTATTTACTTTCTTAATTTAATTAGTAATAATTAATGAATGAACAATGATTTAATTAATTATCTAAGCCTAATTACCTCTGTTGAACAGTAAGGGAGTTTAGGGAATGTGGTTGGGATATTTTTTTAATTCATTTCTTAAGTTTCCTTCAATTTTTGGAATTTGATTAGTTGATGATTAATGAGGTAATTGATTGCCTAATTAATTAATCAATCTTCTAGATAAAAATTAGAGCCTAATTGAGTGTTTGAAGTGACTTAGGGGTTAATGATTAAGGCATTTTCCTTGATCCCTTTCTTGAAGTTAATTTCATCATTCTAATCAAAATGTAATCAAAGAATTCAATCAATTAATTAACAAACTTCATTAACTCAATCTAAAATTGACTTCATACCTAAGCAACCTCTAATTAATTTTGGGTAGCTCTTTGGTTGTTCAATAACCCAAAGGGGGATATAATGAAATTATGGTTATCTCACATATGTGAGAAAACCATAAAAGTAGTTAAGTGAGATCCCTTAAGCCTAATTAACTATTAATCATATGCCAATTGCATTAGGCCCCTTTCATTTCTTAGGAGCACTGCAAATTTACTTTTCATGTAGTTGCATATCATATTGGCTCATTATTAATTAGTTAATTAACTTAAGGTGATGTAGATAAGGGTTAATTAATTGGCTTAATTCACACCCTAACCTCAACTTAATTACTTCTTCATTAAACTCAATAACTCACACATGGGAAATGAGATTAGGGTCAACAAACCTCTTTCATTTCATAAATTAAATCAAACTCAAAACTGAAAAAGTCATTAAAGAACTTTGGTTTATTTTAAGTAGCCCTATTTAGTATGATTGTCTGTAGAAAATAATTGGAATGAATGAGATCATGTACTTATGTTCTTTTATTTCTTTCCAATCATGTTAAATGTTGCTTGCCATATGTAATCATGCATTCATTTCTTTTAAAATTAACTAAATGAAATGGTTTCTTTTATGTCAAATTACATGTGTTGATTTAAATTAAAAATAGATATGGCTATTATTACTATTAAATCAAAAGTTATCTTCAAAATCCTACAAATCAATTAAAATATATGGAGTGATGTTAATTAGAAATATCTATAAGTTTACATGTGTTGATAATATAAGATATGCAATATGAAGCTCTCTTTCCTTATCTTATATGAATTTGCATGGGATTTATACATGTATAGTTCATTTGAAAAGAACACAATATTTATCTAAATCTACTCCTATGCATCTCCATGCTAAGACTTAGGAAGAGTTTTATATCACATATGTAAACCAAACAATCAAATCAAATATGACTTCTTGCAAGACTTATCATTCTTGTGGTTCTTTTTATACATTCACATGTATCTGAGAAAAGTGGTATATTAGTCTATACACCCTAGGATTGTTAGGCTTTAAGTAGCCCTAAATAGGTCTTGAACCTTACGCCCCCGATGTAGAACAATGGCATAGTACTCACTTAAAACTCTTATACATATGCATGTATCATGTGACCAATGAATAAGAATCATAATCAAATAAATCAAATATAACTTTTACATGGGTTTTCCTATCCTTATAGCTATTTATACATCTATATGTATCTAAGAAAAGTGGTATATTAGTATGGACACCCTGGGGCTATGAGGCTTTAAGTAGCCCTAAGTAGGTCTTATACCTTACGCCCTTGATGCAGAACAATGATGCGTACTCACTTAAAACTTTTATACATGTGAATGTGTATCTAGCTAATGGATGAAAAAAACCCTCTTTTCTATTAAGAAGACATGCATTCATAATTCAATCAAATGAAATATTTAAATTCCAAACGCAATTTTTTGCATTCAACATTTAAGTGTTCTAAGACATACATTATATGTATAGGTTTGCTTAGGATTTAGTCATATGCATGATATACATGATGGAAAAAAATGAATAAATAAGTGTTGTGTGATAGTAATTCATTCTAATTAATCTTAAGACGTCTTTCTTATTGAATAGGGTTATTTAGAGTGAACCTAAACTTAGGATTGATTAAAACATATAATAAGTCATTCACTAAAGGAAATTGATTAATCAACTTGCTTTAGAAGTGATTTAAGATAGGGATGAAAGAGATATTCTCTCTCTTTCTTCTCTTTATAACATTTAGTTATTAAGTGTAGGCAATATGAAACAAAAGAAAATACTAAGTAAAATCTTCAAATCAATTAAATCACTTAAAGAAAAATCAACCCTTTATAAATTAAATCTCTCACACTTAGCAAATTACAACTCTAAAGCCTAGTTAGGACATATAGGGGTGTAAACGAGCCGAGTTTGAGCGAACAGAACTCTTGTTTGTGTTGCGTTTGAAATTTATTTTATTCGTGTTCGACTCATTTATATATCGAGCTTGAAATGTCTGTTCGTGTTCTCGTTTAACTAAACGAGCTAAAGAGTTGTTCGCGAACAACAAGCTTTTTTGACAGAGGGAGGATTCGAACCTGGGCCAATCTTTTGCATAACAAAAGTTTTAACCACTAAGTCATGCTTGTATTTGTGATATGTAAATGTGTTCGTATATATATATAATAATAATAATATTATTATTATTAATAAATAATAATAATAAATAAAAATAATAGTAATAAAATAATAAGAATAATAGTAATAAATAAAATAATAGTAATATAATAATAATAATAATAATAGTAATAATAAATAATAATAATAATATAATATAATATAATATAATTTTTTATTTCAAGCTAAATCGAATCGAACACGATCGAACAAATGATTGTTCATGTTCGGCTCATTTATATATCGAGCTTGAAATATCGTTAGTGTTCATTTCATTTAGTTAATGAGCAGAGAACACGAGCTACATAACGAGCCGAACCCGAGCTGTTCGCGAACAACGAGCTTTTTTGACATCCCTAAGGACATACCACAGAAGCTTTGATGCACACACATTATATGAAGTTGCCACTTCTAACTTGTGATATACTATTATAGACTGAATGTTAGTGTGTATGTGCGTAGTCTAGATGTTAGGCTAATATTAACCTAATTATTCTTCCTATGGGGGGTTGTGCTTATGGGGCCATTGTAATAAAAATATAAATGATTTTTGTTGTATAGGCTGCTTAGCCCCTAGTATAACCTAAGTTAGGACAGGTGGGCTTGGTTACCCATGTGTGGGTGCTAAGTCTAAATTATTTATATAACTGCTTGTGTTGTATGGTGTATTTAGCTAACATTTATTTCGTAGGTGTAGCTAGATTTGCTTTCACTCTTTTAATGTAATTTGGCATCAGGATTAGGATGAGTGTCATGGAGAATTAGGATGAACATTGGTTATAAGACCAAGTCTTATGTACCATGTGATGTCTTTGGAGCAAGCACATCCAAATCAAGCCAAAAAAAGAAAAGAAATGGAGCAAATCAAATGAATAAATGAAAGATGAAGAGATGAAGAATGAAGATTGAAGACCCCCATAACATTCATCATTTGTAATTGTAATTATTCTCTTTGTACAGGTTGTATAAGGGTAGAGCTACTACCCACATTTCTTTTGTTATGCTGGCACAGCATCGACCTTTTATTCTTTTGCAATAGCTCCATAAAATTGTTTGATGTTTTATTTAGATTGTGCATTAGAAAAAGCATGCATTTTTATAGTTTGTTTATAATTGGTGATTGTTGTATGGCCTGGATGCGATTAAGCTCCTAGGATAAAATTAATCTTTCTACCCAAACTAACAACTAATAACTAAACCTATAAAATAGCTCATAACCTCATATAAAAGCTAGGCATTAAATCAAGATAATAAAATATTTAACCCCTGGATGTTGAATATTTAATATCATCATAATCATCTTATTTCACTCTCTTATTAAGGGAGGGCTTCCATCTTTACAGATAGTAAGGGCTTAACCTTTAAAAGCTTATAATAGAAGAACACCTCTTTCCCTTTTGATTTGGCCCATAACCAACTTCTCATGCATTTAGGCATATAAAATCCTATAGCCTATGTCAAAATAAAGAGTCTCAAATTAAATAAAATTTGATAAAAGTTTGCATTATATTAAGTCATTATTCATATCCCTCATGTTCTAGTCTCTTAGGGAGTGAGTTTAAGGACTTAGTTTCTTTTTCTAAATAATAAGAACCTACCCATCTTGCAAAATCATATGACTTACCTACATGGATTTAAAGCATATGAGGAGTTAGCTGGCTATCACTCCAAGCGGTTATAAGTCCAGCAGTCGGGTGATTTATCCTCTCTTATGGAGATAAATCATATACCTATTTTCACCTTAGATTTAGGTTGTGCTTTGGCCCTTACCAAAGCTCCATATATTTAGGATCTAAGGTTGATGTTTTCATTTAGGGCTACAAGAATAAATTCTCACCTCTTAGGCATTTCCACAATCATGTATTGTGGAATTATAAGTTCTATATTTCAAATAAAACTTCAACTCAAATAAATAAATATCCTCAATTTTAAATATATAAAGCCCAACCATAGGATAGATTGGAGTGCTCACTAGGTTTTCTAGTATCATGAGTACTCCCTACTCATCTCCTTTAGTTTCAATAATAACTCTTCCCTTTTGACCCATCCCACTTGATTTTCTAAAACAAAACCAATTTATTGATAGTCCTATCTTTAAATTCTTTGGAGGATATTCTTAAGGGATTCATTTTTCTAAAGATGTAATTAACTATGGGGGCTTGCCCCTATAGGGAACTTTAGAACCCGATTTAAATAAATCCTACTTTATTCATTCATGTAAAGTAAGGGAAAAATCTCTAGTATATTCGAAGATCCATCATGTTTAGGAGTTCTTATTAGGTGATTAGGTCTATTGTAGGATAGTGACTTCTATCGCTTGAGATAGTACACAATTCCTCAATGTCATACCCGATTACCTCAATAAGTACACCCTCAGATCAACATGGTGTCCCCCCTGCCCATATACAAATGAATCAAAAAATAAAAACCACAATTCCTGACCGAGCAAGTCCAAGAAATTGGTAGTCAGGTAAGAAAAAGGGTGGACAAGAGTAATCATAGGCATGAGGTTCTGAAGCATAAGTTTGATCATCATATGGGTCAACGACAGATGAAATTCTATTACATGGCCCAATTTGACACTACACTAGTCAACATATTTTAGAATTGCAATCTTGCATATCCAAGCTAAGTCCCCTTCCCTATGATGCCTTAGTACCAATCTTGTGTAATTACCACCGGTATTTAGCACCGAGAAGGAAGAAAAGGAGGAAGTGGAGGACGATGAGTATGATTATTAGTTTTTCCTATTTTTTTACTTTTCCCCTTTATTTTGTAATTTGTAATTTATAATTTTTTAAATTTAAAAATAAATTTATATTTTATTATTCTTGTGTTATATGCTTGTATTCTTGTGTTATATGCTTGTATGTAATTAGAATTGTTGATTTATCACTTCATGATTTAAATAAATAAAATTTTAACATATTTATAAAGATGAATTTTGAGTGCCACCTTGGCGGTGTCAACCAATGACTTGGTGCTATGAACTAGCACCTTGGTGCTGTGAACTAGAACCTCAGTACTGTGAACCAGTGCCTTGGAGCATATTGAAAACTCGAGAGATTAATATTGTGGCACTGACCCTGTGGTGTCGCGGTGTTGGGGTGATATTTTTTCCCCTTACCAAAAAAGTTTTCTATGTCCTTTTACTAGTGCAAGGGAGATATGGTGCTGCAACGCTAGTTCTTTGGCACTACAACACTAGGGGATTTTATCAAAAAATATTCTAAGTCATATTTCCCAGGCTAAGTGAGCATGGCACCATGGCACTATAGTGCTAGGGTGATTTCAGTAGGGCGCCATAGTCTTTATGCTTGGGCATCATAGTGTTTTCTATTATAATAGGCATACTCAAGAATATAGCGCTACAGCGCTGATATTTAGCACTGAGGTGCTGTGATTTGGAAATTGAGTTTTTTATGAGATTTTAAGAAACATTTTAAAAATTTTGATAGCATTTTGCCTTAGCAATGCTAGATTTTAAAATCATAGTGTGAATCACTCTTCTCCCTTGTTCCAGATCTAAGATTGATGGAGGGGAGGGGTTTTCATCTCGTGTCAAAACAAAGTTCAATGGTGGAGGTCTTTAAATTTACGATCTTCTTTTCCTCATTGGATTCAAGATCAACGGTGAGATTATGATTTAACATATTTTTTTAAAGGTAAAATGGCATAAATCATTTACTTGATGTGAACAGAGTGTCTCAAAAAATAAGAAGATCACCGGGAGCACAAGTGTAATGTTAAAGTGCAGTGAGAGTATGAGTAGTCAGAGAGAAAAAAAAGGGGAGGGAATCTATGGACTAGACAGCTATTTATAGTAGTGTTCCTTGTAATTATTCCCTCTCTTTAGTTGGTGCAGCACCGCAGTGTTGTACTATAATTTTGACAGCCAACTCTGAACAACTATGCTTTTAGAAGGGTATGGTAGCACCACGATGCACTGAATACAACACTACGGTGTAGTGGCCAGAAGAACAAAATTATATATTTTTTGTGAATAGCTGAGTCCTGGGAACTCTTGAACCTTAGGCACTGATGTTCTCACATCGAGGCATTGAATTCTTAAGAAAATTAAACTTTAGACACTCATCTGATAATGCCATGGTATTGCACTCTCAAGAAATTAAATCTTAAGCACCCAACTAATAGAGCCAAGGCACTCATATTATAGCACTGAGGCATTGATCTCTCCAATATTAAGCCCAAGTCACATCTATAGTGCCACAATACTGTCTATGTAGTGTTGAGATGTTGGGTTATCAGGTTTTGTACTTATGCTTTTCAACTAATGGTGTCGAGGTGCCGAGCCCTCAATATTATCTATTTTGAACTAAAAATTATATTATTAAGCTTTTAAATCTTGGAGCATCACATGATATAAACAAACACAAAGCATTGAAATGAAGGCATTTTTATTAACACCAAAATTTATTACAAAAAATTTATAATAAATAAAAGAAGAAAGAGAAAATTATAAATAATAAAAAAATATGGGGAAACTAATAATCATAGTTATCTTCCTACTCCTCTTCTTCTTCTTTCGACTCCGGTGGGGTGCTCACATAAGGGTGATATTGAGATGCCACAGGCAAGAAGACTAACTCGGGATTGCATGAATGCCACAGTTTTCAAACATATGAACAATGACTGAGTTAAACTTAGACATGTGTGAAAACTGTTGTTGTTGCTGAACCATATGTTTATCAAATTTCCTCTCCAGTTCTTGTTGCTGCCGACTAGTTTTATCAATCCTTTTCTTTAAATTTGATACTTATCCTCCAATTTCTTAGAGTTGCTCATTTAAGATCTTAAAATATTAAGGTCAGGACTGAGGAGCGTGTGAGCTTTCTCCCACTGCATTCCTCGAGCCAATCCTTCAATTACTCGCTTAGTAAGGGGAGCCTTCTGAATCAAAATTTCTTCATTAGAATCTCCATGCACACCAGTTACAACACATAAAGAATAAATTAAAGAAGAATGGTCATAACTTATAGTAATACTACCCTTAAGTATGTTATTAGTAGACGTATAAATGATCCTCCCTACATCCATAGTAAAGTCTTTTGAATTGCATAATTCAAAATGGCCATATCCCTAGTCACCTGATTAATATTGCCAATGGACATTAGCTTGTTAGAAATAAAATAGTGCCAAGCTTTGGCCTCAGTAGTGAGGCCAGTGATAAAAAAAACATATAATCTTTTCCTTCCACCTTTTCCATTGGACATTGGAATTTCTAATAATGAGAAAATCAAGAAGTACATCCAAATTGGGACTATCATTATAATAAAAGAGATATTGATCATATACAACATCTTGTAAATTGTAATATGCATTAATAATACTACTGTTGAAACTTACTAGTTTTTTTATTGAAAATCTTATTATTTTGGTACTCCTTCATGCTGGCAAAGAACTCTCGCACCATAGGAACAAAACATGAGTTGCTGTAGTAGTCCAGCTACTCCAAGCCCCGCTCATTGATGATCCTTTCCATGCTCACACCCGGATTGAAGAAACTCCTCTCCGGGACAACATGTTTGTGGATGAGAGCATGGTGGTATTACTTCTTTGTTTCCATATTAATGAACCTATTAGAGTTGCTATTGACTGCCCTCGTCTTGCCCTTGTTAAAGTATTTGATCAATATGTTGACTTTCTTAGAGTATAATGCAAGCTAAAAAGGGAATGGCTAAAAAACTCTAGAAAATAAAAATAAAAATTTAGAATGAAAAATTTGTAACCTAAGGGTCCTATTTATAAACTAGACTCAATGTCATAGCTCTACTTTGATAATGCTGAGCTGCTGGCCTATCAGTTTTTGAGATTTAGGACTAGCGTTGCAACCCTACACATGTGATGCCTAGGTTCTAGTCACCTATCAAAATGGTTACTGTGCCACTAAAAATACACTTATTATTACTTATTACCATTAATTCTGTCAGACATTGATGGAGCATTATGGCGTTGAGTCAGTGCCATGATGCGAGACAAAAGTTCTATTCTTTTTTGTTAAATGGGTTTGCCAACATGTTGACCTTTAAATGACTTTTGACTAGCGATAAGGTGCCACTTTTGCAGTGCCTCAGCATTGGTCAATTTATTTATATTATTTTTATGGTGTCTTAATATTGCGACACTAGTTTACAGTGCCAAAGCATTTCCTTGTCTAATTTTAAGACTCATGTTACTACCTGATGGCACTGAGGCGATGTCTCACTTGTGTCGAAGCTCCAATTTCTTAATGCCATGGTGTTCTACCCCAAGCACTATGGCACTTCTTCAATAGTGTTGATGCGTTGTACCTTAAAATTATATACAATATAAAAAATTCAACCAAGCACCTTTACATTCACCATGCAGACACCCCTATAAACTCTATTGGCATTCGAAAGAGATGTATGCCCAATCTACTTATTCACCATGCGAACAACCTTACAATCAAGATATTCCAAAGGGATATAAGTCCAATCTATATGTTCATCATGTGAATAATCATATCCATATGGCATTCTAAAGGGATGTGAATATATGACATTCTGAAGAGATGTAAACCTACTATATCCGTTCACTATGCAAACATTCCTACTTGGTATTTCCCAGTAATGTAAGCCAAATCTACTTGTCCACCATGTGTACACCCATATAATCTAGCTTTCCTATAAATGTAAGCCTAACTTATTTACCTATTTTCCATGCGAACACCCGTAGACTACAACCTCTACACTAAAATTCTAGTCTACTTGGGATATTTAAGATGAGACAACCCATGAATGTTAATTAGACTCCTCAAACATTATCGCTAATAGCCCTCTAATGTGTGTACCTTAAAATAATAATAGTCTCAGGATGACAAAACCATGGGATCTTGATTGAGACTACCCTCCTATTTTTCTTCGAAAGTTATCTATGCCATGCCACACGCACCACTAGACACCAATTCATATCATAGATATGTTTGTTTCCAACCTTAATTGAGAGTGCTCTCTTATTGTAGTAAGATGGGTAATTAAGTATGAATGCTTGCATTCATAGAAAGTAGAATCCATATCAAAATAAATTTGAACATAATGTTAAAAAAAATCTAGTTGAATATACATCAATTTGACTTATGAGGAGCATACTCCTACCCATTCCAATAAAGATAATGAAGAATTTCTAAAAAAATTATTTTTTTCTTGAGTGAATATACCAATAAAAAAAGTTTATCCTTCACCATATTTATAACATCTATCTGCTCTAATTTCATGGTTACTACTGCAAATGGGCAATCCATGAGATAGTGCATCAACTGCCATATAAAAAAGAGGTACAAAGATATTTTTTGTGACATTTCTTTGAAGGAGGTTAAGAAATAGGCCAATGACATATTTCAATGACGAAGATTGGTAGAGCATAACAAAAAGTTTTCAAGGAAGAACTAGAAGATTATATGAAAATACAATTAAAGAACAAATGTGATATGCTAAAAATGATTGGAAAATATGGAAAGAGCTAAAACATGGATCAATTGGAGTTGGTTGGGATCCAAATAGAAACACCATTCATGCGCTAGTAGATTGGTGAAAAGTGAAGTTAGAGGTGAAATTTAATTAAAGATTTTGTATTACTATTTCATCTTTTTGTAGAAATACATGACGTAACTTTCTGCACTCATTTGTATTAAATGTATGTTGTGCCACATGCCACAATGATTAGGTTCAGTAGAATCGATATTGAGTTAGAGGAAAAACATGACCTCATATTTAGTGGTGTTGTGTCTATAGGTGAATATTCATGGACCCCTACTTCAGATGTACAAAAAAAGAGAACTCAAATGATCTAATTAGAAGAACACTTCATAATATAACTGAACATAGTGGATCCTGTCATGCTAAGACTTCACTGTTGACCTCACTTTTAGTGAAGTTGACACTCATCACTCCTTAGACCTAGGGTTTGATCTAGGCACTAAGATTTTCTCACCTAGAGTTAAGACACTTCTAGTTGCTAGGGGGAACTAACCCAACATTCAAAAGACTTACAAAGCTCAACCCTAAGGCCAACCTAGACTAGGTGGAGCCTAATGACCCCAATCTCAAACCGAACACCATATACTAAACCAAATTGATCAAATGTTACTCAAAGTCTTAAATCTAACCAATCCATACCTAATTGGTGTTCAATTTGGTCAAGTGATAGGTTGACCCAATGTGACCCATTTGGGTCTAAAAGGGCTAAACTCAAAATTGATCTAAATCATTTGAAATTAAACTTACTCAAACTCTTTAAGACACTATTTGAAGTTATTTAAAGCTTCCTTAGACTAACTTAACTCAAATTGACCCAATTAGACCTTATAGTACCAAAATAAAATCTAGTTTGATCCAATCCAAATTGAGTTAATCTAAAGCTTCACAATCATCCTAATCATAGACTTTGGGCATTCCTCTTAATCAATTACAATCCAATTTGACCAATTAGCCTATTTAACCCAACCTAGCCTTTTGACCTTAAAGGTCAAATTGAACCAAGCTCCAATTCAGTTCAAATCATGCTAAACCAATCTCTACAATCATTTTTAGAGTGATTGTTGATCATATTTTAACATCAAATTGAAGCTAAGTTGGTCAATTTGGCTAATTGACACACTTAACCCTATTTGACCCAATTTGCCTAAAAGGGTCAATTTAAATCAAAACTTGGTTTAATCCAAATTAGATCAAACTAATTAGTGCAATTAATCCTAAGATGACTATTGATCATCACCCAACACCAAATTGAGTCAATTTAACCCATTGACCAAATGGTCAAATTAAACCAAAACCCATTCCTAGCCAAATCAAATCAAATTAAATCCTATAATCAATCCCAAATGAACAATTAAATATAACTCAACTCCAAACTACACTTAATTTGGTCAATTTGACCCATTTGGTTCATATGAACTCATATGAGCCAAATTCAAACTCACTACAAATTAAATCAAACCAATTGTACCAAGACATCTTAACTTATCATTTGAACATAATCCAATAGCCCGTTGGGCCCAATTGATCAATTGGTCAACCTAACCTAATTGTACCTAGATTATTTTATAAGAGTCTAAATGAGTCAAACCTAACCAAATCAAGTTCAGACCCAACCAAACTTGGCATGACTCATCCTTAGACCTCTCCTGACTTGCCCAAGTAGACCTAACCCATAGTGAACATGGTTCAACCAAAACCAAGTGAACAAAGGATTTTTAATAGAATAAGATCCTATAATAAGAAGGTCAAACTCCTCCCTTTGGCAAATGGAGTTCCCTTAGCAGGCCTTGAGCTCTCTCTAGCTGACTCAACTTGACCCAGGGTTGTTCGGTCCAACCATTGACTAAGGAGAGACCACCCTTATCTTGGACAACCCTTGGTTCACTAACCATGGGCAGTCCACTTCACCATTGAACACCAAACTTTCTTAGCCATTAAGGGAGATCCAACTCATTAACATAGAGCCAAAACTAGCCATACCCAATACCTGGCTAGTGAAACCTAGTGACACCAGCCTCTTATTATTCTTTTAATTTGATTGTTTAGATGTTTACCATTTTATACAATATAAATTGCATGCTTTTTATAAGTTTATTTAAGTGCGAGGGTTGTTGTATGTGATCTGAATTTCAATAGGCTTATTAGGATCTAAATTTTCACCAAACTTAAAATCAACTTTAATTAAAGTCTAATAACTCATAACCTCATCTTAAAGCCTAAAAATTAATTAACTAAAAGATCTAGAAACTTTATGTTAGTGATGAATGTGGATAAGAATCATGGATGCATCATATATTCTCTTCTTGAATATAGAGGAACTTCACTCATCACACGATAAGGACAAGTGCAAAACCATTGACAATAGCCCCATTGAGTGAAGAACATCCTTCTCAATGATTTAGCTTATAATCTTATTTCATAAATCTTGTAGACATAATTTCCTACCTAGTGCGAATCAAATTGACGAGTCAAAATAAAAAATATATATGAAATTTTATTGCATAGGTCAAGGAGATGATTTCATGCCAATCATAATCTAGGCTCTTATGAAGTAAGTTTAGACTTTTATTTTTTTCTAAATAAATAACATCCTAACTATCTTACATTCATAAGACTTTGCTAAATGGTTTTAACTCATAAGTTGCATTAGGTGGTAATCCTTCCAGGCGATTATATGTTCAAAAGAGTCATGATAGGTTCACTCTCTTTAATGAAAATAAACCATTATATCCCATTTTCTTCTCGTTAGACTAGGTCAAACTCTTAGCTTATGCTAGAGCATTTTACATATAGGTTCAAATATAGCATGTTTCTCTTTTGTTACTAGTATAAATCCTCACATCTTTGACATTTTCATAATCTTGAGTTGTTGGAATATAAGTTCTAGTTTTTTAATAAAATTCTAACTCAAATGATAATAATTTTTATATCAAAATATAAAGTGTCACCATAGGGTAGATTGAAGTGCTGACTAGGCTTCTTAGTATTATAAACACTTTTTACTTATTGTACATTAAATTTCATTAAGAATTCTTCTTGTTTGGGCTCTCCTACTTAATTTCCAACAACTATCAATCCTTTGATATCAAACTTCAAAATTTATAGAGATGTTAGTCGATCACTTTAATCGTGAGTTTCTTTAGAAGATTTATGTCCTCTTAGATGTAATTAATTATGGGAGCTTTCCATTATAGGAAACTTAAGAGCTTAACTTAAAATAAATCATGCCTTACTTTATCCATATAAAGTAAGAGAAAAATCTCATGGACATGTAGGCCCATCAGTCTTAGGAGTCCTTATTAGATGATTAAGCCCATCGTAGGGTGATATATTTACCTTTCGGTGTAGTATATTATTTTGTAATGCCATACTCAATCATTTCAAAAAATACCTAGATTTATGTGGTGTTCCTCATTTTAAACACCATATTCACCTTCTTTAAAACCAAGAGGTGGGCAGAGTAAAAGAATTGGCCCTGCATATTGAAGAAGTCAAATTTCATAATTAGTTACAACATGTATGAATATGTCTTTAGAGTCTATCACAACATAAGCATCAACATCTATTCCAGGTGCCATCAAATTACTAGAACAAACTACAAAGTTCATGAAGAAATACCCTTGTATCTATACTCAATAAAGCTACTCGAAGATCCTACTATAAGAGAGTTTTTTTACATCCATAGTGCTTAAGAGGAGGGTCCTTTACTTACACTTCTTTTATGAAAATCATGCCAATTGATTGATATAAGGTTTATGGAAATTATGGAGATGTTTGTGCTTTGATATATATTTTGTAGAACTACGATAACATGTTTGAATTGTTGGTTATTGTAATGTTTTGTTATCATGTTTGTTGGTTATATAAGACATTGAAACTTTTGCTTGCTACCAAAAATTTTATTATATTTCTATGGCATTGTCCTTTATTATTATATAATATATGAAGTCTTTTTGCTTATTACAGTAATGAATTATAATGACAAAGAGTGATCCAAAAAAAAATTCTTATGATGGTGTTGACCTCATTTTTGGAATGAGCTCTCAAACCCTCCATCTTAGACATAGGACTTCTCTTAGAATTTAAGAGTTCCTTAGTCTTAAGACACATCTAGTGCTTAGGTGGACACTCAACCTACCCTAGATACTTAGAAGAGTTAGCCATAGGAATAGGTCATGCCTTAGGAGTGTTATGAAAATTACCCTACCCTATAACTTGAACCAAATCCTCACTTCTTTCAAGTCAAACTTCAAACTCATATAAAACCAATTCCAAATCAAACCTTGAATCAATTCACTGGATTTTCTCAAATCATGAATCAATTCCAAATGATTGAAACCCATGATTGAATTCCAAATTCCAAAATCTTTCCTAAGCACTTTGATTTCTATCTTTTAGACTCCAAACTCATATCAAATCCAAATCAACTCAAATTCAAGAAATTTTTTCATAACCCACTTATATTCTCATTTATATTCACATATATAGATGAAATATAAAATCAAATCAATCAAACCAAATCCAAAATTCAAATTCAAATAAAAAAAATTTTAAGCCCTTTAATTCCCTCTTAAGGACTTAACCTAAATCATGTTCAAATCAATTCAAATTCAAGAAATTTTCTCATAACCCATTTATATTCTTATTTATATTCACAAATATAAATGAAATATGAATTCAAATATCCAAAACCAAATTCTAAACTCAAACTCAAATTCAACCAAAATCCAATCTAAGCCTTTCAAGTCAAAATCTTAAACTTAGCCAAATAAAACTCAAATCAAGCCAAACTCTTGATTTTTATTCATGATTTAATCAATCCTTCAATCATGAATCCAAATATAAACATAAACTTCAATCCTCAAACCAAAACTAAATTCAAAAATCAAAAGTCAAACTCATGTTCATCCTTCAAACTTGATTGAAAATGAATCAAAACCCATTTGACTTCAAATCTCTTGCAAATGGACTTATATTTCAATCAAAAATCCATATATGAGTTGAACCAAACTTGAATCAAGCCTTGATCAAGCCAACTAAACCTAATTGGCTCACTTGACCCAAAGTGGCCAATTTGACCTACATGAACCAAAATTCAATTCAATCCAAATCAAAATGATTCAAGCCAATCCAAACTTTATGTCATGTTTATTGATCATCATAGGTTAATCAATTGTCATGAATTTGGTCAAACCAAGTCAACCTAGCCCGTTGACCAAGTCAACCCTTTAACCCACATGAACCCAAACTAGCCAAATTGCAACCTAAACCAAATTGATTGCAACCAATGGCTCATGTTCACTACAAATTGATTATTGAACTTGACCAAAGTGTCAATTAAACCCAATTTGACCAATTGACCAACTATACCCAGCCTAGCCCAATTAACCATGAACCCAACTTTACCTAAAAGGTCAAATCAAGCCAAAATCAAATATAAACCAAATTGATTAGAAATAAAGATACCAATCCATTTTAAAAGATCAACCAAACCCAAACCAAGCCATGATTCAAGCTAATTTGGTCAATTGGGTCAAATTGGTCAACTTAGCCCAAATTGACCTAAAGGATCAAATTGGCCAAATCCAAATTAAATCCAAATTAAACCAAATCAATTAAAACCAATTCAACCAATATACTCCAAATAGTCATTTGAACTTGACCCAACTCTTGGTTTGACCTAATTTGACCAATTGGTCAACCTAACCCATTTTGACCCGATTTGACCCAAATGGGCCAAATTAACCCAAATTAAACCAAATGAACTTCAAATTATATGAAATTTGGTCCAACTTACTTATTCAAATCTGGCCAAATCAAATTCAAAGCCAAATGACCACTTTTCCCTTGGGTCAAGGGCATTTCATGAGAAAATGTACTTTTCCAAGTGGTTATTTCTCTTCCTTGGCCACTTGGCACTCATCCATTGGTCCACATAAGCACCATGGACACTGATTTTATGACCCAAGGAGTGGTTGGGGTAGCCATGACTCATGGGAGGTGAAATCACCTGACCTTTCCCATTGGAACACTTGGCATGAAGGACACTCACCTCCCCTTAGCCAGGAAACCCACTTATCCTTCATGGCAGCCACTTTCCATGTCTTAGCCAATCATAGGGAGCCACCTAGGATGATTCTCTTCCTTTCCAAACTACCCCAAGCCAAATGCCATGAGTTCGGAGCAAAAAATTTAAACAAAAAGTATATTTTAGTTCATTTTCATTCAATTTTCATTCTAAGGCATTAGTTGCTAAAGGAAACCCTCATTCCTCTCATTTTTCCTCTCCTAAAGCTCTCAAAGCCTTTGGCAATCACCCCCACTTCATTTTAAAGAGAAATAATTTAAGACTAAGTGGATTTTGGTGAGGAAATGATGATCACTAGAGGAAACTTTATTTTGACGTGAAGGCAAGGATCTAAGCCAGTAGAAGGCTTCTTGCCTCACTCAACCATGCTCTCGAATCACCACCGCTGCCGAAAAGCATCCTCGGTGAGGTAACAACCTTCAAAAACCATAGCCAACCTTAGGATTTCTCATTTTGTGATAGTTTTTGCACAATTTTTAGGAATCTACCCTAGATAATTCTGCATTTTTACTTTAAATCAACCCAATTAGAAAATAAAAATTTTTTGGTACAAATCGACGAGAAGACGAGTCCATTTTGACAAGTTTTCACTTAAAAAAACACTAATTTTCTTTTTAAATAGCCTAAAATTACTATTCATCACCTGCAAGCTACTGTCGTCATCCGATCCCACGGTTTGTGGGATGGGATCCAATTACATGGATCGCGTGATGGCCTTTTCGATGTGATCTGGACCATCCGATCATGCGATTCGTGTGATTGGATGGCTTAGATCTCTTGCCGATCATGCAATCTTGGCCTCTAGATCACGTAATCTTATCTGTGATCGAACGGTCCAAAGCAAATCGCAAGTCACTTTCAAAGCGTTGACTTGGTCTTCCCGCCCATCTAGCTGACGCGACACCGCGCATGAATCGCACAGTGCCATGTGGAATGCATGTTCCATGCGGCATTGTGCATCTAATTGCATGGCACCATGTGGCGCCGCGTTGCCATATCAGCACCGCACAGATTTTTCAATTTAAAAAATTAATTAAAATCACCTAAATCTTCAAAAATTCATAAAAAATAAAATACTTAACAAAAAATTACAAACAAAGGCTCATTGGATTCATCTTTTTGAGAGGAATCCAACAAACCTAAAATTTCTAAATTTTACTAATTATTTCAAGTTTAATTTGAGTTTTAGTAAAAATCATATTTATTTAATTAAACTAAAAATACATGTCAGATTAAGTTGAAATTTTGCAGAGATTAAATTTTATATTAAAATACACCTAACATAAAAATTTCAAGGTAAAATGACCTCTGGATTAAAAGATATTAAATTTTGAGTGTCAAATGATTTATTTTAACAAAATAAATTAGCAGAATTCATTAAAAATCACTTAAAATCAATTGAAATTTTCTAAATTCATAACTAATTGTAAAAAAAATCTAAAAAATACAAACTCAAATTTATTTTAAAGAAAATTCAGAGGAGAATCCAATAAAATTATTTATGATTGAGTTTGAGTAGTAGATTTTCCTTAATTATAGTTTATTTGAAAACTTAATAACCCTAATTACTCTTTAATGACTTCATTAATTAGTTCCAAACTTCTCGGGCATGTTTAGTGGGATGACTTCTACCTCCACTATTATTCTTGGAATTTATCAATGTATTAATCAAGGAAATTAATTAATGAACCCCTAATCACTCTCTTAATATAATTAAGCTTAATTAAGCATGTAAATAGTGATTTAATTCCTTAATTAAGTTAATTAAACTTTGTTTATGTGATTAGGAGGTTTATGGAATGATTTTAGGATATTTTTCTTAAGCTATTCTCTAAACCCCCTTTCTTCCTTAAATCCAAATCTAATTAAGGGTTAATCCACTAATGATCTACTTAATTAATCAAATCAAATTCTCAAAACCAAAATTAATTTAGAAACTTAATCAATCCTTCTTGGATAGATGCTTAGGTGTTCAATAACCTAAGTAACTTAAGGAAATCATACCTAACCCATATGTGTAGGAAAGGTTATGAAAGTACTTAAATTAAACCCTTTAGATTAATTAATCATTAATTATGAGCCAATTGCATTAGAAACCTTTCTTTCTTAAGATGCATTACTAATTTAAATTTCTTATGGTTTTATGTCATACATTGGCTCATAATTATTTGATTTAATATGTTAAAGTGGTATAGGTAAGGGGTAATTAATGAACTTAATCTACACCTTAACCTAACCAAAGTATAAAATTAAACTAATCACCTAAAAATTAAACTAAAATAATACACACATGTGGGAATGGGTAAAGACCAGCAAACCTTCTAACACTTTTCTAATTCAAATCAAACTCAAAGCAAAATGAAAGTCTCTTTAAATAACTTTTAATTCTCTTTAAATGATCTTACTTCATAAGATTGTCTTTAGGAATTAATTAGAGTGAATGAAATTACATGCTTACATCATTCTATTTCTTTCCTAGCATACTAAATGTGTATGTCATATGAAAATCATGTATTCATGCTTTTCTAAAATCAAATTCAAAATGAAATATTTTCTTTATGTCAAATTCCTTGTTTTGGCTAAAGTAAAAAAAAAATATGAGTGGCTATTATCACTATTAAATTCAAAGCTATTTTCAAAATCTATAAATCAAATACCTAAAACTAAAAGTGTGCTATTTGTAGTTTATTTATAAGCTTGCATCTGAATATAAAAATGTGTCTTTTGTTTACTTCCTTTCTTTCCTCTTAATATGGATTTGAATAAGATTTGCAAAGTGTATATCTCTTTTAAAAGAACATAACACTTGCTTAAATATATTCTTATTCGCTTCCATTTTATGACTTAAGAAAGATCCTTACACTTACACATATAAATTACATAAAGTCAAACATAAGTACAAATTTTATCTTTCTTTTCCACTCATTTCTTTTGTACATATGCTTGTATTTAAGGAAAGTGGTATATTAGTTTGGACAACCCCGGGGTTGTGAGGCTTTAAGTAGACCTAAGTCGATCTTGTATCTTACACCCCTGGTTAACAATGGCGACGTACTCATTTATAGCTCTCACACATACATTTGTGCATATGAAAAGTGGATAAGAAAATCTATTTTCTACTTAATGAAAATCATGCATCATAAAGGATTCAAATTTTCTAAGTAACTCACTTAGCATTCTCTTTCCATGCATTTTTTTTTTTGTATGTATTTAAGAAAAGTGGTATATTATATTTAGACAACCCTGGGGTTGTGAGGCTTTAAGTAGCCCTAAGTAGGTCTTGTATCTTATACACTATGGTCACATACTTATATCTTTTATACTTGTAAATGTGCATATGAAAAATGGATAAAAGAATCACTCTCTTCTACTTAACAAAATCATGCATACATGAAACATTCCAAATTTTTTTAAGTAACCACACTTAGCATTCATCATAAAGTATGATAAACATTCTTATTTGTATGTATAGACATGCTTAGGATCCATTCATATGCATGTTATACACATGTGGGAAAGAAATAAAATATTGTGTGTTTTGTGATAGTAATTCACTTTACTTAATCTTAAAATGTCCTTTCTTTTTGAATAGGTTTGTTTAGAGAAATTCTAAACTTAAGATTAATTAAAATACATAATAAAACCTTCACTAAACAAAAATCCTTAAAGAATCTGCCTTAAAAATCGCTTAAAGTAGGGAGGAGAAAAGAGAAGTTCTCTTCTCTTCTCTTTTCCTCTCTTTACAACCTTTAGTAATTAAGTAGGTTCATTCAAACTAAATCAAATCATCAAATAAAATTAACCCATATCAACTAAACAACTTAAATGAGACCACCCTTCTAAGTTGAACCTTTCACACTTAAAAAATCCTAACCTTAAAGCCTAGCTAAGCACACCACATAAACCTTACATGGCACACATATTAAGCTAAGTCACCACTTCTAGTCCTATGTTAGGGAGGTGTATGGTTTGATGTTTTCTTTTATTTTGTGATATGAAGTTTTAGTCTGGATGTTAGGGTGCATGTGCGTAGAATGAATGGTAGGATGATTTAGTCTAATCATTATCTTCTGTAGAAGATTGTGCTTAAGCGGTGTTGTAATAAAATATAACTGCTTTTGCTATGCAAGTTGCTTATACCCCTAAGCATAATCCAAAATAGGCTAGGGGGACTTAGTTACCTATGTCTGGGGTGCTAAGTCCAATTTGTTAATATACATGCTTGTGATTTGTATGGTTTGTTTAGCTAATTTCTGTTTTACAGGTGTTGTTTAGATTTACTTTTCCTTTTCATGTATTTTTGCAATTAGAATTTTAGAATGATTGTTAGGATGAGCATTGGTTATAAGTTCATGCCTTATGTACCATGTGAGGCTTTTCGAGCATCCACCTTCCAACCATCCAACAGAAGGAACCAAAGAAGAAAGAAGAAAAGAAGATGAATGGAGAAAAGAAGAATGAAGAAATGAAGCTTGAAGACCCCCATAACATGAATTCTTTGCTTAATTGTACTTAATTCATTTGTAATCTAGGTTGTATAAGGGTAGAGCCTGGCTACCCAATTTATTTATTTTTTGATTTATGCACTGGTGCCTGACCATGAATTGCCTTTTATTCTTTTATGTTAGCTTTATAAAACTTATGATATTTTGTTTAGCTTGTGCATTAAAAATGACATGGTTTCCTAATTTCTTCCTTGCTTTGATGTATGGCCTGGATAACTATCAGGCTCTCAGGGAAAAATAAATCTTCTACCAAATTAATCAACTCAAATTTAAAAATAAATAACTCATGTCCTCACTAAAAGCTTAAGCTAAAAATCAAGATAAAAGAATTAGCAACCCCTTAGCTGGATGAGTATTTCTTTTACAACATCATGCATAATAGCATCTTGTTTCACTCTTGATTGGAGGGCCTCCACCTTAGCCAGAGAAACTTGGCTTGACCTTTGAGAGCCATGGTGGAAATACACCTCCTTCCTTCTCATTGATTTTTGGCCAATAATTTTACTTCTCATGCATTAGGCATATGAATCCTATAAGCCTGATTTAAATGATTGTTAAAAAATGAAAGTAAAATGTAATATGTTTTGCATTAGATCTAGATCATTTTTTATGCCCTTACATGATCTAGTCTCTTTAGGGAGTGAATTTAAGGACTTAATCTCTTTCTAAATAAATAATAACCCAGCTATCTTACATAAAATATATGACTTGCCTACATGAATTTAAAATCGTAGGAGAAGTTAGTTGGTGGCCACCTCCAGGCAGTTGTAAGTCCAAGCAGTTAGGTGGTTTGTCCTCTATTATGGAGGCAAAATGAATATCCATTTTTCACCTTAGATTTAGGTCGTTCTTTTGGCCCTCACCAAAGCTCCCTAGAATTAGGTTCTGAGATTGCTTCATCCTTTTATGGTCCATAAGCATAAATCCTCACCTTTAAGCATTTCCATTATCTTGTATTGTGGAATTATAAGCCTTAAACTTCTAATAAAAATTTAACTCAAATAAGTAATTCAATTTCAAAAATGTAAAGCCCAACTATAGGGTAGTTTAGGATGCTTACTAGACTTCCTAGTATCTTAAGTATCCCTTACTTATTTCCATTTGGCTTTAATAAGAACTTCCTCCTCTTGATTAATCCCACTTGATATGCTAAAATAAACTAATCGATTGATAGTCCTACCCATTAAAATCTTTGGAGACAATGATCATTTACCTTAATTGAGAGTATTCTTAAGGAATCCCCTTCCTTAGGATGTAATTAACTATAACGGCTTACCCCTGTAGGGAACTTAATGAACCTAGTTTAAAATAAACCCTACTTTTCTTTTCCATGTAAAGTAGGGGAAGAATCTCTGGTACATACGATGACCCATAGTCTTTAGGAGTCCTTATTGATGTGATTAGGTCCATTGTAGGGTGGTGACTTCTGTCTTTCGAGATAGTACACCTCTCCTCAATGTCGTATGTGATCACCCTAATAAGAATATCTGCAGATCTATGTAGTGTCCTGACCAAAAGGTGTATATTTTTATTTTCAATTATCCTCTTCAAGAGGATAGATGAAGGCGAAAATATTTCACCACAGATGGTTGTATGTTTACTATGTGAGTACTATGAGTCATCCATTTTTCACACTCCTTGCGTGTCATCAACATTCACAGGGGATAAAGGATAATGGAGCTACTTGGTAGTCATCCAATGAGATTCCATAACTTGTTCTATATAAGTCAAGTAATATTGTTTTGATCTTCTCAATGAACTACATGCTAATTATGGGCTTCGTGGCTTTTCTAGAACAACTTCAAGAGAGCTAATACTCTACATTTTATCACATAATGACTCAATAAGGGCTTGTGTGTGAGTGATTCTAACACTCATTTCAAACTATCAGTATATATTTTTCAATTACTTTTAATGCTTTGGTTGGATTGTCTTTTAAAATTGTCAAACTTGAAGATCCAACCTTTTGTAGTAATCCAAAAAAGATATTATAAGATCGCCGATATATGCTATACGTTAAGGTATATAATAATATTTACCTTTTTCAAAAATTCTAATGAACTTTGTAATTTTAACATATTCTTATATGAAATAGGATTGTATTGGTGTTATTGATGGTACACATGTTGATGCACATGTGTCAAAAGGTGATCAGGTTGCCTACATTGGCAATTATAGTTCACCTATACAAAATATAATGATAGTATGTGACTTTAAATATGTGTTATACTTTTTTCATGTCTAGATGGGAGGGTAATGCTCATAATAGTCGCATCTTAAGTTTTCTATAAGATCTCATCAATATAAATTTCCCATTTAGCCTCGACATTGGTTGGTAGTTAAGTGAACTCAATATTAACTTTTATTATATAAACTAATTGTTAAATAACCTAATAGGACAATATAATCTTAATAATGTTGGTTATCTAATGCGTGAGGATTTCTTAAGCTATTTTCTAACACAAAATATCACTTCCCAAACTTTGAAAGAGCCAGTCAAATTGTAAGAGAAAAAAAGAGATGTTTAATAAATGTCATTATTAATCTCACTTTAGGAGTGAGGATTAATCTTTCGCATCTTAGATCTAGGAACCTTCTATACACTTGAATTTTCTTAGTGCTAGGACACTTTTAGTAATTAAAGGAACACTAAACTTAAGTTTAAAGACTGACCTAGATGGCATATCCCTAAGCTTAGACTCCACCTTAGGACAAATGGGTTTCACCTATCCTATGGCCTAAACCAAAAAAAACATCATACCTATTCACTCATCCAAACTTAAGCTCATATAGATGGACCTAATCCAACTTCAAACCTATTCAATTAATCATAATTCAATTTGGTTTTCTAATCCAAGCTCCAAGGTAAATTAACTTAGACTATAGTTAACTCTATTGATCTATGACTCAATTCTTTAAGCAAACTAAGTCCAATTTGATTTTCTCAATCACTTCAATTATTCATTAGATCATTTCAAGCCATTCCAACACTTGCAATCAAGCCAATTGAACCAAAGAAAAGTGATCAACTCAAGCTAACCCATTTGACCTAAAGAGTTCAAATGAGCCAAAACCTAATTAAGCCCAAATCAATTGCAATCAAAGTTACCAATCTCTTTCAAATTTATCATTGAACACATCCCAACTATCCATAACCCCAATTGGTCTAAGTTGGCTCGACCAACTACTTGACCCAAAGTGACCCAAAAGAGGCAATTGAACCAAAGTCTAATTAAACTCCCATTGGATCAAATCAAGTAATCCAATCTATCCATTGATGATCGTAAGTCATTGAATGCTCCACTACAACCAATTGCCCATGTTCAAGCCAATTTGGCCAATTTGGTAAAATTGGTCAACATGACCCATTTGACCAAAATTGAATCATATGGGCCAAATTCAAATCTAATTCAATATGAATCAAACCAATAGCACTCATTCACTCCAATTGACCAATTAAACTCACCTAAGTCATCACTTTGACCCAATTTGATCAAAATAGTCAACTTAGCCCAACTTGGCTCATTTGACCCATATGGATCAAATTGAGCCTAACCAATCCAACCCCAAACCCAACCAAACTTGGCATGACTCATCCTTGGGTCACCATGGGCCTACCCAAGTGGGCCCAACCCTTGATGAACTTAGTTTAGGTAAAACTCGTTGAATCAACCCACCCAAATGGGACAAAATTCCTATTTGGATGGGTTCTCTAGCCCCTTACCCCATGGTAGCCACCTTTGGCTCTTCTTGGACAACAGGACCACTGACCCAACCTAACCCAAAGTTGTTGGGCTCAGCCTTTGACTAAGAGGGTAAGTTCAACCATGGAAATCCATCGATCCACCTAAGGAAAGGATACACTTCATGCCAACCCACTACACTCCCTCCTCACTTCACGCTCGCCCCTCCCCACTAGCCACAAATCTCAGCCAAATGATTGAACCAATCTCAGCCCTTAGTTTAGCTAGGGAGGAGAGTACACTCCTCCCCATCAGTTCAAATCGAGCATAGAGCTTCCATAGGGCATTGTGGTCCCATACCTTCTCTCGAGCTCCTTGCACCCCTTTTGGCGAGATCAGCTCTCGATCAAACCAGAGAGCTTCATCCATCCAAACTTTCCAAACCCCCACCAAACTCAAATTAACTCTTCCCACACCTTCACCTCACTCTGAGCTGAAACAAATCTTTTCCTGAGCAATTCGACCACCGAAGACATCCCAAGACCAACTCTAATGAGCTTTGTGGCGGCATTTGGTCTACAGAGCGATCAGTGGAAAGGTTGCTCAAGATTTTTTCAGTAAGTGTTCGCCTCTTTAAAATAAGGCTACCTCTATCAGAAGACCATCGATCTTTAGCTCTAACGAGGTAAAAATCTAGCAACCATAGCTTTGGCCCCTAGGTGTTGGTCTTTTTTGAAGTGAATCATGTTTTTGGGTGATTTCCACCATAGGATCTCTTTAGGGCAGTAATGTAATCGAGCTGAGCCGAGCTGAGTACTTATTGGATTGGACTTGGCTTGGACAAACTAAAAGTTGTTCATGTCCGGTTCGAGTTCAAGCTGAGATTTCTTATGGATGTTCAAGCTTAGCTTGCTTAATTTTATCTATGTTCAAGCTTGATTTGTACTTGGTTTGTTTGAAATAAGTGAACAAATATATATAATCAAGTTAATGAATGAGATTTAAATGAGTACTTAAGTTTTCTCTAATTTTTATTGCAATTACTTTTTTAAATCTCATATAAGTTTCCCACACTATACAAAATCTGGATTTTAAATAGGAACTAAATCATGAAAAATTCTATAAGGCATAAGCTTGACTAAAACATAACATAAAAATCAAGAGCTAAATATTTTGATAATATGATGCATATAAATTCATAAAGAAAAATGGCACACAGTCGATCATTTTTAAAATATAGGCACACATTTGGCCATTTTCAAAATATAGATACACAATTGACCATTGTTCAAAATAAAAGTGACTTTTAAAAAAATATGAAGGCACACATTCAGCCTTTTTATAAAAAAATAATAAGGCACATAATCAGGATGAAATATTTAACTTCAATTTTACTAATTCTGAAAGGCATGTTCAAATAATTCATTGAAAAATGACTATATGTAATGACCAAACTATCATATGATATATACATAACATTAAAGGCCAAAATGATTTCTTCATCAAACTAATCAACCACCATAATGTTATCTGGCTGCAAGATTATGGGTTGCCTTGCCTATGCCTTTAGAAGACTTGAATTACCCTTAGATTTTACTAAGAATGATAATAAAGACAAGCAGATTGATAATTTAGACAAAAAATCATTTGCTAAATAAAGAAAGAATACTCTCATTATAAAATCTTTGTAGAATGGAACCACTCTTCTCATTATCAAAAATATCTTTTAAAATCAATCTTGGCAGCTAGAACAAAATAATTTATTCAATGTCATACCTAAGATGATCAAAAATTTAAAACTTTAGAGAGAGACAATAGCCAACCGATAGAAGTCAAAGAGAAAAAAGAGGGAAGTTGAAAAGAAAAGGTGGAAAGTCAAAGAAGAAGAAGAGAGAACTATCGGTTCAAGCCATGGTTTACTTTAACTCATGAATTGACTGATGGAGGGAGCACGAAAGTTGATAAGAAGATGAGGGAATGCCGGTGGAAGTCAAGAGAAATGAGGGAATGCCAGTGGAAGTTGAAAAGAAGACGAGGTAATGTCGACAGAAGTTGATGACACAGGAAGTTATGGTTTTGGTTCTTCTAGGACTTGAAACAGATGAAAGGTGATAAGAAGATGAGGGAATGTCGGTCGAAGTCAAAGTGAAGACAAGGGAATCCCAACTGAAGTCGATATTGAAGGCAAGTTAGGGCTTCAGCTCTTCGCTTCAAGGGACGATCCGACAGAGCTTAGGGCATGAAAGCTTACAAATTGTGATTGTAAGAATAAAGCCTCAGACCTTAGCGGCTTAGGCTTTAAGTAAGCCATTTAGGGTTATTTTATTTTAGTGACTTGGGTCACCCATTTAACCATTTATAATTAAATAAAGTAACTTGTTACTTTTAATTAATCATTTTAATAATTAATATATGAGTTTTTTTATTTTTTGTGTACTTATCCTATAATTTATAAAATTATAATATCAATTATATTTTATAAAAATTTAATTAAATGAATCATATATATTTTTTTATAAATTATACTACTAAATTTAGCAAATTATAATTTTTTCATTAAATATATAATTAAAAAATTATAAGTTATATTTACTCTTATTTTATTGATAATATATGAATTATAATCAAACTTAAAATCAATTATTTATCAAATTACTTATCAAAATAAAATGAGATGTTCAAACAAGCATAGTAAGATGTCATGTTGTTCATTTAACCTTCGAGTTTTCAAAAATTATTCAAGATTATTTGTTTATTAATTTGAATAAACATGAATGAGCATTAATTGAGCCAAGTTTGAGTAGTTTAATGAGTTTGCTGGTACATTTACAGCCCTAGATCCCTTAGATTCATTCTCTGATCATTTTGGAGTTGATTTCTCCATCGAACAAGCTCTAGCGAGCTCAGATCGAGTGGAGGAAGGTGGATGGTGTTTATCTTGAACACTTATAGATGACAAACATTCTACGTTAATAGAATGAATGATAATGATAAATCATGTTAGAAATTTCAATTTAATCATTTTAGAATCACGAGATTAATCTTGAATCTCTAATTTGAGATTGGCTATCTTCTGCTGACTCAGTTGTCGCGTTAGATGATTTAAATAGTCAATACAGTGGTGCCACATGGAAAGTGCTCCCACAACAGTGTCTGCGTGGTAACATTTTAAAGGGTTAATTAGGCTTTTAAAATATAATTAAATGGCCAAAACTTCAAAAAATCATAACTAATTATAGAAATATTCAAAAAAATACAAATAAACCTATTTTAGAAAGGCTAGATAAAGGAGAATTTTTGAAAAATAAAATCCCTATATTATATAACAATGCTTAATTAAGGTTTGAAGCTTAGGCTAATTACTTTAATTAAGGCTAAATTACTTGGCAAAATAATTTCAAATTTAGTGGGATGATTTTATGGGATGTCCTCTGCATCCCATAATTTTTTTAGATTATTTGCATAATTTGAAGAATTTGGAATTTCAATCCTAATTACCCTCTTTAATCAATTAAATAAATATTATAATTGATGAATAGTAAAAATTAAATAATTAATGATAATTAATCATCATGGATAGTGGGAATAATGAGGATAAATAATTAGGCCCCCTATTCTAATTATTTTTCTAAATGTATTTTCTTAATAGGGTTAATTAACATATTAGGAAAGTTAATGATATAATAAAAATCAAACAAAGTTAATAATTGGTTTAAATAATTAAACATAATCCATTAATTTATCTTTATGTGTTTAATAACATAAAGTCATTTAAGAAATTATGATTAACCCATTGGTATGGGAAAATCATAAGAGTATTTAACTTAGATTCTTTCCATTTTTATCCAATTAACTCTTAAGCATGAACTTAATTGCATTAGATTTATTTAGGTGCATTGTAAATTTTACTTTCTAAAAGCATATCATTGAAGGCTTATGATCAAGTAGTTAATTAAATTAAAGAAGTTTAAGAAAGGGTAATTAAATTGATGTGCTTAATGGCTTAAACTTAATCAACTTATAAAATACATTTAATTTCCTTCTTTAAATATATCAAATCATCAACATGGGATGGGGTAACCACTAAATATCATCTTTCCTCTTTTAGGTTTTAACAACTCAAATATCAAAATCAAATCATATAGAAACTTTTGCTAGCCTTAAGGAATATTTATTTGGCATGATTATCCTTAGGACTTAATGTAAGTGAGTATATTATGTGAAAATATTTAATTACTTCTTTTCAATCATTATAAATGTGCATGTCATTTATTTCACATATTCATATTTTTAAAAAGAAAAGAGAATTAAAAGAATATGGTTGCATTTAAGTTGCATGTGTTGGATAAATATTATTATATGGTGTGGCTATTATCACTAATAAATCCTAAATTATTTTTAAAACTATAAGCTAATGATGTATGTAAATGTGAAATTTAAGTTAATGTTGGCTATATGTTTAACAAAGTTTACATTTAGCTATAATTTAAAGATGGTAAAGGATTGTTTTTTCTTCATGGTTCTTGTACATGATTACATTTATTTGAGTTGGCAAGTATATAGTTTGGACATCCTGGGTACATGAGGCTTTAAGTAGCCCCAAGGAGGTCTTAGATAATCTCACTTCTCTAGTTTAACAATGGCACATTCTTGCTTAATTTCATTCATGTGTGTGCATGTGTTAGAATTTGGGATAAAACATTACCTTACATGAACAAGAGATTTGCTTTTACATAACCTTTGCATGATTTTCATTTCTATGCTTGTGTATGTTTACATGTATGTACATTGGCATGTATATAATTTGGACATCCCAAGAATACGAGGCTTTAAGTAGCCCCAAAGAGGTCTTAGATATATCTAACTTTCCTAGTTTAACAATGACACGTAATTACTTAAATCTCTAATACATGTTTGCATATGCTTAGCTAAGAAATAAAAATCTTTCTTTCTACCAATTTTATGAATTAATGATCATCATGTGTACAAAATATAAATATGTATTGCATGTACAAATATGTATATTAAATCAAATATCATGAACAATAAAAATGAGGAAGTGTGTATGCTATTGATGATGAAAAGAAGTAGTGGAATGTTATTCATGTAATGGTGATTCAATTTTATTAATTCTAAGATACCTTTCATGTTTGAATAAAATTCCTTAAAATTAATCCAAATTTAGGCTTAATAAAATGTTCATAAATGGTTCACTAAAGAAACCAAAGGCTGAGTAATATACCCTTTAGAAAATAACTTAGGTTAGGAATGAAGGGGCCAAACCTCTTTCTTCTCTTCATAATAATTAGATTTTAAGTAGGCATCAAATAAAATAAGAAGGTGCAAATTTAAATTAATCAATCCTTTAAAATATTTGAAGTAAAACCACCCATAATGGTTAATTTAAATAATCCTAAAACTTTAGATAATCATACTTTCAAAGCCTAATTAAGACACACCAAACTAAGCCTTAGCACATACATTAGAATGCTAAGTCACCAATTCTAATATTAAGTTAGGTCAGTGTATGTTGGGATGATGTATTTTATTTTATGATATAATATTTTTAGATTGGATGTTAGGATTGTTTGTGCATAGACTAGATGCTAGGACTTTAGTAATCTAATGATGTCTTATATGGGATTATGCTAAAGGGGTTGTTGTAATAATAAATAAATATAAATGTTCATTCTTGCACATGCCGCTTATGCCCCTAAACATAATCCAATTATAATTGGGCTTGGCTACCAAGTGCAGGGTTCTAAGTATAAATATATAAAATATATTATTTCTTTGCTTGTAAGTTGGTTTAACGCGTCTATTTTGCAAGTGTAGTTAGATCTTATTTTTCATAAATATGTTTAATTTTTTGCAATAAGATTAGGATTAGAGTCATGGGGTTTAGAATGAGCAATGGCTAGAAGGCAAAGACTTGGGAGACCCTGTGAAGCCTGGAGAAAATTAATACAAAAGATGAAAAAAAAGATAATAGATTGAAGACCCCATACATTTATTTTAATTATAATTCGGTTGTATAAGGGAAGAGCTCGACTAGTCAACTTTTCTCTTTTTTAGGGTGTACAAATATACCTAATCGACCTTTTATTCTTTTATAAAATTCATATGTTTGATTATTGTGTTTCATTTATGCATTAGAAATGACATGCTTTTCATAGATTTCTTAAAATATGATGATTTGATGTGTGGCCTAGATAAGGTAGGCTCTTTAGGATAAAATTAAATTTTCTATCCTCACTAAAAATTCATAACTAAATTTTAATACAACTCATAACCTCATCTTAAAGCCTAGGTATATAATCAAGATAAATAAAAGATTTAGAAATCTCTTAGCTGAATGTTATATGTTATCACACCATGCATATCATATTATGCCACTCTTGAATAAGAAGAGTTTCCATTCTTCCATGATAGAGGATATGCTTGACCTTTAAGGATGATGGCTTGTAGTGGAGAACACCTCCTTTAAATGATTTAGCTCATGACTTAATTTCATCATGCATATAGGCATAATTTTTCTACGCCTTGGTCCAAAATAAATGTGTTAAATGATCTTAAAAACTTGTAAATCTTCAACATTAATCAAAATCATGTTTGCATACCAAATATTATCAAGTCTATCTTAGAGAGTGAGTTTAGGGTTATAGCTTCTTTACTAATTAAATAATAGCCTAACCATCTTGCATCTACATGAGACTGGCCTACATAGTTTTAAAGCATAGGAGGTGTTAGCTAGTAGCCACTCTAAGCTGTTGTAAGTTTAGGAGAGTCGAGATGTGTTTATTCTCTCTTGGGGAGGTAAACCTTATATCCCATTTCCCCGATTAGACTTAGGTCATGCTTTTAGCAGGTACTAAAGTATTTTAGATTTAGGTTCTAAGGCTACATATTTCCTTCAGGCTATGAGTATATGTCCTGACCTCTTAAGCATTTTCACGATCTTGTGTTGTTGAACTATAAGCCTTAGCATTTTATTAAGATTCTAATTTAAATGAAAGTAAATTTTCTCTTTCAAAAATGTAAAGCCTCACTATAGGATACATTTAAGCACCCATTAAGCTTCCTAGTATCATAGGTGCTTCCTATTTATCCTCCTTTAGAATTTGTGAAAAGTCTTCTGTCGAGCAATCCCATTTGATCTCTAATAACAACCAATTCTTTGATAGTCTAGCCTTAAAATCTTTGGAGATACTCATCGAATACTTTAATCGAGAGTATTCTTAGGAAATTTTTATTTTTAGGATGTATTAACTATGGAAGCTTGCTTCCATGGGGAACTAAAAAAACTGACATAAAATAAACCCTACTTTACTTATCCATATAAAGTAGGGGAAAGATCTCTGATATATATGAAGACCCATCTGCCTTAGGAGTCCTTATTACATGATTGAGTCCATTATAGGGTAATGTTTCTATCTTTCGAGGTAGTATATTATACCTCAATGTCACTCCTGATCACTTCAATAAGTATCCCTAAAGATCTGCATGGTGTCCCTACTACTACAAATTAAAATATCACGATTTTTTGACAACTCTGCTGGGGAGTGTTCCTCTCTCCATCTTTAGTAGTCAATGATTATCCACAAACATCGATAGTTGACTTATATTTTTATGTGAGTCTAAGACTATCATTCCTTCCATTGGGCACCTTGTCTATTTCACCTTTAGACAAGACATCCTCTAGATTTTAAGACCTCAGTCCAGTAGGACTTAAAGCCTCTATTAGACCTCCAATAGGTAAGAATCAAACAAAGGAATGTTCCAAAATAAATTAAATAAAGTCAATCTAAAACTTGAAGAACCTCTTGCTACTAGCATAGTGAAGTAAGGTTCATCCAACATCTTCAAAATTCATTTGAACTTACTCTCGATGAAGTTCAAACTAAACAAAACATTCTTCCTCAAAACTATAAATCTCTTTAATACATATATAAACCTATCTAACATAACCAAAAAATTTTAAATGAGGGTTTCAATTCAAAGTCAAGTCAAAAGAACAACAACTAAAGCAAAGTCTAATTCTATGTCTTTCTTTTCTAGAACAAAGAGGAAAACCACTCCTTTTTCTTTCAAGCATTCAATAACCATGTCATCTAGAAAACTCATCTTCTTATTCTCCTCAAGTGTGGATTTGGTCATAGATCAAGCCATACTCACCTTGTCCCCAATCATCAAGTTTGTCCTTGGGTTCAAGCACTTTAAAGTTATTTGTGTAGTTTTACCCTCAGCATAGTGAGTAGGGAGGAGGTGGCCCATAAGAGGCCACTTTTGTAGTTTGATCTCCAGTCAGATACTGAGTTCCCATCCCTAAAGAGAAAAGCCTTAGAGGTTCTCATGCCATGAGTATCACTTGTTCCTGCCATAGTTTATGTGAGGACTAGTACACCCTCTATTGCAGCCCCAGTTTTTAAGGGAAGTAAGTCCTAGCATCTAAGATTATTTCTCTCACCTTTGAGGATTAGTACTAGCTCCTGTAATGCACCATTGAACAAGACTCAATGTCCTAATATGAATAGGAAGATTAAGAAGTATTAAGAGTGCATGGCCAAGGAGAGGAATCCTCCTATGTAGCTGAAGAGGGTCCATTCATGAGACCTCTCTCCTTCTTGGTGGTAGTAGGTTCCACCCTATCTCAGCTGCAGAGGGAGAGGAGGATATGAGGAAGATAGTAGCATCACCCCTACAACCCGTATAGTATGAGACACCAAATAAGGAGAAGAGGAAGCCCTATGTTGGTCTAAGATCCATACTCATAAGAGTAGGGAGAGTCCATGGAACTTCAAGTTTGCCACCATTCATGACCTGAGAGGAGTGATCCCTATAAGTGTAAGAGATTTGATCTATAGAGAAAAGGCATTTGAGGCAAAGGTTGCAGCCCAAGCGGGTAAGATATATAGGAGGAGGTTTGCTAGATCATCGGCGACCTCAACATTGTGAAGAAAATTTATGACACCACATAGAGTTTAGGAATTTCTTATGTAGATGATCAAATACATCATTAAGAAATAAACATATTATCTTGAAAGATAAACATGTTTTCCTATAATGAATTCGATCATTTAATAAGAGACTCCTAAGGCTAATGGGTCATTCGAGTACCAAAGATTTTGCCTTGAACTGCATGGGAAAGTATAACATGTTTATTTTAAACTTGGTTCATGGTTCCCTATAGAGGCAAGCCCCTATAGTTAATTACATCTTAAGAAGGGTCCCTTCCTAAGAATACTCTCGATTAAAGAAATAAGTTCTTATCTCTAAAGATTTTTAAGATGGCTTTTCAAAGGATTGATTTTTGAAATTTCTAATTGGGAATGGTCCAAATTGGAAAGAGTTCATTTAGAGGCCAATTGAAATGAATTATAAATGCCTATTGATACTTGGATGTTCAGTAGACATTTCAGCTATCCTATAATTGGGCTTTAAATTTGGAATTTAATTTAGATTTCAAGTTGATATTTTTTTTATAAATCTAAGGACTTAGATTCTAGTAGCATAAAACTACATAAATGTCTAAGGTTGAAGACTTATTCTAAAAAAGATGCTTCATAACCTAGTCTATAGGTGCTTCTGACATATGTCAGATGCTCAACCTAGTTATATTTTGGAATTATCGATTGTTCCTCTCACTTGAGGGAACTAACCTATCCTTGACTCTTCTAGACTTATAACTCACCTGGAGAGGGCTTCTAGCTAACACCACCTATGTGCATTTTAAATTCATAATGCTAAGTCTCATGAATGCAAGAAGGTTGGGCTATTGCATTTTTAAGAAAGGAATCTATGAACCTAGACTCACTCCTTAATCCCTAGAATTATGTAGGGTATGAAATGCATCTAACTAAAGTACATTTTTTAGATTTTTATAAGTTTTGACTCAATATTTATTTTAGGCCATGGGTATGCATTTTATGCCTAATGTCATGCAATTAGAAATGGTCATGGCCTAAATCAATAATAGAAGGTAGGCTTCCCCAAGAAGGTGGTCATCCTCACAGGACAGATGCCCCTTATGTGCAATGGGTAAATTTGCCCAATTCAAGGAATGAAAATAATTTGATTTCATGATTTCAAACCTCATTATTTCTAATTGATTTTATGTAATGTCTAAGGTTTTAGTTTATGAAGTTTTGAGTTGTATTTATTTTATGTTTCAATTGGTTAAGTTTAATTAGGTAAAAAATTTAGTTTTCTTCTGTGAGCCTATGTCCAGGTATTCATTCACATAAAAGCACAACATAAAAAGAAACCTAGAAAAGTAGGTTGATTCTATTGCACACCCAAAATAAATCAAGCCAATCAAATTTATAAAAATAGGTCAATGTGGTCGGGTACTGCTATACACCCTAGAAAAGTAAAATGGCACAAGCTCGCCTTATATATTTCGCCTAAAACTAAAAGTCTAGATCTATGGGTCTTCTTTCCAGAACAATCTCTTTCTTTAGGGACATCCATCGGGCTCCACAAGGGACCACTACACCATCTCTTAGTAAGGTCACCTCCTACTAATCCTAGACCTCATAAATCCTAACCTAATTCTAAGCTCAAATTTTCATTTTAAAATTCAAAAAGAAATCCTAAGTCCTACAAAATAGATGTTAAAAAATATAAAAAGTACACAACAGTTATATTTTACAAACATATGGGCTTAATATTAGTTGCTTGCCAAGCACATCTATCCTATGGACTATGTTTAGGGATTTTTCAGCACCTGCAAGCAAACAATAATTTTATAATTTTTTTTATGATAGTAATCCCTTTAACACAGTCCCCTGCATAAAATAGAGTTAATTCTAGAAAGAACGCCCTACAATTTAGTCTAAAAGGAAAACAAGCCAAGGAATTCAATCTAAAGAAATACACTACACAAACATGTGAAGCACAACATATCATAACACATCACAGAGGACTATAAAACACAAACGATCTAACCTAAATCTAGGGTCTGTGAACTAAATGATTTTGTGTGTAGAAGGTAGGCTTGTGTGGTAAGTCTTTACTAAGCCTCTTTTAGTTCAAGTTTCAATTTAGGGTTTGAGTTTGTTTAAATTTTACCTTTGAGTGGTTTCAATTCAAATGATTTAGTGATTTATTTTCACTTTATTTGATTAAAGTGATGTTTAGGTTTTCAAGAATGAAGAATAGAATGGATTATATTTTTGGATGGAATTCACCCTATTCAACATCCTAATTCCTAATAGAATGAAATCTTCATCTAAGATGAAGATTCATCCCAAAGGTCTAACTAAGATCCTTAAGTATCTTAATTAATTCTTTTTGATTTCATTTAGTTGTTTGAATTTGGATTTGATGTTTTCTTTCCTTCCTATTTGATTCTTATTTTAGTTTTCAATTTGGTTTGATTTAATTATTTCATTTCATTTGATTTAATTTGATTAGTTCATTTGATTTAATTTGAATTGGATTATTTGATTTAATTTGTTTTATTTGGTTTTGTTTGAATTAGTTCATTTGGTTTACATTAATCATTTAGATTAAGTCATGTTGATTTCATTTATTTTAGTTTAGGTTAACCTAAAGCACTTAGGTTAAGGTTTGCATTCATTTAATTTGATTCATTGGAGATGTAAGGATTCATTAAGAGTTGGTGATTTAAGTTTTAATATTTGATTTCATTAATTATTTCATTAATTTAAGGTTTAATTTCATTAGTCCTTAAGTTTGAAATTGATTAATCCTTTGACTTAGGCTATTTGGAGAACTACATTAAGTATTTCTGATGTTTGATTTAGATTAGTTCAATTTATTTCATGATTTAGTGAATTAATGTATTTTCTTATTTATTATTGATTTAATATTAATTTAGGAATTTGGAAATTCAATAACTCCCACTTAAAACATCAATTGGGTTTCACAATTTTTATGGCAAGTGGGGTTATATGCCAATTTCATGTTTCCAAAGTTTCATCTTGATTAGATTCATAATTAGGATGTAATTAAGAATTTAATTATTTCATAAAACCAAAATTATGCCTAATTTAATGAACTTCATGTACAAGTTTTATTTTTTTATTGATTTCTCTCTAAAATATGTTTCCAATGAGGGTTCATTCATAATTTTTGGACATTTGGTCGATTTATTATGATTTAATTAAGTTTGGTTAATTATTTGAATTAATTCAATTAATTGCCTAATTAAGTCAAATTATGATTTATTAAGTTTAACTGAGTTCCTTAATATTTTAATGTCATTAAGGTTTATTAGGTTAATTTAAAGTTATCTGATTCAATTTTATTAATTATTTCATTTTTAATTAATTTATTTAATTAAATTTGAGGTTTAGGGTTTAAATTTTCATTTCCCATAAAATACAGTGACATAAATTATGAAAATTTACACAAGATGTGTTTTAACCCTAATGTTATTTACCCAAAATTTTAAATCAATTGAGATTTGTGGTTTAAAGAGTAATTAAAGTTTATTTATTTTCAATTAAACCCAAATTAAGGCTAAATTTACCCAAAATTATTTGGGAATTTTAATTTTTATAAATTCTTCTCATCAAGATAAATCCATAGAGCCCTCATTTATATTTTTCTAATTTTTATTTATTTTTCTATGATTTTAAAAATTTTTTGTAATTTTTAATCAACTATTGATTTTTAATGGCTTTTAAGTGAGCAGGGCACCACTGTGCACGCAACCATGTGGTGCGGCATGGTTGGGCCATGCAGGATTCTGTGTGGCATCCATGTCAAAAGCGGCACCACGCAGGACTATCCTAGGTTGCCCGATCAAAGATTAGACAGTCTGAGTCACAGTCGTGGTTCTTAAGGGTTTGAATCAAGCGGTCTTCCTAGATCGGAGCCATCTGATCCTAATAGAAGGATGGGATGATCAAGATTTAATCCTGTAGCTCATCGATGAGAAATGTACATCATCCGTGATTTCTCCCTAATCACTAGCGATCGTTGGTGAATTAAGCCGTGATTTTGATCCCAAATCGATCAATGATTGATTTAGGGCCCATCCATATGGATATATCCAATTGGGATCCATCACAAAGCTAAAACTAAAATCTTGAAGAAAAAGGGAGGGGCGTTAATGGTACCTCCATTCGTGATCTCCAACAATGAGATTGATTCCATTAGCTTCACCGACCTAACAAATGTGTGGATGAAGCTTGGTAGCTTGTCTCCCCATGGATTTCTCCCTAGACCAATGTGCATTCAGTTTAAGGTGGTGTTGGTCATTTTTTGGCTTGCCGATGGCAAGGGGGTGGGTGGAGTTTCGTTCGAGTTCGATTCAACCCCTAGAACATGTTGGTAGCTTCAATTTGGGGGGAAATCCATTCCCTTGAATTTCATCATTGGATGGTGCTCGGCCTTCATCTATTCACCGGCATGCTAGTGGCGAGAAGGTTGGGGAATGGTCAGGAACTTCATCTCTTGCCTTGGTGAAGCTTTTGCTTTGAAAATGGGGCTGGGAATAGGCTTCCCTTCCCTAGTTTCCATAGGTGGCTGAAAATCCTATATTGAAGGATTTTGGTGGCCGAACTCCGGCCACCGGTGACTTCAAAGCCGGCCAAGGGATGGGATCAACTCCACTTGGCCTTTTGAACATGTTGGGATGTTCACATGAGAGGGAGTAAGGCTCCTTGCTTGATTTTTATGTTGGTTGATCCTCTCTTCTCTCTTTTCTTTCTTCTTCTTCTCTTCTTCCTTCACTTGGGAGAAGCCAACTTCTCCTTGGCTTGCTTGCTTGGGTGGCCTTCACTTGAAGGAAACCATCCATAAGAGGTGGGGTGGCATATGCATGGGAAGAAGGGAATTTGGATTTCCCTTCTTCCCCTTTTCTTGAATTTTCCAATTCTATTTATTTTCATCATTCTATTTTGTTTTGTGATTTATGGCATCATTACCATAGTCCCTAGACTAAAAGATGGCTGCCCATTTCAAACTCAAATGGATTTGAGTTCATGTTTGAATTTATTTGACTTGGATTTGGGAATTTGAATCCAAGCCAAATGCTTTGATTCAAAGTGTTTGGATTTTAGTTTAATTCTTGAAATTGTATGTTTAATCATCTTTGATTAATGCTTATTTGAGTTTTGATTTAATTGATCCATTTAAATTTGGATTTCATTTCATTTTAACCCATTTGGCCTAAATGGGTTAAGTTTGGTTCCAATTGAATTCAATTAACCAATTTGATTCAATTAGAATGAGTTTGGATTATTTCATTCATTTTAATTTGATTTAATTGGATTTGATTTGAGCTAACCCAAAATGGAAGTTTGGGTCTGATTCCACCTAGACACTTAGGTTAAATCAAACCCAAGAAAAATTCCTTAGGTCACTAAACATAGTGTCCTAAGCATTGAATTAAGATATTCCTATTTGAGGTTATGTTATCTTAACTATTGATTTCAGATTAATGTTAACCTCATTCAAAAATGAGGTCAACAACCATTGATTGACCAACTGATGGAGGAGGCGATAGAGATCATTAGATAGGATAGTTCTTCTTGGTTCTAGCCATGGGATGAGAACTTTGGCGAGATGTCGTCACCACCACCGTTCCACTTTCATGTACACCATCACCGGTTAGACCATTACATCATGAAGGTACTTACCAAATACCATAAGTCAGCATCTAGAGAGAGTCATCCAACTTAGTGATATGATTACATCCCAATGACCATGCTCCATCCAGTCTACCAGTTGAGGCAAGGCTGAGCTCCCTCAACTCCACACCCTAACGGTAAAAAAGAAGGATTGGTGACTCAAAAGCATCTTAGTCACTCCACCAACTCAATCAGATGAGAAAGAAGAAGTAAATGATGGGTCGACTCCCATGATTGTCGAGATGGTAGAGATATCACTCCTCCTATCCAAAAACATACAATGCATCACCTCTTCATAACACAGTCCAATAGCGAGTTATCACCCAACATATTCCCTAGTAGTGCCAGGTAGAGTTGATGACCAATCATTAGAGGAAATAATAGAGGACTATCATGCCGCAGTGAGGCAGATAGTTGGGGATGACCAATCGACCAAGAGGAGTGTATGATAGACTTTAATGCCAATGAGGATGACCTTTTGAATGATACCACTGAAGTGCACATGGTCGATACTCAAGGATCCTTGCATAGAGAACAACCTAGCAATGACGCTCAGGGACATTTGTTGAGGAAGGTGAGGCATAAGGCACAACTCAACACCTTCTCCAATAAATCAAGCTAAAAATGATCAGATTGATAGGATGGAGAGGAGAGCAGAGAAGTTTATGGCAGTGGTGTTGGCATTGCAAAATCAAGCACTTATCCCTAAACCCACTTCTATGGAGGCTGACAGATTTGAGTTAGTACATATCATAAACTATCCTAAGAGCACAACTCCAATGGATGAGGACACCGATAGTTTACATAGAAAGATAGTTGCTAGTACATTCATCTATGAAAAGGACATCAAGTAGATGGTAGAACAACAAGTGAAGGAGGCATTGGCATAGGTCCAAAGGACCTCATCGGTTCCAAAGGGTAGAACTTACCCTAAGGAGTTCGATGTAGTTCAATACCTTAAGGGTTTTTTGCCACCATCCTTCAAGGTATTCAATAGTGGGCACTCTAGGCAGCATATAGCACACTTCAGGGTTAGTCATTGCAACGTTGGTGGTACTGATGCCCAACTCTTCTAGCAGTTTATAAGTAGTCTTTTTGGAGTGGCCTTTGATTGGTATGCCAAACTGCTCAATGGTTCAGCGAAGTCTTTTGTAGAATTTTAATAGTTTTATCAAGAGATTCATAGGAGCTTAGGAAAGAGTGACTATATGAGAGCTCATTGTAGAGAAACAAAAACTCAAGGAGTCCCTTAATGATTATATTCTTAGGTGGTGAAACTTGAGTATGAAATGCGAATAATAGATACAAGAGAAGCATTCCATTAAAATTCTTCTCAAGAATATTCATGGCTCGATCAGCTTCATGCTCAAGGGTCTTTACTATTAAGATATTTGATAAGTTAATCAGCAAGGTGGCTAATCTACAAGAGGAAGTCAAGTAGTTACCTTTCTCAGATCTATCATCCAAGTCTAAGCCTCAGTGTGTTTGAGAAGAAGCCAAGGAAAGTAGTAATAGTGGATGAGGGGAAGCAGCTAATGAGAGCATAATTTGAGAGGTCCAAATCTCAGCCTTCACTCGCCTCCTCTTCCACTACATAGGCCACCATAAAGGCCACCCACCCCGATAGCGACCAGATGTATCCACCAAGTAGCTATTATCCACTTACTCTTGCTGATAAACTCAACAAACCATATTCATTTAAAAGAAAGGTAGTCAAGACAATCTTCAAGAACCTTCTTAAGAAGCCTGATTTTCAATTACTTGAGCCTAGAAAGCCTGAGGAAGTGGATAAGAGTGAAGATCCAAACTACTACCTCTACCATTGCATGTTAGGCCATGTCTTAGAGGATTGCTTTATATTCAAGGATTGGCTTGAGCATATCTATAAGCCAGGAACTATAGTGATCCCTATAGAATACTTATTGGAATAACTTTCTAGTTCCATTAAAGTAGTATTTGGGAAAATGTCGATCCTCTTAAGATAAAAGAAGGTTTGGATATCTCTTTATCTCATACCTCTAAAAATATTATTTTAAAAATCAAGAAACTTTTTCTATAGGTGCCTGACTCAGCTCAAACCACCAACACTTAGGAAGGTCTACCAATTGTGAGGGACAACTCAGGGAGGGTAGAAGCCTATTAATAGCAGCAACCACCACATGCCTGGGATAGTTCTATGGCACCACCTGATTACAGCATTCTCTCACCCACCTTTGCAGTCACTACATCTACTAGCTCCATCACCATCAATGGGAGTGTTGTATTTGTGGATGAGAGAACCAAACCACTCATACCACTTACTTTACTTGACTTTTATCATGTACCACCAAAATTGAAGAAATCAATGAAGAAGAAAAATTCAACATACATCTTGTCTACAATTGAAGATCTTAGCAATTTTATTCCCATTTATAGCTCTCTAAGTAATAATAATAATAAATAATTTAAATAATTTTGATCAATTTCATTATGATTTAGAAATAGATTTCCTTTTTTGAATCTTTAGGGTTCACCACTTGAGATAGATTTGGTATCATCCGACTCTGATGATTCCTTTAGAGAAGCTAGGTATACCCGATGAGTAGGTAGAACTTTCCACAAGCTCATCACAAGAACTCATTGAAGTTAATCTCCATAGTAGTAAAGTTTTACCTCATAGGGTTACCTTAAGATAAGGGTAAATAGGTCATTAGTTCTAGTAAGCAGATAGTCCCTCCACAAGATGCTCCACCCTTGGATATACTTATGGAGGACCAACCTATAGTTGACTATGACATCCTATCCCATCTTAGAAAGCTTCCAACTAAGTTAAGCATATATGACATCCTTATTTTATCTAAAGAAATGAGGGAGTCACTAAACAAAGCATTTCTTGACCCTAAAATATGCTTAACTCAGTTGAACGCTACTAATCTAGTAAGAAAGGAGGCATGTTTTTTGAAAGTAGTCCAAAGAGTCACATTCTCAAATGAAGAACTACTACTGGGGACAATATAGCACAACAACCCCCTCTACATCACTATAGATGTTGGCAAGTTCAGGCAATCCAAAGTATTGGTTGATCTGAGCGCATCAGTGAACATTGTGAATCTAAGAACCCTTGCCTACTTGAGGATTGACATCTCTAAACTTCAATCTGAGAAGAAGATGTGATATTGAAAGCATTCAATTAACAAGGTGAGAGGGCCTTAAGCTCCATAGTGTTTCCTTTAGAGATAGATGATTGGAAGACTGAAGCCAAATTTTACATAATAGATTTTGATACATCTTTCAATTCTGCTAGGTGACCTTGGATTTATGAGAACAACATGGTTCTATCTTTCTTACATCAATGCATCAAGTTCATTAGGAATGGGATCAAATATTGTCTTAAAAGAGATCTCAAACTATTTGTAGTACATGAGGTCAAGATTTATGAGGATGCAAAAAAATGTGAAAAAAAAAAACAAAGAAAAGGGAAAAAGAAAAGAAGACATTAGGGAGAAATAGAGCCCGAGATTAAATTCCACCCACAATTCATCACTCCATTCAAACAAGTGAGGAGGATGACCCAACTTTCACTAGAATGAGGAAGAGGCAAGTCTTAGTGAGTCCCAGGAGTGGTAGACCTCCATACTTACAACCTACCAGGAGGTTAGTGTTGACCTCACTTTTGGAGTGAGGATCCAATCTTTCTGTCCTAGATTTAGGAGTCTTATAGACACTAAAAATTCCTTAGTTCTAAGACACTCCAAGTGGCTAAGTGAACACTTACCATAAGCTTAGAGACTTAGAAGGATTAGCCATAAGATTAGGCAATGCCTTAAGATCTAGGGAATCTACTTAGCCTATAGCCTGACCAAACCTATGCCCCTTTTCCTTAGCCAAATTCAAACCTCCAAATTATGCAATCAAATTCAATTGAAATCAAATCAAATCATTAAACCAAATTCAAACTCAAAGCTAAAAGTCAAACCCATCCTAAACCCATGACCCAAGCCTATGGACTTAGCCAAATTCAATCTCAATCCAATTGAACTTGACTCGGCCCTTAGTCTGACCCAATTTGACCAATTGGTCAACTTAATCCAACCTAGCCCAATTTGACCTATGGGTCAAATTGAGCCAAACCCACTCAAATCAAGCCCAAACCCAATGAAATATGAGATGACCTATCCTTAGCTCACCTTGGGTCAGCCCAAACCAAACCCAACCTGATTTGATCTAACTCCGAGTGGGTCAAGGCCACCACATAGGATAAATACCACATTTGAGTGGTCAAACCCACTCCCATCCACTTAGTAGCCTCCTAGACCTCCACCTAAGCAAGAAGGACACAAGTTCACCTAACCCAAAGGTGATTGGGTCAGATTTGAGCCAAGTGGAGGTGAGTTCACCTCACCTCCCCTATTGCCACTCCCTTACCTTTGGCCACTCAAACAAGCCACCTCAGCCACACCACCATCGGTCGATAAAAGCCATGAATCTCATTCATCTAATCCAAAGGTATACACCCCACTCCCTCATTTTGATTTATTTTGAGAGGCTAAGCTTTCTCAGAGCCCTAGCTACTCAAGACAAGTCACCAGAGCATCCTCTCAAGTTCCCTAGTCCTTACCATCATCGAAAACCACCAAACCAGTCTACCTCGAGGCCTAGCTTCGATCCTCCACCACTAAACCTCAACTAAATGCTAATTAACTTTTCTCACACCTTCCTCTGCCTTCGGTGAGTAAAAATGAATCATTTCCTGAGAAGTTTGAGCATCAAGACCACTCTTAGACCAAGTCCGGCAAGGTTTATGGTTTTGTTAGGTCCACAGAGCAACCAGGGGAGGCATCGTGTGCACTTCTCTACAGGACTTCACCTCATCCAGCCAAAGCAACCATGGTTGATTCGTCGTCGGTCATGAGCTACAATGAGTTATTCTCCGAAAGTATTTTCCAAAATTCTTTGGTCCTTTGAAGTGAACGTTAATTGTGTGTGAATTCAACCATATATCTCTTGGGATCTTCCTTGTGAAGGTGTGGGATCAATCCCAAGACAATCTGAGCTCCGGTGAGCTCAAATTGGGTGACGGAAGGTGGAGTGGTGTCTGACTTTCATCATGCAGGGGATGATAGATCATCCACCATCCATTCTATGTGGTTGGAATGGACGACCATGATTACTCTACTAAGTAATCTTGATTTATTCCGTTAGGAACTATGGGTTTAACCTCCACCATCCTATCTTAAATCGAATGGCCGAGACAAAACTGCATCCACTGCTAGCCACATCAGTGCTGACTTAGACACGTTTAAGTAACCAATCTCATTGTGCCACGTGAAAAATGTGCCACGTCAGCAATCCGCATGGCGCCTTATGCTTAATTAATTCATTTTAATTGCTAAAACTTTGAAAAATCATAACTAATTATAGAAAAATCCAAAATAAACAAATAAACACTCATTTTAAAGGTAAAATAGAGGATAATAAATTTAAAATAATTCTAATTAATTTTGAATAATAATTAAGGCTTAATTAGATTTTAATTATAAACTTAATTAGCTTAATTAAACCCTAATTTCTTATGTACTTAATTCAAAACTTGGGGAATTGATTAAATGGGATGAATTTTGCTCTCATAATTTTCTTGGAATTTATTGCTTAGGTAAGTAGAGAAATTAATCATTTGAATCTTAATTACCCCCTTTATTACCTTAATGATTAATTAATGATTTAAATAGTAAAAAGTTAATTAATCCACACCCATTAATCAGCAGTGAGATGCTAAGGGAGAGTGATTGGGCCCCTCCCCTAATCATTTTACCAAATTCATTTCATTAAAGGGGTTAGTTAATATGAAAATTAATTAAGTGTCTAATTAATTGATTAATTAAACCAAATTGAAATACAAATCACATTTGATAATTAACAATCAAATTGATGGTTCCCCTTTATTTGTTTAATAGCATAAAGACCCTTAAGGAAGTTATGATTAACCCATGGATATGGGGAAAATAATAAAGTACTTAATTAGGTTCTTTAACTTAATTAACTTTTAATTATGAGCCATTTTCATTAAGTCCTTTAGAAGCATTGCAATTTTATTTTCTCATATTTCATGTCATTTGTGGCTCAAAATTAAGTGGTTAATCAAACTAATGAAGCATAGGTAAGAATAATTAATTGATTTAATTAAGGATCTAACTTAATTAATTCATAAAATCCACTTACCATTTCTTAAACTAAATAAAATTACCAACATGGGAATGGAATTAGAATAACAAGTAACTCTCTTGCTCTTTAAAATTAATCAAAATCTTAAATCATAAATTAATAATGAGCTATGGTTTTCTTTAAATGATTTTATTTAATGTGACAATCCTTAGGAATTAAATGTATTTGAATTAATCAAATGTGTATATTTAGTTGTTCCATTCCAATCATATTAAATATTGTGTTCCATGTGAGTTCTTGCATTCATCTTTTAAAAAATTAAATCAATTAAATTTAATCTACATATGTAAGCTTGCATGTGTTGACTTAATTTAACTATATGTGTGGCTATTATCATTAGTAAATTCAAAACTATTTTTCAAAGTCCACAAAATGATTACAATACTTGGAATGTTGTTATGAATATACATAGGATTTGCATGTGTTCATAGCTTAGTCATAAGATGAAAAGTTCTCTTTCTTATATCTTATGCAAGTTTACATAGATTTGAATAATAATAAGTATATAGTATGGACATCCTAGGAATACGAGGCTTTAAGTAGCCCCACGGAGGTCATTTTATTACCTCACTTCTCTGGTTTAACAATGGCATATACTCGTTTAGTTAATTCTATGTACTTTTAAATGTATATATATATATATATATATATATATATATATATATATATATATATATATAATTAATTAATTAAAATATAATCTTTTCAATGATTTTCATTCTTTTGATTATGAATACATGTGCATGTATTTAAGATAGCAAGTATAAAGTCTAGACATCCCAGGAATACGAGGCTTCAAGTAGCCCCAAGGAGGTCATTTGATTACCTCACTTCCCTAGTTTAACGATGGCACATACTTTCTTACATCTTTTATACATGTATATGTGTACACAATTAAAGAAAGATAATCCCTTTTTCTAATAAAATACATGCATCCACAATCACAAAAGTCACCAAAGTTTGATATATGTAAATGTATTGCTCTCTTTTCCTCATTCATATATAAATTTATATAGGTTTGAATGATAATGGGTATATAGTCTGGACATCCTAGGAATACAAGGCTTTAGTAGCCCTAAGGAGGTCATTTGATTATCTCACTTCCTTAGTTTAACAACGACATGTACCCATTTAATTTTATTCTTATGTATTTTTGTATTAGAATTTAGATAGAGCTTTAATTTATATATATATGGATTTAGTCAACAAAAAATGCAATTATCATAAATACATACACATATTCATCATGTAGGTATGCTAAAATATGTTGTATGTATAAATGTACTAAGTACTACATCATGTGCACATGTGTGATGGAAAGAAATGACTTGATATATTTCATGTGGTAGTAATTCAACTACATAACCTAAGATGCTTCACATGTTAAATAGGATTATTTAGAGCTAACTTAAACTTATGATTAATAAATATTTAAAAAATAATTCACCAAAGAAAACTAAATCATAATGAATGGCTTTAGAAATGGCTTAAGATAGGGATGAAAGAAGGTAATCCCCTTTCTACTCTTTATCACACTTAGATGCTAAATGTAAATAAAAAAATCTAAATAAATTAAAAGCTAAAATTTACAAATCAACTAATAACTTAATGTGAACCCCACCTTCATGCTAAATTGAATAATTTAAAATTTAGAAAACCATAATCCTAATGCATAGAAAGACATACCACACAGAGCCTCAGCACACACATTAGAATTAAGCCATCACTTTTAGTCTTAAGTTAGGACAATGTATGTTATGATGTATGTTTTATTTTGTGATGTAATATTTTAGACTAGATATTAGGGTGAATGCTTCACAGACTGGATGTTAGGTCGTTACTAGCCTAATCATGTCTTATGTAGGAGATTATGCTTATGGGGTTATAGTAAAAATAAATATAAATATTTTTCTTGCAGGTTGCTTATTCCCCTAAGCATAATCCAAGTTAGGACAGGTGGGCTTGGTTACCCATATGCAGGGAACTAATTCCAAATTATAAATATAATTGCTTAGGATGTATGTCTATTTAGCTAACCTCTATTTTACATGTGTAGTTAGATTTACTTTTTCTACATAAATGTAATTTTGCAATAGGGATTAGGAATAGTGCTATGAGGATTAGGATGATCAATGGCTAGAAGGCTTAGTTCTGGGATGCCCTATAATGCCTTGGAGTAAATCAAATAAAGAGAAGGATGGAAAGAAGGAAGAAGACATGAAGAAATGAAGAAAGATAACCCATATAGCATGTACTCACTATAATTATAAAAATTATTTTTATAAGGGTAGAGCTTGGTTACCCAATTTTTTTCTTTCCAGGGTGTATGGTGGTACTCAGCACACCTACCTTTTATTTATTTATGTAATTTATACATGTTTGATTAATGTTGTGTTTAGATTGCACAATAAAATGCATGCTTTTGTTAGTTTCTTTATATTTGATGATTTGATGTGTGGCCTAGGTGCGATTGGCTCTTAGGATATTAATTTTTCTACCCTAACTAACATCTCATAATTAAAGTTTAAAAATAACTCATAACCTCACCTTGAAACTTAGGTCTTAATCAAGATAATTAAAAGATTTAGAAACCCCTTAGCTAAATATTGTATGTTTCACATGATGCATATCATATTGGCTTTTGAAAATAGGGATTTCCATCCTTGCATAATAGGGGAATGCTTGACCCTTGAGGGCATCCCTTGTGTTGAAAAACACCCATTTCTTACTGATTTAGCCAACAACTTTAGTTCATCATGCATTAAGCATAAAAATTTTCATAGCCTTTGTCCAAATTGAAGTGTTAAAAATAAAATAAAAATTGTAAAGATTTGCAATTTAGGCTAAATCATAAGTTCATACCACTCTTGCTCTAGTCTCTTAGGGAGTGGGTTCAGGACTTTGGTTTTCTTACAAATTAAGTCAAGCCATCTTGTAGTTTCATAAGATCGAACCAAATGAATTTGAATTGTATGAGGTATTAGCTGGAGGCCACTCCAGGCAATTGTCCAGAATTTAAATGATTTATTCTCTCTTGTGAAAGCAAACCATTATGTCCCCTTTCACTTAAATTTAGGTCACGCTTTAACTTATATTAAAGCTCTCTAGATTTCGATCTGAGGTTGCTTATTTTCTTTAGGCCATGAGAATAAATCATCACCTCTTAGATATTTTCACAATCTTGTGTTGATGGATTATAAGTCCTAGCAATCTAAATAAAATTTTAAGTCAAACAAATAAATCTCTTCACTTTCAAATACATACAGCCTCACCATAAGATAGATTGGAATGCTCACTAGTTTTCTAGTATCATGAGCATTTTTACTTCCTCCCTTTGGATTTCAAAAATAAGTCTTCTACTTAATCTCTCCCATTTAATTTTCTAAAATAGACAATTCTTTGATAGTCTAGCCTTGAAATCTTTGGAGACAATAATTTCCTATTTTAATTTAGAGTATTCTTATAAAATCTTATTTCATAGGATATAATTAATTATGAAGGCTTACCTCTATAAGAACTAAAGAACCTAGCTTAAAATAAACTTTACTTTACTTTTCCATGTAAAGTATGAGAAAATCTCTAGTATATTCGAAGACCCATCATGCTTTAGGAGTTTTATTAGGTGATTAGGTCCATTGAAGGGTGATGTTTTCTATTTTTCAAAATAGTGCATCATACCTTAATGTCATATCCAATCACTTCAATAAATATCCCCTAAGATCTGCATGGTGTCCACCATATCCAAAAATAAACACCACAGTTGGTTCCAGTGGATGAGTCCTATGTAGTGAGAACACTAGCTACCTCTCTATGCTAGTACACTAGAGCCTGACAGTGATGAAGACTAGGTCCCAAAGCAAAGTATAAGTGTATCAAAATCTTCTTTATATGAAACTATCAGATAGCATGTGGGTGCCTTAGCTCTAATCTCACTTTCCTAATAGAAAGTTGAGGGTTTGGTAGTTAAGGAAGCTCCCAATACATATGCCAAAGCTAAATCTCAAAAGTATTATCTAGGAGCAACATCTTCAAGCCAAAAAGTTAATGTAGAGCTTGAGGATGAATCATTCAAAGAATTAATAGAATTATCATTTGATTGGTACTTCCCTTGTGTTCTTAATTTAGCAAAGAAAGATTAAATTCCACATACATGGTCTAAGCATAGGTAAGAGTACTTCAAGAAATTATGGGACAACAAATGCAAGAATACTCAATCAATACTCAAACTAGGCTTTGGTATAGTAGGCCCAGTGGATGATGATGATTTATGCTTGGTCATCACTAATCATTTAGAATTTGATAGGTTCTTCTCGATCACATTAACTCATATGAGAAAGTGTGTCTAGAAATTTTAGATGATCCAGATGATCTCCAAGTCAAAGATGCACCTCCATAATTTGAAGAAGAAATCAAATCAATCATTGATGAACTTAAAGAAATCAACTTTGGTGTTGAAGATAATCCACACCCAACATATATTAGCTTCTTATTGAATGAATCTAAAACTAATGACTTAGTTAGACTACTCACTAAGTTTATGGACTGGTTTACATGGAGTTATGAAGAAATGCCCAGATTAGCTTCTAAAGTAGTAGTTCATAAGCTAGTCATATAGCTTGATGCTAACCCCATCAAGCAAGCTCCTAGACATGTGATTTGACGTTGAACAATAAGTCATTTTAGAAGTCAAAAAATTGATCGATGCAGGTTTCATCAAGGAGGAGAAATATCCTACTTGGTTGGCTAACATCATCCTAGTTAAGAAGAAAAATGGCCAAATTCGCATATGCGTCAACTTTAGGGATCTTAATAAGGCATGTCCAAAAGATAAATTTCACTACCAATATCAGAATTGATGATGGACATTGCCTTATCTCATACAATCTTCTCTTTCATGGATGGTTCATCTAAATATATTCAAATAAATATGGCACCTAAAGATGAAAGAAATACTACTTTTAAAACATCGATCAGAATCTATCATTATAAGGGCATGCATTTTGACCTCAAAAATGCTGGAGCCATACAGTGGGCCATGATTCAAATTTTTAATAAACTTATTCACCACCAAGTCAAATGCAACATTGATGATCCATGGTCAAGAGCATAGAAAAGGAAGATCATCTCTTTGACTTGAGAGTAGTTTTTGAGCAATTAAGATAATATAACCTTAAAATGAACCCTCTGAAGTAGAGTAACTTCAAGAAAGTTTCTCGGGGTCATTGTCCGACACCATGAGATTGAGATCGACTCGAAGAAGATCAAAGAGATATTGGAAATTCAACCTCCTAAAAGTCTAACCCAATTCAGATCATTCCAAGGGAAGTTGGTGAATTTAATATGCTTTATATCTAACAAACCGGATAGATGTCAACCATTCATAGCACTAGTCAAGAAAGATGCCAAATTTAAGTGGGATGATAAATTCCAACATGCATTTGAAAGTGTCAAGTAATATCTTATGACGTTGCCCCTATCTCGGGAAAACCTTTTATACTTTACACTATTATGCTAAATAACTCCCTTGACACTTTGGTGGCTCAAGCCAAGGACAACGAGAAAGAGAATGCACTTTCTACCATCCTCATCGATAGGTGATGAACTATCTATCCATTGAGAAGTATTGCCTAGTTTTGATTTTTGCCGCCCAAAAGTTATGGTATTATATGCTCTCCCATAAAGTGAACTTGATTTCTAGAACCAATCCACTATAATATTTCATGACACGTCTGATGCTATCTAGATTATTGGCATGATGGCTATGATTTTATCATAATTTGACATCACATTCGTGCCCCTCCATATAATGAAAAGACTCACGGACTTCCTAGCAAGGCATCCACTTCTGTAGATTCCCCGCTCAGTGATGGTCTTCCCGATGAACAAATCATGAACTTAGAAGATACAAATATTCATTATTGGGAAAAGCACTTGGATGGTGCGGCTTCCTCTTAAAGAGGAGAAGAACCATAATCCACTCTCTCAAGTAAGGCGGGGGTAGGGATAATCCTCCTCACATTAAATCGAGATATGATGAGATTCTCATACCATCTATCCAAACCTTGTGCCAAAAATGAAGCTGAATATGAAGCTTTGATTGTCACTCTAGATTTATCCATCTCATTAGGCATCACAAGTATCAGTATCTTTGAGGATTCACAACTAGTTATCATTCGATGGGTCCTATAAGATTCTGAAGCCCAAACTCCATCACTACCATGAGTACACCATGGAATTACTAGCCTAAATCCTAGATGTCATAATTTATAAGATCCCCGAGGAAAAATTCCATAGTAGATGCCTTAGCCAAGTTTTCCAAAGAATTGGCATGTCTGAAGGATGAGTTTATATCAATAGAGGTTCTCGACATATAAGTTCTACCACTTATCAATGTTAAACTCATTAATAAATACACTTTTAAAGGGGAGGTTGTTGTTGCTTAAAAGGATGAAGAGATGGATTGGAGGCAACCCTTCATTGATTACTAAAATAAAGGCAAACTACATCAAGAGAAATCTTGAGCCTAGTAGGTAAAGCAGAGAGCACTCTCTTATGCCCTCGTTGATGGTGTCTTATACCGTTAGTCTTTCAATCATATGTGGTTACACTATTTTAACAAACATGAAGCCTGTAAGATCATGACTGAGGTGCACTCAGGATTATGCAAAGCTCATCAATCTAGTCCCAAGATAAAAGCCAAAATCAAGAGACTTGGGTATTACTGGCTGATGATGATCATGGATTGTGTGGATGTAGCAAAGCATTATCACCAATTCTAAGTACATGGAGTGGTCCTACACTAACCACCCAACATTCTACATCCAACTTTAACCTCATGGCTATTCGAGTGTTGGGGAACCTACATAGTGGGTATGATTGATCCTGCCTCATCTAAAGGTCACCATTTCATTCTAGCAACTACGGACTACTTCTCCAAGTCGGCAAAAGGTGATTCCACTCAGGGAAGTCAAAGCTCAGCACGTGCTCCAATTTTTCAAGAACCATATCATGTATAGATTTGGAGTGCCCCACTAAAACATATCCGATAATAGTACCACTTTCAAGAGCACTAAGATCAACAACTTCGTTTATAGACACAATATAGATTGGAGGTACTCTACCATCTACTATCCACAAGTGAATGGTTTAGTAAAAGCTTTCAACATAACTCTCATCAATATAGTCATAAAATGCTTGATGATAATAAATGACAGTGGCATGAGCAGTTAGTTGAAGCTTTATGTGCTTACCATACTATATATAGGACTCCAACACAATCTACCACATTCTCTTTAGTGTATGGGTTCAAATCCATTCTACCATTAGAGGCTCACCTCCCATCACTACAGGGATAGCTATGGGTGGTAATATCACAATTGAGTAAAATGCCAAACTATAATTGGAAGAACTCAAAGGTTTAGATGAGAGGCACTTGCAAGCAAGTCAAAACTTTGAGTTGTATGAATGAAAAATGGTTCAAGCTCATAACAAGTTGGTCCTCCCTAGAGCTTTTTGAGTTGGAGAGCTTATCTTAATTCTTTGGAGACCAATTATAGCCCATCACAAGATAAGAGGCAAGTTTGAACCTACTTCGGAAGGCCCTTTCGCCATAGAGAAGGCCTACCAAGGTGGTTCCTATCAACTTATCAACCATGGAGGCAAATGCCTCATGCTTCTGATTAATGGGATTTACCTAAAGAAATATTATGCATAAGCAATGTCCCAAGTAATTTCCATCAATAAAAATTCCATTTTGATCAAATTATTCTACAAGTAAAAGTATTTTTAATTACCAAACTCTAGATGTGTTTAAGGTAGGTGTAAGAGAAGTCGAGTGGCATCCTAGCCCTTATTAGCACAATAATAACAAAATTACACATAAACACAAATAAGTTAAACACAAAATTCCATAACCTCGGACTACTTTAAGTTGAGATAAGACCCCCAATGGCCCTCACTTATTAGCTGCTCTAGGTTAGGTTTGATTCACCATTTGGCTAATGGATCACCATAGCAGTTATCCCTGCCTGAAAAGATGTGAGTCCCCATGCTTTCTTTCTGGATTGATGGTTATACAAATTGATGATCCCCTTTTGTTAGCTCAATGTCTTTACAACACAACTAGTAAGTCATCTTGATAGCTAGCCATGTTCTTGGAGATGAGTCCCCGAGCTTTCTTCTCAAGTTGGTTATCATAAGCTGACCAAGTTTGAATCCATAAACCTGAGGACTAGGGTAAGACTCCAGTGGTTGTTCTTCCTCTTGACTACTTCAAGTTTAGGTTCAATCCTCTTTTATGACTCCCCACTTAGTAGTCGCCCTAGGTTAGATAGTTGCTGCTTAGCTGATGATAGACTATCCTGATGATTAGCTCTACTTAAGAAGATGTGAGTCTCTGATGCTTTCTTCTTAGACTGGTCATTAGTAACCGATAGACACTTTAGGTTGGTTGGTGTTCTCCTTGCTGATGGTAACTCACCCAGTGGATAACACCATTCAGAAAGATGTGAGACCCTGCTTTCTCTCTGAGTTGACCATTGTATACTTATAGACTTTATATTTTAGGGATTAGGATAAGACCCCCAGAGCCACCTTCCTCGTGGGCATTCTATTTGGACCACGTTCTCATGACCTAGACATGACCCAGGTTACTATCAGATTGGACAGTCCACTTTCCTAGTAGCCACCCTTTTGTTTGGAAGCTCCATATTGTGGATATATGGATTGTCCCTAGGGCCAATAAATTTGAGATAGGCCAAAGCCCCCATGGCCCCTTCTTAGTGTGGCCCATCGCAAACCAACAGGGTCCACACTAAACAAATAAAGTAAAATTCTCTTGCAGATTAGGGTAAGACCCTAGTGGCACCTCTTCCCAAGTAGGCATCCTATCTTTTGGGCAGTGTCAGCAAAACTCCCTTAGGAATGCCTGATTACTTCAAGCTGAGGTAAGATCCTAAGAGGCTCTCACTTACTAGTCACCCTAGTTTGAGTTCAGCTTGCTGAATGATTAACAGTTATCCCGATGGTTGATTCTTCTTTGGATGATGTGAGTCCCTGAGCTTTCTTCCTAGTTCAACCATCGTAAACCGATGGGCAACCCTTAGGTTGGATTGTCTCTACTGTATGGCCAGTAGATTATTCCTTTGAGTTAGTAAATCTAAGTAAGTTTAGACTTTTATAGCCCTTCTTTAGTGTGCAACTCATCACAAACCGACTAGGTTCATGTTCATCATGTTTTGGGTTAGGATCATGCCCTCAAGGCTCCTTTCCCTAGTGACTATTTTAGGATTAGATTAAGCCATTATGACCCTTTTCTATAGTTTCCTCTTTAGGTTGAGTATTGTCTTCTGCATGAGTGGACTACTCCTTTGGGCTAGTAGATATAAGGCGAGTCTAGGCTCCTATAGCTCCTCCTTAGTGTGGCCCATCGCAAACCAATAGGGTCCATATTAATTCAATAATCAAACATAAGTCAAAATCAACATAAATTACCAAAGTTAAATAAAAATTCATTAGCTAAACTAATTAAATGTACTAAATCAATCAACCTGAGCTAATATAAACATTTGAGACTAAGTATATGGACATCAAAGTAGAATGGGATTAATAGAAATAAAATATAACTACAACTTAATTTGAAATGAAACTTAACTTAATCAAATTGTAAGTTAGTTAATTATATAAATCTATATAAAAATTTTGATAAACCCTAAAATAAAACTTAAGTAAATGAATCAAATAAAATGAATATTTGAATTGTAGATGAAGTAAGTAATTGATTAAGACATTCATAATATGAGCATTTAAATAACTTAGAAACTTGAAACGACATAGCTTAGGTTTAACACTTAAAGCATTTCATCTCTTTAGGTTCCTTATGTTGAAATCAACATCCAAACATAAATAAATAAATAAAACCTTATCCAATCATAAATAAATAAATAAAATCTATCCAAACATAAATAAATAAATAAGACCTTACCATAAATGGCTTAAGTGAGTAATAAACCTTTAGTTATAATTACTCAATTATTAATTATTTTATTAAACTTAATAAAAATTAATTGAGCTTAATGTTAATTAAGTTAACATAAACATACTAAATCAAATGAGCTTAATGAAGACCTGGAATCATAAAATCTAAATAATAATATCAAAATAAAAAAAAGAAAGTCATAAACAAGTTATTTGAATAATGAAGTCTAAAGATCTTTAATCAAGTTTAATAAAAGAAATGAATTAATATAAGTCTAATAAAATATAATTATAATAATAATAATAATAATAATAAAACAAAAGTAAAACCTTAATTTAATTAAATGAACCAAACTAATCAACTTAAAATATTTAAAATTAATAAATACTCAAATTAAATTCAATAGAAAGAACAAATGTGATAATCAATCTAAAATACATGAAATAAAATAATCATAAAAATTTTATTTTAAGCTTTAATCAAATCAAATAAATATAAAGTTAAATGTAAAAGTCATTGAATCATATCAATTCCAAGTAACATTATAATAAATCAATCAACATAAAGCATAAGTAAATCAAATAAATTAAATGAAATCAAAGGATGAAATTAAATCAAATAATCATCTAATTAAAATTAATATGCAAATCAAATAACTAAATTCAACAAGCTAAGTGATTAAATTCTTAATTGGAATTCAAATGAAAGATCACATTAAACTTCAATCAAATTATAAATTAATTAAATTGAAATAGGTTAACCAATCAAAACCAAACTTAAACGAAATGGTAAAATTAATAGATCTAAATAATATTGAAATAATATAATTAAGATTAATTATATATAATTCAAATTATAAATTAATTCAAATTATATTGAATTATCAAAATCTATATAAATCAAACATCTAATAAAAAATTAATCGATTAAAATATACGAAGTTAAACAAACTCAAACTTTGAAATGAAATTAAATCAAACAAACATTAATCAAATCAAATCGATTTAGTTAAGTCATTCAAATAAAATTAAATTGGCTAATTAAGATACTTAGGTTCTTAGTTTGACCCTTAGAATAAACTTTCATCTTATGGTGAAAATTTCATTATTAGGATTAGGATGTTGAATAGATTTGGTTCTATTCATGACATAATTTATTCTATTCATCATTCTTTAAAATCTAAATTCAATTTCAACACAAAAGAAAACCAAAAACTAGAATAAAATATAAAATCAATTAAATTACTTAAATCGAAACCATCCAATGGTGAAAGAAAACAAATTCTGAATTCAAATCAAATTTAAAATGAAACAAAGCCTAGAAAAGGCTTGTCACACAAGCTTTCTTTTCACACACTAGAATACTATGTCACCTGCCCTTGAATTAGGTTAGGCCAATGCATTGATTGTGATGTGAATTTTTTCTTATTTTGTGGTGTACTGTTTTAGACTTGATGGCTAGAATTATTTGCTCGCTAGTCTAGGTGTTATGGTGCTCTTTTTAGGCTAACACTATTTTCAGTGCTTAAAAGGTACAATAAATATAAAATAAATGTTATTTTCTTGCAGATGTTAACCCTAAGCATAGCCAATATGATAGGTGAGCTTGGCAATCGCTGATGCTAAGCCCGTCTATTTGAAATATAAACTACTAATGTGTTGTATATTTTTCTTAATATTTGTTTTGTAGGATCTATGATTTTATTTTGGCATTTTAAAATGTAACTTGAGCCTAGAAATAGGTTGGGGTCTATGGGGTTTAGGGTTAGCATTTCGGTGAATTTAGGGAGGTCAGAAGAAGACATGATCAATCTTTTTTTAGGTTGTATAAGGGTAGGCGCTTATTTTGAGGTGTATAGTGGTACCCGATCGCACGAGCCTATTTTATTTATTTAAATTTGACTTGATTTATTATGGGGTGCATAATAGAACTGCATGATTTTTCACAGGTTTATTTTTGTGATTGCTATGTTTTGCAATAAAGCCTAAATGCATTAGGCTCTTAGAAAAAATAAATTTTCACTCCAATTAATACTTTTAATTAAATTTTAATCAACTCATAACCTCGCTCTAAAGCCTATGATCTTAATCAAGAAATAAAAGATTTAATAACCCTTTAGCTGAATGGTTGTATATTTCAATATTATGCATACATATTATTTCACTATTGGAAATAGGGGTCTCCATTCTTGCATGACAAGGAACAGGTTTGACTTGCAAGAATAATTCCTTGTAGTGGAGAACACCTCTTCTCTCGATTTAGCTCATAACTGATTTTCATCATGCATTTATGCATAAATCTTCCCAAACCTGAATCCAAAAATGATGAGTCAAATTGAATAAATAAATTTTATTATATTAGTCTAAGTCATGGAATGCATATCACACATGATCTAGTTTCTCAAGGCATGAGTTTAAGCTCTTGACTTTCTTTCCTAAATATAATACCCTAACCATCTTACATTCATAAGACTTAGCATCATGAATTTCAAATTGCTTAGGTGGTGTTAGTTGACAACTCCTTCCAGGAGGAAGTAATCCCACAAGAGTCAGAATAGGTTTATCTTCTCAAGTGAGAAAAAGAACCGATAATTCCCTAATTTATAAAAATTATACTAGGTCGAACCTCTAGCTTATGTCAGAAGTACTTTTAGACTCAAGTTCTAAAGCATCCAATTGGAATAAGTCTTCAAATTTTAGAGATTTTTATAGTCTTGTGCTGTTAGAATCTAAGTCTTAAATTTTTAATAAAACACAAACTCAAAATTCTAAATAATTTCAATTTCAAAAATATAAAGCCTAATAATAGTATAATTGAAATTCTTACTGAGTTTCTCAATATCTAAAAGCATTTCTTACTCAATCCAATTTAGCTTCTGAAAAGAACTCTTCCCCTCTTGAAGCATTCCCACTTGAATTTCTAAATTACCCACCCTTTTGATACATAATTTGAAATCCATAGAGTTGAAAGTCAATTTATTTAATCAAGAGTATTCTTATGAGGAATTCTTTTCTTTCTAAGATTTAATTAACTATGGGGCTTGCCATTATAAGGAATTGTGAACCCTACAATAAAACAAACTCTATTTTACCTCTCCATGTAGTTCAGGAGAAGAATCTTTGGTATATCAATGACCCATCAGCCTTAGGAGTCCTTATTAAGTAATCAGATTCATTGTAGGGTAATGTGTTTATCTTTTGAGATATTATATTTATCCCTTAATAATGTATTTGATTAAGAAGTACCCCCAAGATCTACAAGGTGTTTTAAATTAAAATTCCCACATAGTTAAAGTGTTTAGTATATTTACATTGATCTAGGCATAAACACTGTAGCATTTATGTTCTTGGTTGGCACTATAGATTTAAAATTTATTCTTAAATAAAAAATCAGACCAACGCTTAGGCACTGTATTTATAGCACAATTGCATTGTGCCCGACATAAGATAGTTTAATCTAGATACATGCCAAAACTGCACAGATTCAGAGTACTATTTTTAATCATAGAAACAAAATCTTATTTTATATAAAAATTATATAAATTGTCTTTCATAAATCAAAATATAGTTTGTTCATAATATTTTACTTAGTTGGAAAAAAACTAAGGTTAATAATAAATTAATACTTAATAAAAATTTTAATCATATTCTCGTGAGAATATTACTCTACTCATCATTATATTACTTGAACAATATGTGCACTTGTGCAAACCACTTTATCAGGTCAGAACACTTACAGGACTGACATTCTCATTAATAATGTAGACTTCATTTTGCATGTCCTCAATACCATCATAAATCAGAGTAATAGTTTCACTCACCTCCGCTTGAAAATTCTTATCACTCTCTTTAGACAAAGAAATAATCTCACATGGCCAGCATCACCAAAGAGCTAGCCTGAATAGGAGATGCTATAAAGAGTTCAATCACAATCTTGATTTTCTTCTTCTTCTTTTGCAAGCCAGTCCTAGAGTTTGGCAGATTCTATATCACTGTGAAATCTTTTGAAATCCATTTAAGGTGTTTTTTTTGTTGACAAAATCTCAGCAATGGAAGGTGAGATAAATTCTGTGAATATTTGTGGCTAAGAAAACTAGCCATAAGCCCAAAGTTCCTTTTATTGTCCGAAATATGGAGAAAAGTTCAAAAGAGTAGATCAATCCTATGATGATATGACATAAATTTTAAGTAATTCTCAGTTATATTTTTTTTGAATAAAATGCTTTTAATTAATACCTACTTTTATTCTTCTATCAATTTTGCAAGCCGCCTCTAAAAGGAGCAGAGGAATCGAGGAGCTAAATATATACTATAGAATACACATGAACTCAATAAGCCTTCATTGCAAAGGATTAATATAGGAATGTTTAACAATAGAAAGGAAAAACTGGACAAGTAATGAACTAAGCCACAAGGACTTGCCTTGAGCAACTGAGTGAGAGGATAAAGCCATCCAGCTCCAATCAACTTGCCTTACAAATAGAGACTCCCCTACACATAGGTGAGTGTACAACCAAGCATTCACATCCAATGATTCGCCCTACCTAGTGTTTGGGACTACACTCAAGTGCCCATCACTTGGCATACATCACTCGCTTCCATAGGTGACTCTCATTCTATGTAACTAACATAGCTAATGTGTATATTCCTTATATGTACATTCCATATGTAGTTGCACCTTCTTATAAAAAAGAGAATTCTCAAGAAGGGCATGTAGGTTCTTTTCCTCTTTAGCACTTCAAGGATCTTATACTTTGACCCTTTACTTATATTTATTCTTAGAGATACTGAAATTTCCATACTTTATTGCACTTTCTATTTTATTTTTTGTTTACTTTATCTTACATGAACCAACCTTGTTTCCTATGTGGCTATGTGAAGTTCTTCATCGTTCCATGAAAAAAATTGAATTCAATAACTACCTTATGAGCATGCCATTCAAGAATTTTATTAAAATGGTATAAGAAATATTCATTGACAATAAAATTTAGTTTAACAATAATTGTACTTTTATAAAATTTGACTCATATATGTTGCTTTAACATTATTCAATAATCCTTGTAATTTATTTGTTATAATTTTTTTGATCTCTTTTATTTTGAAGTTATTGATATGTGTATTGCTCTAATACGTAACAAACCAGATGTCCTTGACAAACTAAGAATTCAATTTCTTCTTTTACATGTACAGATTTTTTTAATAATGTCCTCATGAATGAGAAAGTGGTAGTACTAAGATTGGTCTCCTCGAATTGGACTCTTTAATTATTTTGACCATTTTAGATATTCAAAATTCTATATGTTTGTTATATTGTTAGGTTTGGATGTATTTAATAGAGTATAAGTAGAAGTTTTATACTGAATTTTATGGGGAGGACAGCATTGATCTCTCGAATGCCTATTTCTTTTTAGCTAAGATATTATTGTAACAATATTTTATGAATACTTCATTTATTTGAAGTGTGTTCAAACAATCTTTGATGTGTTTCGATAGCTTCATCAACTGTAATATGTGCTTCCACTCGATAGATAAGATCAACATAAGAGCAGAATATCTCTTGCATCAGTCAAGGGATGAAAAGCCTTAGATGGAGCCCTTTAAAAAAATACTTATTTTTTTGGCTTTAATAAAGAATCTCTAAAAGTACTTCTTGATTGACTCTCCTTCATTCTGTAAAATTCTTGAGAGACAGAAAGAGTCCTTAAGAATAAAAAATATTTATATTATTTAACGTAGGAGTATTTTAATAAATTTAGTCAAATTTTTAAAACACTCCATGAGATTGTCAGTGTTAATTCCCTTGATCATAAATCTTTCTTTCAGTTTTTAAATGTTTTAATGATCTCAGAATTTAGTAATTTAAAGGTCATTTGATTCTTTAATTAATATTTCAAATATTCTAATTATACTTGAAGCTTGATTTAAGTTCATTTAGATTTGAATCGATCCACTCTTATTGTGATGGATTTAATTGATTATAACTTTATTTAAATCGAAGTTCTGATTATCTTAAATTTAATTTTGAAATATGTTAACTTGTTCATCTCCTTAAGATTCATGCTCAATTGCTATATTTTTACGTGACATATATTCTTAATAAATTGCTCTTTTACAAGAAGTGTGCATGAAATGACACCTCTAGAAAGATAGAGTGAAATGCAGTCAGGAATCTTTCATTTTGATGCTGTTAGAAGTGTCACCCATTTCTAATAAAAAAATCAGTTTAATAAAAAAATTTTAAAACTAAAAGCCTGAATAAAACTGAGAATGTCAACGCTGCTGATTGAAAATAAATCATAAACAAGCCAACAAAATATACAGTATACAATGCCAAACAAATCAAAGAATGATAAATCAAATTCACGATAAAAAATCTTAAAAGTCTATAGCTCTATAATTGAAGAATTCTCTTCATAAGACCTTCGAATAATGTTTGTTGTGAAACATCTATTAATTGATTTCTATAACCAACATTATGTTAGTACAAAGTTTTCTGCTATCGTCAATTCAGCATTGTGTTATTTGTCAACTCATCTTAACTAATCAATTTAATTTAAAGTACATGTCCTTATCAATCACATCCAAATAAATATACTAAACTAATTATAGCACAAAAGGTTAATTAATTAATATTTTTAAAATTTATGATATTAAGGAGATAAGTAAAATTATAATTTAATATAAATGTTTTCAAAAAATATTTATTTTGTCAATAATATTCAGCATATATTTGCAACAAGGAGGAAATTAGAGTCTTAAAGGCACACGCACACGCAACTCAAACCTAGACCACAGTGGAGGGTGAACCCACAAACTTTGAAATTTGTGGATTTGAAGACTCGAATAAAGAGGGATTCCATATTATTGTATTTGAATCCTACATAGAGAATGATATACTATCTTGAGAGATAAAAATATCATTCTGCTATGAATTCAAATACAGTAATAAAAAAAATTTTAAAAGTTTGTTTGATTTGCATTTCAAGTTATTTACATTTAAATTTTATTTAGATTTTGAGACATAAGTTCCCTATAAAGAAAAAACTCTTATAATTAGATACATTTTAAATGCATGAATGTTTAAAAAACCTCGAGGAAGAATTTTATGATTTCTCAAAGTTAAAGTTCAAGGAGGACTCGATACTAAGAAGCTTAGTACTACTCAAAGCTATCTTAAGTCCCATCAATTGAGTATATTCTTTTGGTAGAGATGAACAATCTATTACTTGAAGTATCCAAATGATTGAGCATAATGTAACTATCCCATGATTATTACATTGCCAAAGTTATTCCAACTAACATACCTAAAAATTATGACAATTTGAGGCAATTTGATCTAGAACATGTTCAAAAATTAGGAAGTGGTCAAATTTAGCCAAGAATATCTAGAAGATCTCATCCATTGATTCCAATTTTACCTTCTTCAATAAAGGGTTCTAATTTGGAAGTGAAACCTACCAATGATAAAGAAGATTTTCTTTTGGAAATTGATGTGGAACATCTCCTAAAATCACTAGCTAATAATTTGTGAGAAAAATTCTTGATGCTCTTCTTCACAAGATATAAATGAAAATTCTATATGCAAAAGAAGGGAAGTCCAGGAAAATATTCAAAAATGCTAAATTTAAAGGCTATGGCACAAAAATATGAAAAGAATACATGCCATGATAAAAACTTTATAGATGTAATAATTATAATCAAATATATGCCATTAAGAAACTAACGACATACAAAATGAAATACAAGAAAATTAAGTAATTAAAAGATAGATCAAGCTAAATTTAAGAAATGAATGAATGTTAAACTAATCTAAATTGAGTATAAATCAGAAGTCTTCCATCAAGAATCAGAGACTCTAAAGTATCGCATCACTAAAAAGAAACTTGTAAAAAGTAGAACTTGATTCATGGCATGCAATTATCAAATAAAATAAAAATAATAATTAGAAGTCATAGCCAACTTGTGGAGTTTAATAGATAAGTATCTTTCGAAGAACTTATGACATCCAATAAATATAATTCCTCCAAGGAACTTAAATAAGGAAGACAACTATTTAGTTTATATCAAATAAAATCATTTAGCTTATTAATGATTTTGAACACATAATATTCAACCTAATATTTTAAAAATAATGAGTTTATTTCACAAGCTAGGACAATGAACGAAAGAGCAAAATTTATAGTAAACTTTCAAAATAAAGGTAACAGAAGATAGAGATAAGATTTACCTTAAAATCTATTAAAAAATGCAAAAAAAAAGTCTCTCTAAGAAAGCACGAAATACATGACGATGATGGTGGTGATCGAAGAGCACACGAATTAGAGTAAGGAATCAAATGTGAAAGAAATGAGGGATTGTTGTTTTAATTTACAATTACTGACGGTCATTTTTGACGATCAAGCTATAGAAAATGGTATCTACTTACGTACAACTAATTTTTCTAGCTAACTTAAATTTGATAGAAATTACTACCAATTAATAAGTCATCAAAATTTTTCTAGTCCTCTGATTTATCGCATGATACAAACAATTTTTTGGTGATTTATCTGTCAAGAACTTAGCGTTTAATTATCTATTGTAAAATCAGTAGAAACTCTGATGGTATTTTATTTCGTTAGTAATGTTATTGAAACTTTCAATTTTTTTCTTGTAAGGAGATGTCATGGATTTCTATCAAGTTTAAGATAATAAACGCTCTATAATATTGTTAGAGGTGTCAAAAATTGACCTGACACGACAACCGGCTCGACTCAAAAAATTGGGTTGGTTGGGTCATTGAATTTGGTTTGATTTTTTTGGTGGGGTTGGTTGACCTCCAACTTGAAATTGACTCGATTTTGGCCTGAATTTGACTCGAAATTTACTCATCTCGAAATTTGAGTTTTACGAACCAATTTGACTTAAAAATATATATATAAACAGATCATTTGGGTTGTGTCGAGTCAATCGGGTTGAAATCGGGTTAGGTTCGAGTTGAAATTTTTGACCCGTTTAATAAAAGGGTCGGGTTCGGGTCAACCCTATTAGTCAATTCATTCAGTCGACCGTCGACCCAAATTGACACCCTAGTATTTTTGAAATTTTAGCACGCAACAACTTTTATATTTTAGTTAATTTTTATTTTTTTTACTTTAATTTTGTTTATGCTATTACTTAAAATGAAAATAAATTAGAATTCATGTATGAACATAATGTTTTCAAACCTTAATAAAAATAATAGTATAACCACAATAAAACAAATAAATTATAACATTTGAAATTTTGATCGGATTTTCGTTATATATTTGTTATTTTTTAAAAATAAAATTATGATAATATATTTTATTATAATTATGAAAGATTTTATTTATATTTTTTATTATCATCAATCATATAAGTGATTGATAATTTGTAATAAATAAAAAAGTAATACTAATACTCGTTATGTGATTTAATTAGCTTCTATAAAGATATTGTCTTAAGATTGTGCTCGTGAAAATAAATAAAAATAATCTATTTTGAAAATTTACAGATAATTAAATTTCTCTCTCTTTTTCATTACTTCGAAAAGAGTTCAGCATAATCTAAAAGAGCTAAAAATTATTTATCAAACATACGCTAATAATTTTCAATTTTTTTCTAAAAGTAAATTAAAAAAAAAAACAATATCAAATTTGACCTCAGTTACATGATTTAGATTTAACAAATATAAAGGACAAAACAAGCCTTCCGAGGACACCATACAAACATTGTATCCATTTAAAACTCACCCAATTACTCTTCCTACAGCGGCTTTGGTTAATTCTGATCATATGACAATCCCTTCTGATTCTACAAAGAATTTAGACTCTGAAAATATAAATTCGGGTCTAAACCTTGCTTTGAATGACTTAAATCAGCTACCCGCTTCTTCACCTCCTTTGGAAGATGCTTTGGATAATGCTGATAATACCACGATAGATCATGGTCTTCCTCATCACACTGATCCCTCCAGCTCTTATACACATGGAATGTTGACTCGTTCTGCTGCCGCTTCGCCAAATCGAGCCAATCTTACCAAAGCACCAGAACAGGTTACCAACACTCCTAGTAAGGTTGCACTTACATCAAATTCAGAAGGTTCTAAAGCCCCTTCAAATCAGCAAGGGGGTTTTAAAACTAGCTCTAAGAAAAAAGGGGGTAAATAACCCCTCTTATTCCTGAATAATGATCAATCCAAGAATCGGTTGTTGGAATGTCCGTGGTCTTCTTGCGAGAAAGGAAGATGAATGAGTAAAGGTATTATTAGGGATTATAACCTTGATCTCCTTTGTCTTCTTGAAACAAAGCTTTCATCTCCATCTTTGGTGATAATCTTCTTTTAAAGAAGCTGTCTTTATTTCAGTTTGAAAATAGTTCAAATAATTTTGAATGTTGTTCTGGTGGTCGTATATGGATAAAATGGAACTCAAATGCTTTTTCATTCAACACTATTTCAATGAGCTCTCAGTTTATTCATGGATTTATGTTCTAATAATTATCCGCTTTATATAACTTTTGTTTATGGGCACAATGATGTGTATGAAAGCGATCTTTATGGAGCTCTATTAGGGATATATCTACATCTATTCAAAATCCATGGCTTATCATTGGGGATTTTAATTGTATTATTTCAAATAAGGAAAAACTTGGTGGTAACACGGTGATAGCAAACTCAGATTTTAGAGATTGCATAAATGATTGTGGATTGGTGGATCTCCCTAGTACTGGCTTATTTTATACTTGGTCTAATCGACAACAGTCAATCTACTCAAAATTGATAGAGCTCTTTGTAATCTAGATTGGTTAGAGCAATTTCAGTAAGCTACAAGACATCTCCTTTGTCTTGGATCACTCCCCTAATTTTACATATGGATAATCTACCGCAAGCCTCATTTATGTTGAAATTCGGGTTAACTATAGTGACTTTGAGACTATTAGCACATGGAAATCTTTCTTTAATGGGGACCCTATTTATGTACTCTCAAAGAAGCTCTCCAAAACACTTCTTAAGCAAAATGGGCATCTACATCCATAAAAGTCAAATTAACACAGTTAAGCAGAGAAGACATTCTCCTTCTTTTGGAAAGGATCCTTTAACCCTTCTCTTATACAAGAAGCAAAAAATATAAAAGCTCGATATATTGAGTTGATTAGGGGGTGAGTCCTTATGGCTCAAAGAGCCAAAGCACATTGGTTAACCAATTCTGATGACGATCTTCAGTTTTTGTATAGCTCTATCAAAGAAAGACAAAATGCTAATCGGCTTAGAAGTCTAAATACTTCAAGGGGACTTTGATTCTAAATCTTTATCGATGAGATTTGTGATTCTTTTATGATCTTTTAATTGCCTAGAATTTTGACTCTTCAAGGCATAACATTCCAATTGGGCAAAAGTATCTCACTTGAACAAGTTTCTATGTTGGAAGGAGATATTTCGATAAGGAAATTCTTGATGCTCTACGCCTTTAATGAGAATAAATCTCCAGGATGGATTCAATGTTAAATTTTTTTTACCTCTTGTTGGGATATAGTTGGGAAAGCAATTTGTGCTCATTATTTTTTTCAGGTTGGAAAACTTCCAAGAGTCTTCAAGCATACTCTTATCACTCTTATCCCTAAGATGAAGCACTCCAATTCATTATCTGATTATCGACCTATTTCTCTATGTTGTTTTTTCTATAAGGTGATTGCTAAAGTGCTAGCAAATAGATTGAAGCAAGTTCTACCTTCCATTATTCATAAAGCATCTTTCATTAAAGGGAGAGACATATCGATAACATATCTTTGGCTCATGAGATTGGCTATGAATTGATAAAAGCCTACTTTTAGCGTTGGATTTAAGAAAGGCCTTTGACCTTGTTAACCGATACTATTACCAGAATGACTCAAAAGGATTCCCACCTAAATTTCTTAAGTGGATCCATGCTTGCATCAATGACATTCCATTTTCAATCATTCTTACGGAAATTAAAGGTTTTTTCACTCCTCAAATGGATTAAGGCAAGGCTGCCCTCTCTCCCCCTTCTTATTTACTATTGCTATGGATTCTCTCTCTTGCCTTATAGAGGAGCAGGTATCACTTAAAAACTTCTTACCTATCAAATTGGAGGAAAGATCCTCCTCTCACCTTCTCTTCTGATCTTTTAGTTATGGGAGTTGCTTGTCAAAGATCCATCCTAGCTTTGAAAGAGGTTTTGAGTAAAATGGTGAATACCATGGATTGGAAGTTAATGGAGGAAATCACTGCTTCTCTAAATCTAGGCACACTTTTGATCTCTTTGAGAGATTGAATATTAATGTTGGATCCATGCCTTTAAATATTTAGGCTTACCTCTTAATATAAGGCTTAAATCCTATCATTTCAATTCTCTTTTTGATAAGATTCATCAATGGTTGGCGGTTGGAAAAGCAAATTACTGTCTTTTGGCGGGAGATTTCAACTTAGAGCCTCAATTAATAACTATCTTAACTATTGGCTAAGATCTATTTCTTTTCCTAAATGTATTCAAAGGATTTCATCTCTAATGGCTAATTTCTTTTATCACAATGGGGAAGCAAGGAAATTGCATTTGATATCTTGGCAAAACTACACGCCCAAATAAGGGTGCGGTTTATATTCGATATACACTCTAAACACTTTATGCAAAATCAAAAGTATTTGGAAAATTCTTAATAACTCTTCTCCTTTTGCTCATTGGTGTCGCTTGAAATATATATCATTATGGAGAAAGGATTCTAGAAGACATTCTCCTCTTTGGAAGGAACTTATGCTAATTCGCACAATATAGAATTGAGCATCACCCAGTGAAGATTCTACCTTGTCTTTATATTTTGATCCTTGGTGTAAATTTTCTCTATATGAAATGCTAGGGAGTAATTGCTTTACTTTATTTAATCTGGTGAATGCATCATTTAAGGATTTACTTCAAGATGGGATTGAATATCCCATCGAAAGCCTCTTTATCCATTGAGTGTTTTAATTTTAGAAGGATTTTTAGCCAAAGCAATTCTCGATATTATCTTATGGATGCTTCCTCTTCAATTCAAAAGTGATTTTAACTCTATTTTTGAATCATGTTAATTAGGTTAATGAGATTTGGTTCAAAGGTTTTGCTCAATTATGCATTGTTTTGTTGGATGGCCTATCTAAAAGGATTGAAAATCTATATTCTTCTGTAAGAGGTTTGAGTGTGGTTCATGTGTGTCTCTTTGTAATATTGAAATGAGTCTCATTTTTTCTTTGAATCTTAATCTATGAGACTTATTAAGAGGATACTTGCGGTGATCTTATTCTTATGCCTCTCCCATTACTAAGTGATGTTGGTATTTCATCATAAAATTATTGCTAGACTTTGTTATCTTATTATTGCTGTTACAGTAACATGTATTTGGAAAGAGAGAAATTTCAGATTTCACTCTCACTCTTCCAATTCAATCGAATGGCTGGAAAATCGTATCCGTTCTGCTGTGGCTCACAAGCTTAGGAGGTGGAAATTTCGAGAAAATTGGTCTACTGACATTTTACATATTTTACAATGCTGGAAAAATTCAGGTTCGGTATCAGGCTGTTTTTAATGGTGTTTTTCTGGTTTTTCTTGCTGGTTTCTGAGCTGGATCATTCCCTCGTTGGAGTTTTTCTTCAAGCTGGTTTTGATTTTTGCTGGTGGTTTTTTTGGGACCTAACGTGGTCCATACTGGACGATGATGAGACAAATAATGCTGGAGTTCTCTTGTCTCCTTGTGAAATCGAACTTTGTTCCTCCTCGGTAGATCCTCGGCTGCAACCTGGAATGGACTGGGGCTTCTATTCTTCCTTTACCCTCTAAATTATTATGGTTGAAGATGTGCTTCTTGTGGGTGGAAAATGTGTTTTGGCTGTTTGTGGAGTTTTTTCCGTGGAAGATATGTTTTTCCGTGGGAGATGGTGCAGGAGTTTTTGTTCCGTGGAAGATATGTTTTTTGTGCTTCCTGTGGGTGGAAAATGTATGCTGAGACTAAAAAGAAAAAGTTAAAGAGAACTTCAGAAGAAAATAATTCAGAAAATAGAAATCGGCTTGCTGTAGCATTTCCAAGAGTCTAGGGGAAAACCAAATTATGTTCTCGTGAATGCCTGAATAGCAAAGGCGTCGGTGTTTCTTAAACAATCCGCTCTAACTCTCTCGCATAGCTCAATGTCTGGTTGATTAGTTGCAAGGTTGTTCTTTTGGCTATTTGTTTCTCAGGAGCTTTATCTGTCATGTTTTTCTGGATCCCCTGGTATGGAAAATGTTTGCAGGAGTTCTCCAGTTCACTCTCCACCGGATGGCAGCCGTTGTTCTGCTGATTGGAGGCGGTTATGATTGTTTGTTGCGGGGTTTTTGTCTATCTTATTTGTTTCTCTGAGTCCAGTAAATTTCTTTTGAATCCCCTTCTGTTTTTACAGTTTGTCAGATCGTATGATCATGTAATTTTTTTTTAACTTTGTTTTATAATTTTTTGGAATGAAATTGGGCAAACGCCCTTAATTTTCCCAAAAAAAAAAAAAAAAAACATTGTATCCATTCTGCCCTCTTATTCGGAGAAGTTGCAGCAGCCGAATAAAGCTTTAATTCGCGTGGAAGTATCGGACACAAAAAAATCAAAGCATGCGTATTAATAATTCCAGTTTATTCCAAGCTGCGATTCCTTGACCAGAGTCCACGCATAAATTGAAACTTTAAACATCCGACCCTTCACGGCCCTTTCTCAAACACACAGAAGATATCTGGATACTTCCTACGATAATTCGCAGATTACCCAACTCTCCTTCAGAAATGTACAGTTCCAGCACTCTCTCTAACGCGCATTTCATACCTAACCCATTTCCTAATCCAAATCAAGAAGCCCGGCCTCATCAACACTCTCTCTCTCTATATATATATATATGATTACACATTGTAAGCAAACAAAAGCCATACAAGACCTTAACTAATACTCCCCTCTTCTTCTAGTTTCATAACTAAAAATTAAAACCAGAAGAAAATGAGAAGCATTGTCGCTGGGGACTTGGAAGAGGTGTTCCGCTGCTTCGATGAAGACGGCGACGGCAAGATATCACCGGCAGAGCTACGTTCATGCATGAGAATAATCGGCGATGAGATGGCTTGGGAAGAAGCTGAAGCTTTGGTCCAGTCTTTGGACTTGGACGGTGATGGGCTGCTGACAATGGAGGAGTTCTTCAAGTTGGTGGATGTTGAAGGAGGTGAAGAGGAGGAGAAGGAACTGAGGGAAGCCTTCGCGATGTACGAGATGGACGGCCAAGGATGCATCACTCTAAGAGCCTGAAGCAGCTGAGCAGGAGCGTCAAGAGATCTTAGTACTTGCGAAGTTATGATTCAGAGGTTCGACATTAATGGTGATGGGGTGCTTTGTTTTGAGGAGTTCAAGATCATGATGGCGATTTGATGATTCCAACCTAAAGTTGAAAGTGGCTGTACTAGGAATTGGCTGTGCTAGGAATACTTCCATTGATTTATTTCTTCAAAAATATATATCTATTTTTTTAATTATAAAAAATTTTAAAATAAATATGATTTAACTCCTAATTAATAATTCAAGTATCTTAAAAAAATTTAAATATATATAATATGTCGCTTAGCACGAAACTAACGCGTCAAATTCAATGTGGCACTTATCCCTGTTTAAATGTCAAAGTCAGTCGCTCGTTTAACAGGCTACTAGCTATTTAAGTCCCAGAGCTATTTAACGGCGACTAGCTTAAGTTATGAAAATGGTGATATTTTCATTTTGTCTCATCCTAACCGAGTGGGCCGCAACCCTCCGTCAGTGTCGCTACAGCCTGGCCTCCCAGCCCTCCTCCCTAACGAATAGCGGCGTGTCCCGCCACCCCTTGGCCGACAGAGGCCTCTCTCACGCCTGGCAGCCGTCCCCCTTCATTCGATAGCCCGTGGAAGACGAACAACGGCTCTCGATGAAGCTTTCAATGGATCCATTCCTTGTTCCCAACACATTGATGTCGATCTTCCTACACGCATTGTAAATCTCTACTATTTTCATGTGTAGTTGTTTATGGTTATCTTGATTGGTAGAATTAGGCTTGGATTTCAGTTGTTAATTGAGATGCATTTAAGTTAATTCCAGTTAAATGGTATTTTTAAGCTTTTGTTTAGTTGTAATCCAAAGGAGCTTATGCATTGCTATAATTGCTGAAAATCTTGTTGTTTGATTTAAGTAATGTGGTTTTAAGGCGTGATTTGAGATGGATTTAACTTTCCAATGCAATCGTATATTTGGTTAAGTTAAATCTCATACATTGTGTAATCTAGTAAAGCTGATTTTGCATGCTTAAATTAGAATTCACTAATTCCTAGTGGCAGATAAATTTATGGGATTTAGTGTACGATTTCATCTAGATTTAATTTAAATCCAATGAAATGGTATCTTTGGCTAAGTTAAGTCTGTTGCTTTCTGTAAAACATTTAAAGCCGCTTTTGCAAGTTATATCCAAATTTACTAAATCCTATTGTGATTGATTATTTTTTAACTCTTTATTTAGTGTTTATCATCTTGTCAACAATGAATTGAGAGTTGGTCTTATTGATCCTTTTCTATGGTGGCAAACTAAGTGTTGATGATTAATTTATTCCAACTTATGTTGATGGTCAAAATCATCCGATTAAAGTTCAACGGCACAGTACCTTATGGGATTTGAAACAAAAAATTCTGAGATCGCTGCACATTAATTTAGAGAGTCACACAGTTAATCTAACATGTCGTTATCCAGTGGGGAACAGATTTATAGCATCAGTCATTTCTGATGATGAAGTCTGTGATGTTATATTGGGTGAAACTTCTCGTTAGACATTGTGCTCTATGTAGAAGTAAAAAATATTAATATTGCATTCACATTAGCTTATCCTTTCTTAAGGCCAACAGATATTCCGTCAAACCTTACGTAGAATTTCATCTCACCTGCCACCTTAACGACATAATGAAGCTTTGATGAATTAAATCCTCAATAATATCTTGTATAACATAAGGTATATTCGTTGTTAATTTTTTGTAATCTGCAATACTTCTGCTACTTATGTATATAATGGGATTACAGATTCATAGATGATGTTGTATATCATTCAGATGAACCAAATATGGCACATAGTACTACACCTGATGATGATGAGATCATGAATAGTGACTCAAGTAGTGAATCTGAGCACAGTGATAGTGATGATGATTGTTCACCTGGGTTAGAAACTACAACTGATTATGTTAGCAGTCATGATCACTTAAAGAATCATTCATTCAGGAATACTGAAGATGAAAGTCAGATGTTTTCTAATAATGATTATGTTCGTATTTGTCAAATGATGAGAGAATGTGATAACGATATTATTTTTGATGGAACATTTGATAATAATGTCTTATCAAATGATGTTGATATCCTAGGTGAACTTGTTGAAGGCATATTTTTATGAGTAAAAGAAGTCTTCAGTTTGCTGTTATTGGTTGGTTCATAAATAACAGCATTCAGTTTGAAATAATTACTTCAAATCAAAAGAACTTCACAGCAATATGTGTACAGCAAAATCATCCTAGTAGAGCATGTCATTGGCGCCTGCAATGTAGTCGCAGCGTCTAGAAGGTGCTTGGAGAATTTCACGAGTTAGAGATGACCATAGATGCATAAATATAGTGATAGGTAGTGACCAACGTCTGTGTAGTTCTAAATTCATTGCTTATTTCATTCTACCTATAATACTGCATCAAATTTATATAAACTGATGTAAAATATCACGAGGATCCAAAAATTAGAGCTCAAGATCTATTTACAAGATCTCAAGCTAAAGCTCAAGAAAATTCAAGAAAGAAGAAGGCTTAGCCCATTTGCCTACTAAGGCCCATTTTATGATTTCATCTTTTGTATTTATGTTATTTTTAATTTTCTTCTAGAAACTCCATGTTTGAAATTTTGCATTTAAAAATTCAAAACATAACATGTGAGGTGGTTGAATCCACATAAAATAATAATATGTGAAATTGGTGAATGACATAAAATAATGGGGCAATTTAATGCTTCACAATAATGTGGCCACCCACCTTTCCCTCCATGTTTTGAATTCTTTTCTTTTGAAAGATACTTGTAATAGCTATAACTACCCCCCTCTTACTAAAATGAAGGAGATCTTTTAGCAATTACAAATTATCGAGTTATTCTTTTGATTTGAGAGCTTGGTGGCCAAACCTTGAAAATATTTGGTGGGAGTGCTAGTTATCCAACATATTTCTTCCCTCACCTCCAATACCCAAGTTTTCTCAATCTTATCAAAAGAAAGAATGCCCCCTTTATCAAATTTGGTATCAGAGTGAAACTTGGAAGGAGCAAATTTGGTCAAAAATTTGCTTCAACAAAGGGAACACTCAAGTGGTGGACTTATCTTCAAACTTGTGAGTATTTCTTAGATTTATGAGGTTACTTAATTTTCTTTTATATGATAGTTTAATACATATTAATAGCTTGTAAAGGTATATATATTACTTGCAAGTTTATGATGATAACATAAAATTTCAATTAGAAAGCTCCATTATATATTTTAGTCATTATAAGAGGGCACCTTAGTGAGGTAGTGCTTCACCCTAAAAATAACCTAGCCATTAGTGCAAATCAAAATCTAATTACTTGCTTTATTATGTTTGTTATTGGTTATGATTAATTTTAGAAGTTTCTTTGATTAACTTGATTAACTTATGATAACTTACTTTCTTAAGAAAAAAAAAGACACTTGATAAATTTGAGCATTTTTTTCATTGAATTAAAAAAATAAAAATATCCATTCATAATAATATAAGTGTGTTAAACCTAGTGATTTTGGAAGATAAATAGAACTTTGTCAAAAGACCTAAACTGTCTAAGGAGAGCCTGAGATTTAAGTGGTCTTATACCCCCTCCTCACCTAGAAGTTCTCTTAGCCTATAATTTTACTTGATTGCACAATTATATTATACTTATTTATTTTTATTCATTGATCCCTTTTCATATATCTTTTTTTTCTTTAAAAAAAAATCTCATTACACCAAAATCTATCTCTCAAGATCAAGTTAAAAATTTGACTAGATTAGTTGATGCCTTAGATCTTAGGATCGATGACAATAAATTAAAAACTCAACAAATATTAGAAGATAGTAAGAATCAAAATGCAAGAACTTAAACAATAAATGCAAACTCTTATAGCTCATCTACAAAATAATAGAGTACCAACTCCTCCTCCAATACCACACCTTTCGTGATAGGGATAAATGAAGAAGATTCATATCCAAATCATAGAGAAAACCAACCACTTAGAAGACCATCAATTACTAGAAATGCTGGAAGGGGAGAAAATTATTTTAAGACTAGAAAAGACTCTAATGATCCATCTCAAAGAGTTAAAGTAGAAGCCCCAACTTATGATGGTATATATGACCCAAATAAATTTTTTGATTGGTTAGTTCAAATGGATGACTTCTTTGATTGGTATAAAATGGATGATTACTAAAGGGTTACTTTTGCTAAAATGAAATTGATAGGGTATGCTAAATTTTATTGGGCAAATACTTTAGCTAAAGAACAAAGATTAGGAATGACAAACCTCACTTGGATAGAAATAAAAGAAATGTTAAGAGCAAAGTACTATCCTAAGTATCATGATAAGAAGCTACATAGTCAATTATTAACTTTGAGATAAGGTAATTATCTTGTAACTGAATACTTGAATACTTTTGAAGATCTAGTTTCTAGAATTGATTGTGCTGATAAAAATTGATAATTAACCAATAAATTTGTTATTGGACTTAGGACTGACATTAAAAATGAAGTTAAATTATTTGACCCACAATCTTTAGATGAAGCATTTCATTATGCATTAATGGTTGAACAAGAAAAGAAATCTACGACCCTCTCTAAAACTAAAAGTCCAAGTATCTTCCATTTCATCCCATAGATCTATTGTTAAACCCGCCCATCCAAATGGCCTGACCCTTTTTCCTAAAACTTCAATTGAAGGGAGCTCTAAGAACACTAGGGAAGTAATATGTTTTAAATGTCATAAAAGGGTCATATGCAAAATCAATGTAAAACTCAAATCTTATTTTTATAAGAAGTTGAAAATCAAATAAATGATAATCTAGAAGAAGTTTATGATGACACCCGATTATCTGATGAAGAATTGGAATTAAATAATGATCCTCATGTTAATGTGATGAGATGTATTACTATAATTAAAAATGAGGCATAAGGTTGGAGGAGAAAGATGAGGGTATATAGTTTTAGCTTTATGTGTTGTAGTTTTATTTTTAGCTTTATGCTTTGTTAAGTACAGATTATGAAGAATGTTTTTTTCAACAGATACGATGGTCGAGGACCACCCCCCTCTGGATAGACGCCAGCGTCGAGGGCATGGTAGGAAGGACACTACGCAGACTGATCTACCCCCTCCAGAGGTTCACCCTAGCATAGCCTCCCTGCTAGGTCGGACAGAGCTGCCCAACCGGACACAGTAAGTAAAGTTTCAACTTCTAAGTTTTATGCATATAAACTCATTGGACTCATTATTCCTTGTGTTTTGGTAAATGCATAGTACTATTTTGGAGGACTCCTCACACCTGCTTATGCTGAAGGAGTGGCCCATTACATGTCATAGATTTACATCTACACTGTGCGCACTAGGCCTTGATTATGCTAGTTAACTACATTATATTCATCTGGGTCACCATTTACTTACTGCAATAGTTAATAGATGGTCTCCACAGACCAATACTTTCCATATGGCCGTTGGTAAGATGACAGTGAAACTCTAGGATATGACAATGATTCTAGGGTTACGTGTTAATAGGATGCCAGTTATAGGCTTGATTATGGTTTGAGGAAGCTGTTGCATAGGTGGCCAACCTATTATGATGAGTTACTAAGCAGACATCCCTTACCATATGTGGTGTACCATGTCCCAACCAATCCAAACATCACATCAAAATTCCAAATGGGTAAGATGCAAGCACGAGCATGCATGCCTTTGAGGTGGCTTAGATGGTTATTCTGCAAGGATTCATCTATAGACTTGATCGATGCAGAGTTTAGGAGATATTTGTGAGGCTACATTTTGTTCATCATAAGGAGCTTCCTACTGCTAGACACTTTTGGATTTGAGGTTCATCTATAGTATCTTCCACTATTTGAGGATCTGGATACATTTAGTACATTGTCTACTAGGGGAGCAGTTCTGGCACATATGTATAGGGAGCTATATGAGTCCACTAGGCCCATCAAGACCAATATCGTTGGCTGCTTACACTTACTATAGATCTAGTCTTGGGAGCACCTTCATGTAGGGAGGTCGACACTGCATGTGTCATATCTGAGAGATTTGGATGGGCTGAGAATTGATTTGAGGTAAATTTTACTTCTTCGTAATTCAAGTTGGTGCACATATACTTGTTCTAATTATATTGTTTAAACAGGTGGAATGAGCGATTTGTGTGACAGATGCCAGTGGGGAATGTAGAATTATACATGAATGACCTAGATGGTTTGTTGCATACACAAGTATAAGTTTCAGAGTAGTCATTAAGTACTATTTTTAAATATTGTAATTGCACTTATAATATAACTTGATGATTACCCAGATTATTTGGGAGCCTTACACTGAGCAGATTAGACAATGCTTATCAGACATATGCTTAGTAGGCTCAGGTATTTGGCTAGCACATGTTCCACTGATCAGCTGGAAAATGGTAGAATGACACATATCAGACCGAGTGCTTAGGTAGTTTGGACTTCTACCTCGGATTGATATGACACCTATAGACCCCAGCTTCAAAAGGGTTAATGGTGGAAAAAAGCTGATGACGATTAGGTTGACTATTATTAGGTACACATAGTGCGTGGGAGAGGAGGAGAGATTATATAGTTGATGGCTTAGATGGGGACGAGGATAGACTATCTTCTATTGATTAGTATATGTCCTAATTCAGATTGTGGGCCTCACTTTATCTATTGAAGGCCCCTATAGATCCTCTTACCATATATTATCATAGATCACCTGTGGAGCGATTATATGTGAGTAATTACATCAATATTCTGAGAGTTTTAATATGTTGATTACATAAGGCTAATTTTTGATGTAGTCATAACACTTTTTGTTTACTAAGGACATCTTCCAGTCGTACTTTGGTCGTGCAGATGATAATGAGTTACAATTAGCTGTAAATAAATGTGAGAAGCTTTGTAGGGACATAAGGTTGCAGATGCATATCAGTGACACATTATAGACTGGAGCTTGCAGAGGGATTATCATAGGAGGAGGTTTCTGCCCAGGCGACATAGCTCTATGACTTGGGTATCAGACCATCTATATATGCTAATCCAGGTCCATCTACATACCAGCTCAGTTCTCAGTCACAACCCTACACACTGTTTACCCCATCACAAGACTATCCTACTCAGTTTGTTGGAGCAACATTGCATGATGATATACCACAGGTTCATGAAGAACCTACATTGGAGGGCCACCATTAGTTACATGATCGTCCACCGCGTGCACCTGATCAGTATACTCCTGGGAGTGGTGCAATTTCACACAGATAGCGGATGTGGTAGCTGTTTAGGACAATGTTACTTCTGTGTCTAGAGCACATGTGTTTATTATTATTATTTTTTTGGCTATCTGTCATATGTTTCATTTTTTGGACTATCATGTGGATGTGTTTTGTACTATCTGGACCAATTATGAGATTGTTTCATATTTATGCTTCTTTATTTTTCATCTGGTTCTTAACAGTAGATCCTAAACTTTAATAAAAATTATGATAATATTCATCTAGTTCATAGGATGTAAAGGCTTCCGTTATATTATATTTACAAACACATATATAAATAAAGTATATATTTAAATTCATAAAATCTATAATTCTAAATTTTTTTGTAGGATTGAGCCTTAATTAAGAGTTGTGATCTTCGTTTATTAGATTATGAGTGTTTTTATTAGGTTTAATAATATAATAAATGTATATGAACGATTTCAGTCCAACCAAACTGCCAAATTATTTGGAAAAAAAAAAAAAACATTGCAAGTCACTGCATAACTTAAGTCGTCGTCCCAATGAACTACAACCTCTCCAACGAGGCCACATCGGATTTCGACTTGGCAAACTAGTCATCCATTAAATGGACGATTATATCTAAATCTAAAATTTTTTTAAGATACTTAAATTGTTAAATGGGGATTAAGCCATACTTAATTTAAAAATTTTGCCTTTTTAATTTTATTCATGATTGTAAGTTTTTTTGGCCGTGGGTACATGTACACCAAAGTTATACGAAAAATCTATTCATTTGCTCGTTCACAAGATGGCAAGATCTGATAACGATTGCCATTGCTAACCTTCAGATCCCTGCTTTGGATTATCATTTAAAAGAGACACATGGAACACTACGAGGCAATGTGGAAGGTGGATGCGCGTGTGGATGGAGCTTAATACCCCTTGCATTCTAGAGGAAATGATGAAAATCGATTTGTATTTAGTTGAACATTTTTGCTGCTAATAAGTATCTGGCCGAATCTCCGATCATGGATATTGCGGAGGATGAGGTAACTGATAAGTGATTAATGAAGACATCTTGTAAATTCACTATATATTATTTTTTAGAGCATTTATATATAACATATAATTCTTACTTGTTTATATATCTAACATTTAAACTTACATATTTACAAAATTATTACTCAATTCTTTAATGTTACATTAAAAAAACACTATCATTAAAATTTTAAAGTGAAATGCTTTTTTTCATGCATAGAAAAAAAATACTATATTTATAAATAATATATTTTAGGTATTAGATATGTAAATGAATAAGAATTATTTATTCTGTATGTAAATTTTTTATTTCTTATTGCTATTTATTAATTATTTACTTATGATTATTATTAATATATTACTTGAAATATATCTAATCAAATACAAATTTTGATGAAACTCCATATCTCAATATAATTTTGAAATAATAGTATATTTTGATCATATCATACAAAATTTTGATGAAATAAAAATTTGATGGCAGACAATTTTGACTCCATTAGTTTAACAATCTATCACCAAAAGAAAATAAAATATTATCAATACATTTGTATCTCTCTATGATTATTGAAAACTTGCCCTTTTAATAGGCTTGAAATTTGAAGTACCTACTTCTTTCTAAAGGAATAGAATATCTTAATATTCTTCATATTTGGTAGTACAAAATTATTTATTATTTGATTGCTCTATTCTTCAAATTTGGTAGTGGTATGATATTCTTCCTTTGATGGCTTTTTTCATACTAGAAATAAGGAAAAAATTTGGAGACATAACATTTATTATGATATCCCACAAGATATTGTAAGATCTTTTAAATTTAATCAATTTCTCACATGACCTTTTAAAATTAATATATAATTTATTCAATTCTTTATATTTAAACAAGGCTTCTGAAATATTCCAATATGCCCAAAAAAAATAGATCAATGAATGATTTTGTATTTAAAGAGTAGAGTCAATTACGAGTGTGCATTCGATTGGTTAGATTGACATTTTTATTAAACTGAACTGAATAGTTTAAAATAATCGAGTCATCCAAACAAGATATAATACCAAACCAATCAAACCAATCAAACCAACCAAATTGAACTATAATTCAATTTATTCGGTTCGATTTCTGGTTAAACCGAATAATATATAAAAATTTAAATAATTTTATTTTTTAATGAACTAATTAATTAAAACATAATTTAATAAATTTTATACATTAAAAATTTCTTAAGTAATTAAAAATCTATCGATTTGTATAAATAATTAAGCATTTATAATCAAAATTACATAATTATATTTAACTTTTTAACTAGTTTTGATTTCTTTGGTTAAACTAAACTTTTTTTTAAAATCAAATTGAAAACTGAAATCGAATAATTAAGTATTTATATAAAAAAAATCAAACTGTGAGAATGCAAGCCAAACTAAACTAACCAAATAACATCAGTCAAGAATTTGTTGCTAGGATTTTATTTAGAAAAAAAATTGACTATGAATTAAAAATATTTCATATATTATTTATTTAGGATATATAAAACACGATCAGACAAACAACCAATGATCAAATAAGATAACACAATAAAATGTTCATCATATTAGCTATTATAAATAAGTAATTATTAAATAATAATAAAATAATAACAAGTCAAAAGATAGTGAATGTACAATAATAAGTTCATAGCCACCCATTGCTCTATAGTCAGTGGTTGAGCACGATACTAAGCAGCCAAAAATATTCAACTAAATAAAAGACGATCCTCAGTCTCCACTAAGAGAAAATATTACGTGCAGAGTCTTTACGTAGCTTTACGTCCGGACTCCAATAGCAACGCAACACCTGTCCATTATAAAAAAAGAAATTTTTTCACTTAACAACGCTATCACTTTACGACACTTAATGACGCCATTTATGTTACCCTGGGCCCGGCCAATCCCGTTCAAACAGTTGGAGGAGAAAATATTACGCCCGTCGTTCCATATTCTTTGGCACAGACCAGTTTAGGGATTTCTTTTTGCACAGAAATTATTCTCAGCTCAGCTCCCGCTCTCTCCCAGTGTTTCCAACCTTCCCTCAGAGATTTGCTAAATCTTAGGCATTGAGTGAGGTATTATTTGCGCGGTATTTCTTCCACATTCTTGAACTTTAATGAATTTAGGGTTTTCTCTATTGTTCTCACCGTCGAATAGGAGAACATTTAGAATATTTGAGTTCTTTAAAGGAAAGGAGCATGTTTTACTGGTATTTGTAGATGTTTTGCATGTGTACTCTCTATACTCTCATTATGGTACACTCCATTATTTTAAAATTTTTAAACTGTGGGGCTTGTCATATGTTTAGTATATCATATTGTAGGATGTTTGATGCTATTTCATGAAGGATTTGATGAAATTTGGGGCATATTTGATATAATATGTTCAGTCGATGGTATTATAATTTGTTTAAGGTTGCTTGATGGCTACTTTCTTCAATTTTGTATGTGTACTCTCTGTACTCTCAAGAGTACAACCCATTTTGTCATATTTTTTTAAGATTTCTAGCATTGTTTGGATATAATATGTTCAATATATGGCATTACAAGCAGATTGAATGGTTATTGGTTGGTTTCTAGGGTTATTTTGCATGTGTACTCTCTATACTCTCTTGAGAGTACACCTCACTTTCTCTTTTTTTTTAGCTTTTAAATCATATTTGAAGAGAATATGATTATATTCCATTAGAAGAAATTTAAAGGCTAATTGGTTGGTTATTAGGAGAGATTTACATTTATACTCTTTATACTCTCATGAGAATACAGAGCATTTTCTCATTTTTTTCTAATTTCTTTATTTTTGGAGAGAATATATTTATTACATTCCATTAGAAGTAATTTAGAGGCTGATTAGTTAGTTTTTAGAGAAGATTTGCATTTGTACTCTCTATACTCTCATGAGTAGAGCATTTTATCTTTTTTTTTTAGTTTATTTAGCCTGTTTGGAGAGAATATATTTATTATATTCCATTACAAATAATTTAGAGACTGATTGGTTAGTTTTTAAGAGAGATTTTCATATGTACTCTCTGTACTCTCATGAGAGTACATATAATTTTGTTAGTTTTCAATTTCTTTGGCCTAATTATAGAGAATATATTTATTACATTCTATTAGAAGTAATTTGGAGGCTGATTGGTTAGTTTTTAGGGGAGATTTGCACCTGTAATCTTTGTACTCTCATAAGAGTACAGAGTATTTTGTCATATTATTTCTAATGTCTTTGGCCTGTTTGGAGAGAATATATTTATTACATTCCATTAGAAGTAATTTGGAGGCTGATTAGTTGGTTTTTATGAGAGATTTGCACTCTTTGTACTCTTATGAGAGTACATATTATTTTTTTCAATTTCTATCAAATTTTTTGGCTTGTTTGGAGAGAATATATTTATTTGATTCCATTAGAAGTAATTTGGAGGCTGAATAGTTGGTTTTGGAGGCAAATTAGGGATGTGTACTCTTTATACTCTCATGAGAGTACAGAGCATTTTATCATTTTTTCCAGTTTCTTTGGCATATTTGGAAAGATTAAGTTTATTATATTTCATTGGAAGCAATTTGGAGGCTGATTAGTTAGTTTTTAGGAGAGATTTATATCTGTACTCTTTGTACTCTCATGAGAGTACATATTATTTTTTTAATTTCTAATGATTTTTGGTCTAGTTGGAGAGAATATGTTTATTACATTTCATTAGAAGTAATTTGGAGGCTGATTGATTAGTTTTGTAGGCAGATTGACATCTGTACTCTCTATACTCTCATGAGAGTACATACCATTTTATCATTTTTTTTCTAATTTCTTTGGTCTATTTGGAGAGAATATGTTTATTAGATTCTATTTGAAGTAATTTGGAGGCTGATTGGTTGATTTTTATGGGAGATTTGCATTTACACTCTATGTACTCTTTATACTCTCATAAGAGTACATATTTTTCATTTTAGTGTCTTTGGCCTGTTTGGAGAGAATATGTTTATTACATTCCATCAGAAGTAATTTGGAGGCTGATTGGTTAGTTTTTATGGGACATGTGTATCTGTACACTCTATACTCTCATGAGAGTACATATTATTTTTTTAATTTTTGTCAGATTTTTTTGGCCTGTTTGGAGAGAATATGTTTATTACATTCCATTAAAAGTAAGGCTGATTGATTGGTTTTGGAGGCAGATTGACATCTGTACTCTTTATACTATCATGAGAGTACAGAGCATTTTCTCATTTTTTTTTCAGTTTCTTTAGCTTGTGTGGAGAGAATATGTTTATTATATTCCATTAAAAGTAATTTGGAGGTTGATTATTTTATTTTTAGAGGAGATTTGCATCTGTACTCTATGTATTCTCATGAGAGTACAAAGCATTTTTTTAAATTTCTATCAAATTTTTTGGCCTGTTTGGAGAGAATATGTTTATTACATTCTATTAGAAGTAATTTGGAAGTTGATTGGTTGGTTTTTAGGGAAGATTTATATCTGTACTCTATGTACTCTCATGAGAGTACAGAGTATTTTGTCATTTTTTTTCCAATTTCTCTGGCCTGTTTGGAGAGAACATGTTTATTACATTCCATTAGAAGTAATTTGGAGACTGATTGGTTGGCTTTTAGGAGAGATTTGCATCTATACTCTCTGTACTCTCATGAGAGTATATAGCATTTTGTCATTTTTTTTCTAGTGTCTTTGGCATGTTTGGAGAGAATAAGTTTATTACATTCCATTAAAAGAAATTTAGAGGCTGATTGATTGGTTTTTATGGGAGATTTGCATATGTACTCTCATACTCTCATGAGAGTACATATTATTTTTTTAATTTATGTCAAATTTTTTGGCCTGTTTGGAGAGAATATGTTTATTATATTCTATTAGAAGTAATTTGGAGGCTGATTGGTTAGTTTTAAAGGCAGATTGGCATCTGTACGAGCATTTTTCTCATTTTTTTAGTTTCTTTAGACTATTTGGAGAGAATATGTTTATTTCATTCCATTGAGAGCAATTTGGATCGATTGGTTGGTTTTGGAGGCAAATTGGCATGTGTACTCTCTGTACTCTCATGAGAGTATAGAGCATTTTCTCACTTTTTTTCTAGTGGCTTTGGCCTATTTGGAGAGAATATGTTTATTATATTTCATTAGAAGCAATTTGGAGGCTGAGTGGTTGGTTTTAAGGGAGATTTATATCTGTACTCTCTATACTCTCATGAGAGTACAAAGCATTGTTTTTATTTTTTTCTAGTGTCTTTGGCTGTTTGGAGAGAATATGTTTATTACATTCCATTAGAAATAATTTGGAGGCTGATTGGTTGGTTTTTAGAAGAGATTTACATCTGTAAGTACAGAGTATTTTGTCATTTTTTCTAGTGTCTTTGGCCTGTTTGGAGAGAACATGTTTATTACATTCTATTAGAAGCACTTTGGAGGATGATTGGTTGGTTTTGGAGGCAGATTGGCATCTGTACTTTCTGTACTCTTATGAGAGTACAGAGTTTTATCATTTTTTCAATTTCCTTGGCCTATTTGGAGAGAATATATTTATTACATTCCATTAGAAGCAATTTGTATGTTGATTGGTTGATTTTAAGTGGATATTTGCATCTGTACTCTCTGTACTCTATGTACTCTCATGAGAGTATAGAGTATTTTGTAATTTTTTTAGGATTTTTTTGCCAGTTTGGAGAAAATAGGTTTACTACATAGCAGTTGAAGCAATTTGAAGGTTGTTGACCTCACTTTTGGAGTGAGCTCTTAACCTCCTCTTCTTAGACTTAGGACTCTTCTAGACACTAAGATTTTCTTAGTCATAAGACACATCTAGTGATTAGGTGAATACCTAACCTAAGCCTAGAGACTTAGAAGTGTTAATCATAAGATTAGGCTATGCCTTAGGGTTTAAGGAAATTACCTATCCCATAGCCTAAACCCAATCTAGATACACTTTCTCAAATCAAACCCAGAAACTAAATCTCAAATTTAAATTCAAATTCAAATTCCAAATCTAATTTTAAAATTTGACTCCAAATATTTGAAACCCAAAATAAAATTTCAATCCTAAAACCCCTTCCTGAGCCATATGAACCACATTCATAAGCTTAGCCAAAACTCACATCAAATCAAACTCAATTGATCTCTTTATGAATCAATTATTCCTTCATTTATATTCATAAATATAAATGATGTCCAAATTCAAATGACCAAAACTATATCAAAAATCAAATCCAAACTCAATCTAAACCCTTTAAGCCAATTCTTTGGGCTTAGCCAAATTCTATCCATATCAAGTCAAAACCAATGAATTTTTTCTTGAATCAATCATTCATTCAATTATCTACCCAAATATAAATGAAACCTACAATCATCAAATCAAATCAAAACCAACCCAAGTCAAACCCAACCTAACCCTTTTGACTTGAAAATTTCAAATGAGCCAAAATCCCTTAGACTCCAAATTGATTATCATTGAATTTATATTCCAATCTATGGCTCATATGTTCAACTAAACTCGAATCAAACCAAAACTAAACTAATTGACCCACTTAGGTCCACTTGACCCAAAGTGACCTAAAGAACCCATTTGAGCCAACTTCTAATCCAACCCAAATTGGATCGAACTAAGCTCACCAAAATCTTCCACCATGATTGTTGATCACCCTAGGATGATCAATTACAATCAATTGGGCCAAACCCAGTCCAATTGGCCATTTGATACAAATTGACCCAAGTTGGCCTAAAGGACCAAATCGGGTCAAATCATGATCTAACCCAAATTGATTGCAATCAATGGTTCAAGTTCATTCCAAATTGATTATTGAACTTGACAAAGCCATAATTAAACTTTATTTGATCAATCGAGTATAATTGGTCAACTTGACTCAACCTAGCCCAAATTGGCCTAGAGGGTCAATTTGGCCTAAACAAATTAAATCCAAATTAATTCAAACCAAAGACTACATTCATCTTCAATTAGCTAATTGAACATGAATCAGCCCATAACCCAAGCTAATTTGCCTAATTTTGGTCAAATGGGTCAATTTGACCCAAAATGACCCATATGATCCATATTGGGCCAAATCCCTTGAAACCAAGCCAAAACCCATTGGGGGCTGATCAAACCTGACCCAAACCCATTTGAGATCAGCCCAAAATAAGCCCAACCTATTTAAATCTCTCATGAATCCTCCCCCACTTAGGATTCCACCCAACCTCATTTAATTCCCCCCATCACATGCACTTAACTTATCCCCAACATTTGTATTGAATAAATTTAATCATATGGCAGCAAGAGAGGACTTTGGAGCAAAAATCCAAAGTCCTCAATCAATCTAGCATCCATCCCAACCACCCCAACAAGATGGCAATCAATTTGGATGGGGAGATGAGGCTTTAGATCTCTTGCTCCCACCACCATTCAGCCACCAAAAGCTCCCCAAAGTAAAAAGGAACCCATCCCCCACTTCTTTGAGTCATTTTGAGCTCAAAAATACAAGTAATTGCTCTTGTTGAGTGATAAACATCGAGAAGCGACATTCGAAGGGAGGCTAAAGATCACTCCACATACCAGGGTTATTTCGGATCTTCACCGTAGAAAATCTTCTCCGGTGAGGTAAATTTCATCAAACCGTAGACGACCTTAGGATTTCGCATATTTTGTATTAATTTTCTCACAATTTTAGAATTTCCTTAGATAATCCAGCATTTTTATTTTAAATCATCCCAATTAGAAAATAGAATTTTTTGGGGCAAATCGGTGCAAAAATGGGTCCATTTGGACAAGTTTTGGCTTAGAAACTCTCATTTTTTCCAAAAATATCCCTAAATACTATTCACCACCGGCGGCTCACAGCCACCATCCGATCCCGCGGTTCGCGGGATCAGATGGCTCGGATCGCGCGTGGATCACGCGATCCGGGCCTTCAGATCGTGTGATGCAATCTGGATCATCCGATCACACAGTTCATGCAATCGGATAGCTCAGATCATGCGATTGCTTGAAGCTGAAATGATCCGATCGTCCGTTATGCGGTTCGCGATCGGACTTCTATCAGCGGCGATCATGCGATCCTGGCCTTTGGATCATGCGATCAGATCTGGACCATCCGATCTACTATCAAACTGTCCAGAGTGAGCTGCGGGTCGCTGTCTTTTCCCGCCCAAACCGCGCGTATTTCCTTTTTTATAAAAAATAAATAAATAAATAAATAATAATAATTTAAATCACCTTAAACTTCAAAATTCACAGAAAATAAAAAATTTAACCAAAAATTGCAAACAAGGGCTCGTTGGATTCATCTTCCTGAGAGGAATCCAACAGACCCAAAATCCCCAAATTTTCCAGAATATTGTGAGCTTAATTTGAGTTTTAATAAAAATAATATTTTATTAATTAAACCAAAAATATAAATTAGATTAAGTTGAAATTTTTAGAGGTTGAAAGTAAAGTTATAACAAACCTACCATAAAAATTTCAAGTAAAAAGGACTTTAGGATTAAGAGAAATTAAATTTTGAAATTCAGATTATTCATTTTAATAAAATAAATTAAATAAAAATTAAAAAAAATTACAAAAATATTCAAAATGGCTTAAATCAATTCAATTGACATCTAAGACTCTTAAGAAAATAATTTGATCTTCTAAATCTTAATGAACCCCAAATAAACACTTATGATTAGAGTTTAATCAATTATGGAGTTAATTAAAATATAATCTAAAAATAATTTAAATATTAAATCAAAATCAGATGAAATAGCACTTAAGCAACATTAATCAAACCTCAAATCAGAAAAATATCATCTGTAAAGAAGATTAAATTAAATATGATTAAACCTGTTTAGGTTAATAAAACTCAATTAAAAGATTAAATCTTAAATCAAACCCAAAATCCAACAAATTTAGGAAACTTTAATCATTTGATACTAATCGAATTAAACCAAATAAAATTAAAGTAAACTTAATTATCATATGATTAAATCACATCCATTTGGAATATGATAATTAATTAACTAATAAATCTTTTAACCTAATAACTAAATCAAGCATGTTAATGAAATCAAACAAACATAACAAATGAATCAAATCAAATAAAACTCTAATCATAAATAATCAAACTTAATTGAAATGAAATAAACAATCAATTCACTTAATAACAATGATGATAATAACAATAATCCTTTCATCAAATCAAACTTGAAGAAAATACTTAACTAAATCAAATCACTCACATGTGGAAAATTAAGTCATTAATCTCTAATTAAACAAACCCTTAATTAATCTAATGATTTAAAATTTTAATTACTCTTAATCAAACTTAATTAGTCAAACATATGATTAATGCAAACTTAATAAATTAATCCATCACCTTAATTAATCAAATTAATTTAAATAAGTTACATTAATGATAACTCTAAAATTAAGCTTAAATCAAACCCCTAATTAAATTTAATAATCACACCCCTCAAGTAAACTAATTAAGTTAATCAAATTAAACCTAAACTTAATCAAACATAATTAAGATGTAATTAAACACTAATCAAAATGTAAATTAAACCTAAATCATTAATTCATTAATCTCTAATTAAACAAACTCTTAATTAATCTAATAATTTTAATTGACCCGTAATCAAACTTAATTAATCAAACATCTAATTAATACAAACTTAATAAATTAATCCATCATCTTAATAAATCAAATTAATTTTGTAAATCACATTAAAATTAATGCAAAGCAAAAAACTTAATTAATCTACTAAATAATTTAATCACACCTATTAAATTAATTAATTAAGTCAATTAAATTAATCATATTAAACTTAAGCTTAATTAAACATAAAATGCAATTAAATGCTAATCAAATCCTAATTTAAACTTAAATCATTAAGTCATTAATTGCATCATTAACCCAAATAAATATGAAATCAAATTAAAAATTAAACAAATCTTTATTTAATTTAATAATTAATTACACCTCTTAAACAAACTAATTAAGTTAATCAAATTAATCACATTAAACTTAAGTTTAATCAATCAAAATGCAATTAAACACTAACCAAAACTTAGATTAAACCTAAATCATTAAGTCATTAATTACATCATTAGTCTAAACAAATATGAAACCAAATTGAAAATTAAACAAACCTTTATAATTAACATAAATACACTTCTTAATTAAACTAATCACATAATCATATTGAACCTAAGCAAACCCATAGACCAATAAAGCTAATCAAATCAAATTAAATCATTAAACTAAATTAAGAAAGACTCTCATCAATTTAATATACAATCAAATCAAATCTCATTCAACCTTAAATAAGATAAACTAATCAACTATCTAATGTATGAAATCAAAATTCAAACCAAACTTTGATGAACATGATAAATGGATGTGATTAAAAATAAAATCCTAATTACAAAGAATCAAACCCAATTAAAATCAAAATAAAATCTTAGTTAATCTAATCCAATCAAACTACAAATAAATGACCCATGATCAAATTAAATAAACATAAAGTTAAATCACACAACCAATATCAAAGAAAAGAGTTAAATATTAATTTAAAAGGATATTGAATTATCAAGATTTAAATAAATCAAAACATCTAATCAAAAATTAATCAACCAAAATACATGAACTTAAACAAACTTAAACTTCACTAGATATTAAGGATATTGAATTATCAAGATGCAATTAAACTAAAACTTCTAATCCAAAATCAATCAATCAAATACTTAAACAAACTCAAATTCTAAATTATAAATCAAATCAAATCAATTAAAATAAATTATGGGCTAAGATACTTAAGGATCTTAGTTATACCATTTAGGAGTTAGGATGTTGACTAGAGTTCTATCTACAAATAGAATTCATTCTATTCTTCATTCTTGAAAACTTAAACATCATTTTAACCAAATAAAAGTGAAATAAAAATGAAAAGTAAATCATTTAAATTGAAATCACCAAAGGTAAAATTTAAACTCAAACTCTAAATTGAAATTTAAACTAAAGAAGCCTAGTAAATTCTTGCTACACAAGCCTTAAGCACACATATTAGAATACTAAGTCACCACTTCTAGTGCTAAGTTAAGGTGTTGTATGTATGATGTTGTGTTTTATTTTGTGATGTAATATTTTAGATTAGATGTTAGGGTGTATGTTTCGTAGACTGGATGTTAGGCCGATATTAGCCTAATCATGTTTTCTGCATGGTGTTGTGCTTAAGGGGCCGCTATAATAAAAATATAAATGCTTTTATGCAGGTTGCTTAGCCCTTGAGCATAACTCATGTTATAGGTGGGCTTGGTTACCCATGTGTTGGTGCTAAGTCCAAATTATTCATATAATTGCTTGGGTTGTATGGTGTGTTTAGCTAATATTTATTTTGCAGGTGTAGCTAGATTTACTTTTCTTATTTTTGATATAATTTTGTATTAGGAATTAAGATTAGTGTTATGGGGGATTAGGATGAGCAGTGGCCAGAAGGCTTAGTCCCTGGGGTGCTCTGTGATGCCTTTGGAGCAAATCAAATCAAAAGAAAGAGAATGAAGAAATGAAGAAATGAAGACCCCCATAGCATGTAATCCGGCCTTTCATTCTTTCATAGTAGTCTATAAAATTATTTGATGTTGTACTTAGATTGTGCATTGGAATAGCATGCTTTTTATAGTTTCTTTATGATTTATGCTTGAATGTTAGGCCAGGATGTGATAGGCTCTTAGAATAAAATTAATTTTTCTACCCCAATTAACAACTCATTACTAAAATTTTAAAATAACTCGTAACCTCACATAAAAGCCTAGGAATTAAATCAAGATAATAAAATTTTTAGTAACCCCTTAGTTGAATGGATGAATTATATCATGCATGTCATATTCTTTCACTCTTGTTAAGAGGGAGCTTCCATCCTTGCCAGAGAATCAAGGCTTAACCTATGAGAGCCTTTGTTGGAAGACACCCCTTTCTCGCTTGATTTGGCCCATAATCAAATTCTCATGCATTTAGGCATACAAAATCCCATAGCTTGTGTCAAAATAAAGTCCAAAAGAATCAAATAAATTTGATAAAATTTGCACATTAGATTAAATCATGGATTCATACCACTCATGCTCTAGTCTCTTAGGGAGTGAGTCTAAGGACTTAGTTTCCTTTCTAAATGAACAACAACCTATCCATCTTGCAAAGCATAAGACTTACCTAAATGTATTTAAAGCGTAGGAGGAGTTAGCTAGCTGCCACTCCAGGCAGTAATAAGTCCAGCAGTCTGATGATTTCTTCTCTCTTGTGGAGGTAACTATATACCCATTTTCACCTTAGATTAGGTCGTGCCTTTATTTTGTACCAAGGCTCCCTAGTTTAGAAATCTGAGGTAACTGTTTCCTTCGGGCTACAAGTATAAATCTTCACATCTTAGGCATTTTCACAATCTTATGTTGTGAAATTATAAGCCCTAGCAATCTAATAAAATGTCAACTTAAATAATTAACACTCTTCAATTTCAAAAATATAAAGCCTAACTACAGGGTAGATTGGAATGCTCATTAGGCTTCCTAATAACATGAGCATTTCCTACTTTCTCCCTTTGGGTTCCAAAAATAAGTCTTCTCCTTGATCTATCCCATTTGATTTTCTAAAATAACCAATCCTTTGATAGTCTTAATCTTGAAATATTTTGAGACCCTAATTGTCTACTTTAATCGAGAGTATGCTTAAGAAATTCCTATTCCTTAGGATGTAATTAACTATGAGAGCTTGCCTCCATAGGAAACTTAACAAACTAAGCTTAAAATAAACCATACTTTACTTTTTCATATAAAGTAGGGGAAAGATCTCTAGTATATTCGAAGACCCATCATACCTTAGGAGACCTTATTAGGTGATTAGGTCCATTATAGGGTGGTGATTTCTATCTTTCGAGATAGTACATCATTCCTTAATTTCAAACCCGATCACTTCAATAGTACCACCTAAGATCTGCGTGGTATCCCACATCACAAAAATAAACACCATAAAGGCTGATGGGTGGGTTTTTTGAGCAGTTTGTCATGTGTACTCTCTACACTCTCATGAGAGTACATAGTATTTTCTTAATTTTTTTAACTATTACTCCTTGCTTTTAGTGGCTACTTTGCTTGTCGACTCTCTGGGCCTCCATTATGCTGATAAAAATCTCATTAATTGAATTTTTATTTTGAAGTTTAACATGTTTGGGAAAAGGATAACTTCCAGATGCAAGCCTACCACAATTGGAGCGGTGATCAATAATATCTTAGCACGCTTTACTGATGAAGTTATTGATATTTTAAGGAGGCTTCATTTGCATTAATTTATCAGACTACATGGAATTCATCAAGACTCAGTTGCCATCACTTCAATCCTGTCTTGCTGGGATATAGAGAAGCAAGCATTCCTTTTTAGTGGCCAATGCATTCCTTTCACCCCCAATGAAGTTACATTAATTGTTGGGATGCCAAACAAAGGGGAGAAGGTCATATGGCAGAAATTTGCACTATAGACTTTAAGAATAAACTTGAGAATTTGGATCGCTTGTTAACTATGACACAGTTTGTGCAGTTATACATACATTTTTTGCTTTCAAATCTTTTTTTATATATCACAACTATAAAGTGGCATCAAAATTGATTGCCGACATAGACAATTCAGTATAATCAGGATGCCATTTAGGCCTTTCTGGTTTCACAATTTGATGTTATTACATCAAAGATTTGGATATAGAAAGCACCCGGGTACATGAGTGGCTTCGTCACTCTTCTAATGGTACATTCTACATCTTTAGATATGAATTATTTGATGCATTGAAGTTAACTTATATAAATATTCATTGCAGATCTGGGCGGCGGAGCACATTGCCATCATAGGGCTTCCCTTTCCTTCTACAAAGCCATGTATGTTTCGATGGCCAAAAATAAAGCTTGTAGATGACTCCTTCACTAGTTTGGGAGGACACCAGGTGACACAAAATAATTTCACTTTACTTATAATAGAATATATTTATTCATATTATAAAGCATCACATTTTTTTATCGGTGTAGCGCAGGTCTGCCTTTCATTTGAAGACATATTAGAAGAGGAGACATGGCTCCTTCAAACATTTCCCCCTACCCAGCAAACAACCCATGTAGCCCGATAGCAGTCCCATTCTTAGTCTAATGAGTGCATCCCCCACTAAATCTCCATATGTCTCTCCTTGATATTCTCCCTCTACCAGCATATCTAGCCTATCCTCTGCTAGTACCCATTCAGAAAGCTTTACGGTAGAGAGGATACTTGTAGGTTTCAAGGCACTGGGATAGAAAGTATCATCTTTTAAAGCATCAATAACCGAGAGAATTAATGGAATTGATTTGCGGGTGGCTGCTATTGAGACGGTGGTTGCTACGGAGCAGGGTCTTAGCATCCCTAGCATGGGGGAAGCTCCTGTGGAGGCGACCACAGGGGAATCTCTTGAGTAAGCTATCATAGGGGCATCACCTATGAAGGCTACCATAGGAGCTTCTCCTGTGGAGGCTACCACAATGGATTCCTCTGTGGTAGAGGCTACCACAGGAGAGGCTTCTATGGAGGCTACCAGAGGAGCTTCCCCTATGGAGACTTCCATTAGGGAAACTCATGTGGAGGCCACCATGGGGGAAGCTCCTGTGGAGGCTTCAATGCACATGAAGATGCTGCGCAGCCTGTACTCGACAGCATTGAGCATGGTGTGAAGGCTCGGCATATGAGGAAGAGGAAAGCTATATCTTCCCCCTTCACTCTAACATACAGGAAGTCACGGTGCAGAATAACTCCTGTGGTAGCCTCTACACATGATGAGAAAATGATAGAAGAGGTATTACTTTACTTTCTATTTAATTTAACCTAATAATAGCTGATTTCACTAAATTTATTTATAGGTTAGTAAAGATGCTCCAATATTAGTGGCTGAACCATCGACTACTGTCGTGGTGGTTGAGGAGCATCAGGCGGAGGTATGCATTATCTTAGCATACTAAGCCTTACTTCACAATGAATCTAACTCTTCATCACTAATTTTCTTGCAGCCAGTTGAGGCACATCATATCATGGACTTCTCACCAACAGATATCCTGCCCAAGCCAATGCTGTGCAGCTCATCGACACCTCTTACTCTCGATTTAAGGAGAAGTCATTTTTCATTCAACTCCTTCTATATACATAAAATCACCTATTCATTTAATTAGGCTCACATTCCCATATTTCTCACATGTAGGGGTGATAGCATATTCACGACTGGGAATATCATCATTGCGCAAGGCCAAATTGATGAGTTGTTGACAGATTAGTATCTGTTAGATGCACATGTCGATGCCTTCACCTTTTTACTGGCCAAGAAGTACTCGCTATGTCCTGGGCTATATGTCCCCTATTTGTATGTTTCATCCCTACACTGGGTAAGTTACTCCACAGAACTTTGGGTAAAATAATTCATTCTAATTTAGATAGTTAGAAGCCACTAATTATAAATTTTTCCTTCACTTCTTGTAGAGTTATGCTAAATATGGCTTACAAAAAGAAAGCAAAATGTTCATCCAGTAGGTCACTGCAGATAGTGTATCAAGGGCTGAGCTACTCTTACTTTCAGTTATAAATAATTAGACATTCACAGTGGGGCATATTAAGCAAGAGCTGGTATTTTTTATGATTCATTGCCAAACCCAACTCATAAGGTCATTCTTCACGAGATTAGAACTGTTCTCATTTTGATTTGCAAGTGCATATTTTTGTATATTTATTGACTATATTTCTTCTTATTTAGATCAAATTACTTGTGAAGATGTTGGCCAGACTTTCGAGAGAGATCCCATAAAATGACCCATTGAAATGATGAGTGGGATACCAGTCCAAGCAAATATATCATGGGATGTTTGTATGCGCAAATATATGGAGGCGAATCGGAAACCTCGTGGAATTTGGGCATACCACCAGGATTGGCCAAAGAAGATGAATTACTTCAAGGCTGAGTCCGCTTACTCTATCTTCTGTATGGGTATGAAATAACTGATTTGATAAATGTATAATTGAAGTTTGATATGTTGGAAATCAATTACTTTAGAAATGTATCTGTCTTGTGTGTTTGTGGATGCCATTAGAAGCTACTATTTTTGCTTTTTTAAGCTTTCTGGAGATAACATGTCTAGTAGATGCCATGTTTAGTAGATAACATGTGTGGAGCTTTAGGACCCCTTTTTCAGTTATTTCTTCACCCTCTGTAACCTATTTAGATCTAGTGATATAAGTTATTTTGTAGGTTGGTTGATGCTTGTTGGTTTGGATTTGCTTGTTGGTTTGAATCTGCACTCTCATGAGAGATAGACCAATTTCATAATATTTTCCTATTTTTTAAGCCTGTTTGGAAAGGAAATATTTACCAGATTCCATTACATGTTGATTAGAGCCTTAATATTAGCCTTTCTAAGCTGTTTTACAGGTGTACTCTCTGTATTTGAGAGTATAGACTTTTTTCTCAATTATTTTTCCTTTTCTAGCCTGTTTGGAGAGAAAGTGTTTACTATATACCATTTGGAGCAATTTGGAAGCTGTTGGGTTAGTTTTTAAGCTATTTTACCTCTGTACTCTCATGAGAGTACAGAGCAATTTCATAATTTTTCTAAGTATTTCTGGCCTATTTGGAAATAATATATTAACTAGACTCCATTATAGGTTGATTGGAGCTTGAATTTTTTAGTTATTTTACAGGTGTACTCTCTATACTCTCTTGAGAGTATAGACTATTACTCAATTTTTTTCCTTTTTTTGCCTGTTTGGATAGAAAGTGTTTACCACAAACCATTTGGAGCAAGTTGGAAGCTATTGGGTTGGTTTTTTAAGCTATTTTTAATCTGTACTCTCTGTACTCTCATGAGAGTACAGAGCAATTTCATAATTTTCTCTAGTATTTCTGGCCAATTTGGAAATAATAAATTAAGTAGATTACATTACATGTTGATTGGATCTTTAATATTAGCCTTTCTGAGCTATTTTACATTTGTACTCTCTGTACTCTCATGAGAGAATAGACTATTTACTCAATTTTTTTCTCTATTCCTGTTTGGAAAGAATATGTTTACTACAAACTATTTGGAGCAATTTGGAAGCTTGTGGGTTACTTTTTTGAGGTATTTTATATCTATACTCTCTGTACTCTCATGAGAGTACAGACCAATTTCATAATATTTTTCTCCTATTTTGGCCTGTTTGGAAAGGAAATATTTATCATATTCCATTACAAGTTGATTGGAGCCTTAATAGCCTTTTATTTTTTATACTATGTATTATCTTGAGAGTACAGACTTTTTTCTCAATTTTTTTCACTTATTCTAGCCTATTTGGAAAGAATATATTTACTACAAACCATTTGGAGCAATTTGGAAGCTGTTGGGTTACTTTTTTGAGCTATTTTTCCTCTACTCTCACTCATGAGTCTATATTCTTTCAATTTTTCTTGTTATTTTGGCCTGTTTGGAAAGGAAATATTTATCACATTCCATTACAGGTTGATTGGAGCCTTAATATTAGCCTTTCTGAGCTATTTTGCATCTGTACTATCTGTACTCTCTTGAGAGTACATACTTTTTCTTAGTTTTTTTCACTTATTATGGCCTGTTTGGAAAGAATATGTTTACTACAAACCATTTAGAGTAATTTGGAAGCTGTTGGGTTACTTTTTTGAGCTATTTTGATTTTGTACTCTCTATACTCTCATGAGAGTCTGATAATATTAAGTATTTCTAACTATTTTGGAAAATATTTACTAGATTCCATTACATGTTGATTGGAGCGTTAATATTAGCCTTTTTGAGTTATTTTGTAGGTGTACTCTCTGTACTCTCCTTAGAGTACAGACTATTTCCTCAAATTTTTTTACTTATTCTGGCCTACTTGGAAAGAATGTGTTTACTACAAACTATTTGGAGAAATTTGGAAGGTTGCTTTTTTGAGCTATTTTATATTTGTACTCTCTGTACTCTCATGAGAGTACAGACCAATTTTAAAATATTTTCCTATTTTTTTGGCCTGTTTGGAAAGAAAATATTTACTAGATCCCATTACAGGTTGATTGGAGCCCTAATATTAGCTTTTTTGGGTCATTTTGCAAGTGTACTCTCTGTACTCTCCTGAGAGTACAAACTATTTCCTTAAATTTTTTCATTTATTCTGGCCTACTTGGAAATAATGTGTTTACTACAAATCATTTGGAGCAATTTGGAGGCTGTTGGGTTACTTTTTTGAGCTGTTTTGCATCTATCCTCTCTATACTCTCATGAGGTACAGATCTAATCTCATGAGAGTACAAAATAATTTCACATTTTTCACTTTTTTTGGCCTGTTTGGAAAGGAAATATTTACTATATTCCATTACAAGTTGATTGGAGCCTTAATATTAGTTTTTTTTTGAGCTATTTTTTAGTTGTAGTCTCTATACTCTCCTGAGAGTACAGATTATTTAGTTTTTTTAAAAAAATTTTCATGCTGTTTGGAGATAATATGTTTATTACATTTCATCGCAAGCTATTTGGAGCATGAATTTTAGCTTTTTTAATCTAAAAATGCTTGAAATCACTCAAAAAAATTTTTAATGTGAATTAACCAAAAAAAAACATTGATATTAAGCTCAAAATTACATTTTTTTTAGAATATTGTTTCGATAAATTAAGATAAAAGGTTTATTAACTTAAATTTATTACAAAATGTGCTTAATAATTTTGAATAAATAATGCACACACAATAAAATTTTATTTTAAAAAAATCATTATGGAATGTTAGATAACCATTCGATTAACTTTGATTAACTTGAATTGCTCTAATTTTATGGCTTAGTGCATGTTAGGGATTACTTTAATTTTTTTAATTCTTGTAAGTCATTTTTATTTAATAAGTTTTGAAAATTATTTTTTGTTTCTATTTTTAAAAATAAAAAATATTATTTATAGAAATATTCGAAATAATTTTTAGATATTTTGAATGGTTTTGAAATAATTATCATTAATGAATATATTTTATTTTAAATCAAAATATAAATAAAATAAAATATTGAAAATTAAAAATAAAAATAATTCCAAATGACCTTTCATTTGTTCAAAATATAGCTTTCTTCGTTTCACCCTTAACAAGGTTACATAGCACCTAACAAAATGGTCACAATATTATTCTTCATTCTTACCAACAAATAATAGTTTTCTTGCTTATAAAGAGTATTTATTGATCTTAATAGCTTTTTTAAATCTTTGACTTAGTTTTAGTTTTCTTAAATTGTATATTTTGCATTATTATCTGCTTTGATAAGCGGCTATTTCTATCTATAAGGATGTCAGTTCAATCTTAACGCAAGATTGACACAGTTCAAATATTGTTAACTTAAATCAAACCTATTTATTAAATCATTAGAACACCTCAAGTAGAATTTGAGAATCAACCACATCAAGAGATACACGATTTCTATTAAATATTTTTTAAATTTTATACATCTGACTGATCATGTAGCGCAAGCAATATCAACCAAAATCTATAAATAAAGGATCATGTAATTGTGAGTTCAATATACTCTCTCTCTCTCTCTCTCTCTCTCTCTCTCTCTCTCTAAGCTGATTTCGAGTTCAATGACTAGATTCAACATCATCACTTACATAATTAAGCCTTCATCATCATCTACCTAACAATTGAAACAAAGGAATTACAAATTACCCAATTTATTGTAGGAGAACATGTAAGAATGAAGGATTAACACATTTTATTTTCATTGGACATAGCACACATTGTTATAAACCCTTGAGAAAATATTAGACATGTAGCATAAAAAAGAAATTTGAAAAATAATGATTTGATATATTTAAAGAACATTTTTCATGAAAAGAACACCCAAATTGATTGAAATAATGCTTTTATCTCTCTATTGAGCAATTGGAACACATTGTACAGCCTCCATAGAGAAATAAACAAGCAACAAAAAAATTAGCCGAATAATGTAAAGACCCTCAAGACACTGCAGCTTACACGCTTGATGTCCAGTGTCAGGTAGTCCAAATATACAAATAATCAAATTAGGAAAAAGATAAAAAAAAATTGGCTCATGTAATTGATGATTCCTACAACCAGTTCTTTTTTCCCCTCATCAACACCAACCAGCAATGAGTAATACATGACATCAATGGACTATAAAGCAAGAAAAAAATAAACCAAAAGTAAATAAATAAATATTGAGAAGAAATAAGCAAAAAAAAAAAAATACATGAAATAGAAGGAAATTGCTCATTAATCAATTTATTTAACATGATTCTCATCTTCCTTGCTTCAAATTAATGAACCTTAATTATAATAATGCAAAATAATAGAAAGAAAAAATCATCACACAAAATCATTACTAAATGATACTTGATTATATCAAACCACACATTAATAAACTATTATTCTCATTCATATATATAATGCTACAAACTGAAAGTAGAAAGGAGAAGCACAACATATTTATGTGGAACAAACTGGTTCAGGAAGCACAAGCAGCTTCAAAGATAAAGAAAGTATTGTTACAAAGCGACAACAATGTCTCCTAACTTATTCATTTCGGCATCAGCATTATTACATCTACTTATTGCTCTAAATTTACCTTCATCAGGCACACAAGCTAATAGGTTAATAGGGTAATGACCACCCTATCTATGGGCATTGAAGTGCTTTAGTTCCTCACTATGCTCTCTTGCAGCTGCTCGCACAACATCTCCAAACTAATTTAGATCATTTAATTTCGATTAGTTCCAAAAGCTTAATGATTATCTAGATTTTTCAGAAATCTGAAAGAGCAGAACAGAGCAATTATCGATATAATAAGTCATTCATAAATTAATCTTCTTCAAGTTTAAAAAAGGAAATTGGACCGTTAGTTCAGAGCTTAGTACTACCTGTTGTTTCAGCCTTGACTTTCAGAGATAATTTTATAGCAGTGCCAAAGAAAGTCTGTGACTCTAACAAAATCTTCCTGAACGAATCCCCTAGATGTTAGTGCTGGTGTGCCTGTATTAAGTAAAAGGAACTCATCAAGGAATCTCTTTGCTCTTACAAAATGATCGTAATGACATAATTATGATTGTAATTGACATTAACGTATATACAGTCGAAGAACACACAAATAAATGATATCATGCACTAAAATATTTTCCTGTAATGATATCCATCATCAGCTTAGTGTACCCTTCAACCGACTAATTGATTGTTGAGCTTGAGTTAAATTCCTAGAAATAGAACATCGTATTAGTTAATGATATGTAATAGCAAGGCGATGTTTTCCATGCATACCTCTGAAAATCACTCAGGCATAACAGAAAAAGGTGTTGCAATAGGTGACTCTACATGTTCTCCACCCCACTTAGATTGTTCTTTGGTCTCTGTAACAACAAAAGTAGGATGGTTTAAAGTTTAAAAATAATATATAAATACTATAACTTCAGAGGCAAATAGAAAATTACTCTTGGCTTTCTTGGTTCTCTCCTAATATCCCTTAAGCCTTGCATTTGAAACACCTTTGCTCCTTTGCTTAGCTTGGATCCTTTAAAATGTCTTTTCCTTTATCACATTTGTGGTTGACTTCTTCTTCTTAGGTTCTATCAGCTGGAGGTGAATTCTCACATAATATAGAGTCGACATTATCAGATAGTTTTTTTAAGGATCCAAGCATATACTCCTCAGTTATCTTATTATCCCGTGCTCTGGTGCTTATTTGATATGCATATCGACTGATATGGTTTCTAAAAATAATGCCAGTTTCATTTCCATCAATGCTTTGCACATCTTTTAAGTTCTTGTGAGCACTATCAAAGTAGATATCCATATTTGGTTTGGTTGACCAGCGCATGAGAAGGTACTTAACTGGAATGCGCACAATATCTTCCTGACTAAGAACTCCAATGTAGTGGGCACAAAGCAATCCTATCATTTCAAATTTTTTTACAACTACAAGTTACATTTAGGCATGACTTGTCGAACTGGACAATCCATATTTTGGAAGCATATTTATTCTATAAGTTTCTCACCAAATACTCCATGGGATTGTCATCCGACACATTTCTTTAATCCTCCAACTCCATGCAAAAATTCTTTCTCAAATATTGTATAAAGCTTTCTTGTGTAAAACATAGCGGCTTGTTTCAGAATTGGATTGGTCTTAACAATAGGAACAATTGTTGACTGACTGCACTTGAAATCTTCATCATGTTCATTCCGGCGCCATATGTCGATAACCTTCTCCAATCCCAAGAAACAATCTGTGATTGACCTTGTTGGTTTAGAGATTTTGTGACATGCATTATTCATGGACTCACTACGTTGCGTTGACAAGATTCTCATACAAAATGAGTCTTTGCAGAATGCGGTGGGCCACTTGCATCTAATTTTATAAAGCTCAAATAGCCAAACATGATCGTGCAAATTGCCCTCATCTAGCATAGCAGACCAAGCTTTCTCAAACTCCTCCTATGAGTCACACTTGCCCATACATGTATAGAATATACTTTGCACTATCTTATTACTATTAAAGCAGTGTACCTTGAAAGAGCTTTTTTTGAAATATATCATTGGCACAACCTATGGCGAGTATGAGGTAATGCAATTTTGATAGCTCTCGCCATTGCCTGATCTTGATTAGTGAATATTGTTATAGGATGTCTGTCACTCATTAACTGGAGAATATTTTGAATAGCCATGTGAATGTCTCAATTATCTCTTCTGATAGAAAGGCTACTCCAAATAAGATATTTTGCTAGTGATGATTCACTCCAACGAAAGTGGCACAGACAAGATTATATTTATTGAGTCGATAGATTGTATTAAAAATCATAACATCCCCAAAATAATCATATTCTATCATTGATATGTCATTGCTCCAAAAAAAACTAACCAAGCTATCTAACTCATCAACTTGGACATCCCATGCAAACATCCCATCCTCCACTTGTATTTCCTTGAATAGTTGTATTAATGCATTACTATCACCATTCGCAATTCTCGATCTTCTCTCTTTTTGGATGAAATTGAAAGCATCTCTTTTTGTGAATCCAATATTCTCCACGCTGCCAACTTCCTCACTTAGATAGCTGAACATATTAGTTGCTCTAATTCCAGCCTCTGTCATTGTCTTCAACACAACTGCCTTCTCATCTGATGCCTCTGTATGATCTAAGAAGATATAGGTCACCCAGCTTTGCCAATGAATGATTATGACTTTCTATATATTTTTAACCTTCCAATTCCCATCTAAATCAATAGAAAATCTAATCATGACCGAACAACCACTCCTTATATCTATTTTCTAGAATTTAACAGCGCAGTTTAGATTGGCAGATTTCTTCCAACTTGCTTTTGCACATAAAAAATCCTTTGATTTCAATTTCTTGGAGTTTGGCCAATAACTAGTATCATCCTTCTAACATTGAACCCAGTTTGATGTGCATAATCACAGTACAGTGCATTGGCCTCTGTTTCATTGTGAGCTAAGTAGTTTCCTCACATTTGGCTCATTAGATATCATGACTTCATCATCGCACTGCTCATTTATCGCATTCACTTGCGCAAACACAAATAAGCCACATGCAAAACAGGAAAAAAATGATAAAATGGTATGTACTCTCATGAGAGTATAAAGAGTACAGATGTCAATCTACCTGCAAAGCTAACCAATCAGCCTCCAAATTATTTCTAATGGAATGTAATAAATATATTCTCTCCAACCAGGCCAAAAAATTTGACAGAAATTAAAAAAATAATATGTACTCTCATGAGAGTATAGAGAGTACAGATGCAAATCTCTCCTAAAAACTAATCACTCAGCCTCCAAATTACTTATAATAGAATCTAATAAACATATCCTCTCTAAATAGGCCAAAGAAATTGAAAAAATGACAAAATTCTCTGTACTCTAATGAGATTACAGAGAGTACAGATATAAATCTCCCCTTAAAATCAATCAATCAGCCTACAAATTATTTCAAATAGAATCTAGTAAACATATTGTTTCCAAACATGTAAAGCGAAAAAATGATAAAATGGTGCTCTACTCATGAGAGTATAGATCAGATCTACACATGCAAAACCAATCGACCTCCAATTTGCTTCTAATAGAATGTAATAAATATATTCTCTCCCCCGAGGCCAAAAAATTCTCTCCAAAAATTAAAAAATAATATGTACTATCCTTGAGGTATAGAATGCACGATATAAATCTCTCCTAAAAACCAACCAATCAACCTCCAAAATACTTCTAATGGAATCTAATAAACTTAATCTTTCCAAACAGGCCAAAGAAACTGGAAAAAAAATAACAAAATGGTATGTACTCTCATGAGAGTACAGAGAGTATATATGTCAATTTGCCTCTAAAACCAACCACTAAGCCTCCAAATTACTTCTAATGGAATCTAATAAATATATTCTCTCCAAATAGGCCAAAGAAACTAGAAAAAAAATGATAAAATGCTTTGTACTCTCATGAGAGTACAGAGAGTACAGATGTAAATCTCCCAAAAAAATTAACCAATCAGCCTCCAAATTGCTTCAAATGGAATCTAATAAATATATTCTCTCCAAATAGGCCAAATAAACTGAAAAAAATGACAAAATGGTCTATACTCATGAGAATGAGAGAAATCTGAATCTAATTTCTATAAAATCGCCTCCAAATTACTTCTAAGAATATAATAAACATATTCTCTGCTAAAAAAATGATAAGAATTAAAAAAATAATCTATACTCTCATGAGAGTATAGAGAGTACAGATGTAAATCTCCCTTAAAAATAAAAAAAAAATCAGCCTCCAAATTACTTTTAATGGAATCTAATAAACTTTATCTTTCCAAAAAGGCCAAAGAAATTGAAAAAAATAATAATAAAATACTTTGTACTCTCATGAGAGTACATAGAGTACACATGCCAATTTGCCTCCAAAATCAACCACTCAGCCTCCAATTTACTTCTAATGGAATGTGATAAATATATTATCTCCAAACAGGCTAAAAAATTTGACAGAAATTGAAAAAATAATCTATACTCTCATGAGAGTACAGAGAGTATAGATGAATATCTCTCCTAAAAACTAACCAATCAGCCTCTAAATTGCTTTAAATGGAATCTAATAAACTTAATCTCTCCAAACAGGCCAAAGAAATTGGAAAAAAAATGAGAAAATGGTTTGTACTCTCATGAGAGTACAGAGAGTACACATGCCAATTTACCTCCAAAATCAACCACTCAACCTTCAAATTGCTTCTAATGAAATCTAATGAACATATTCTCTCCAAACATGCCAAATAGTGTGGAAAAAGAATGAAAAAATAATTTGTACTCTCATGAGAGTATAGAGGGTATAGATGCAAATCTCTCATAAAAATCAGCCAATCAGCCTCCAAATAGCTTCAAATGGAATCTAATAAACTTAATATCTCCTAACATGCTAAAGAAATTGGGAAAAAATGACAAAATGGTATGTACTCTCATGAGAGTACAAAGAGTATAGATGTCAATCTGCCTATAAAACTAACCAATCAGCCTTCAAATTGCTTCTAATGAAATGTAATAAATATATTCTCTCCAACAAGGACAAAAAATATGACAGAAATTGAAAAAATAATTTGTACTCTCATGAGAGTACAGAGAGTACAGATATAAATCCCCTTAAAACCAATCACTTAGCCTCCAAATTATTTCTAATGAAATTTAATAAACATATTCTCTTCAAACAGGCCAAAGAAATTGGGAAAAATGATAAAATGGTATGTACTCTCATGAGAGTACAGAGAGTACAGATGCAAATCTCCCCTAAAAATCAACCAATCAGCCTCCAAATTTCTTTTAATGAAATATCAAAAATATTTTCTCTCCAAACAGGCCAAACACAGTAGAAAAAATGAGAAAATGGTCTGTACTCTCATGAGAGTACAGAGAGTATACATGTCAATCTTTCTCTAAAACCAACCATTCAGCATCCAAATTGCTTCTAATGGATTCTAATAAATATTTTCTCTCCAAACAGGCCAAACACAGTGAAAAAAAATGAAAAATAATATGTACTCTCATGAGAGTACAGATACAAATCTTCCCAAAAAACTAACCAATCAGTCTCCAAATTGCTTCAAATGAAATCTAATAAACTTAATCTCTCCAAACAGGCTAAAGAAATTGGGAAAAATTAACAAAATGGTCTATACTCTCATGAGAGTACAGAGAGTACAAATATCAATCTGCCTGCAAAACTAACCAATCAGCCTCCAAATTACTTCTAATGGAATGTAATAAGCATATTCTCTCCAACCAGGCCAAAATATTTGACAGAAATTGATAAAATAATATGTACTCTCATGAGAGTATAGAGAGTACAGATGCAAATCTCCCCTAAAAACTAACCACTCAGCCTCCAAAATTCTTATAACGAATTCTAATAAACATATTCTATCCAAATAGGTCAAAGAAATAAGAAAAAATTGACAAAATGGTATGTACTTTCATGAGAGTACAAAGAGTACAAATACAAATCTCCCCTAAAAATTAACCAATCAGCCTCTAAATTTCTTCTAATGGAATTTAATAAATATATTCTCTCCAAACAGGCCAAACATAGTGAAAAAAAATGAGAAAATGGTCTGTACTCTCATCAGAGTATAGAGAGTACACATGTCAATCTGCCTCTAAAACCAACCACTCAGTCTCCAAATTACTTCTAATGGAATCTAATAAATATATTCTCTCCAAATAGGCCAAACACAATGGAAAAAAATGAAAAAATAATATGTACTCTCATGAGAGTATAGATGAAAATCTCCCCTAAAAACTAACTAATAAGCCTCCAAATTACTTCAAATAGAATCTAATAAACTTAATCTCTTTAAACAGGCTAAAGAAACTGGAAAAAAATGACAAAATGGTTTGTACTCTCATGAGAGTACATATGCTAATTTGCCTGTAAAATCAACTAAACAGCCTCCAAATTATTTCTAATGGAATGTAATAAACATATTCTCTCCAACTAGACCAAAAAATATGATAGAAATTGAAAAAATAATTTATACTCTTATGAGAGTACAGAGAGTACAGATGCAAATCTCTCCTAAAAAGAATTCACTCTACCTCCAAATTGCTTCTAATGAAATCTAATAAACATATTCTTCCCAAACTGGCCAAAGAAGCTGGAAAAAATGAGAAAATGGTTTGTACTCTCATGAGAGTACAGAGAGTACAGATACAAATCTCCTCTAAAAACCAATCAATCAGCCTCCAAATTATTTTAATGAAATCTAATAAATATATTCTTTCCAAACAGGCCAAACATAATAGAAAAAAAATGAGAAAATGGTATGTACTCTCATGAGAGTACAGATGGTACACATGTCAATCTGTCTCCAAAACCAACCACTTAGCCTCTAAATTGCTTCTAATGGAATCTAATAAACATGTTCTCTCCAAACAGGCCAAAAAATTTGATAGAAATTGAAAAAATAATCTGTACTCTCATGAGAGTACACAAAGTACACATACAAATTTACCTTAAAAACTAACCAAACAGCCTCCAAGCAACTTGTAATATCGTATACTAATTATATTCTATCTAAACAGGGTCAACAATCTAAAAAAAATGACAAAATGGATTGTACTCTCATGAGAGTATAGAGAGTACACATGTGAAACAGTTCCTAAAATAAGTAAAGTCATCTTACAAAGAACTCCTAATAATGTAGAAAATATACATTAAATAAAAGAATTTCAAAGAATATCACTAATAAATCCTAAAAAGCTGTACATATAAAATGGTTCAGAAAATTTACCGATGTATTTTTATTTAATATATCATCCGCTAAATTGGTCATATCATCATCATAACTTCCAAATTGTTCTCCATCTTCATGGTTCTTAGAAGAAAATGAGATTTTCTATTTATTTCTCAGCTCGTTTGTGAAAAAAAAACATATTATGCCTAAAATATATATATATATATATATATATATATATATACATATATATATATATATATATATATATATATATATATATATATATATATATATATATACATATATATATATATATATATATATATATATATATATATATATATATATATATATATATATATATATATATATATATATTTATATAATTATATTTCTTTTATACATATAATATATATATAATAATGTATATATATATAAATGTATATATAATAACAAATATATATGTAATATATGTAATAATAATATATATATATATATATATATATATATATATATGTATATACATATATATATATATATATTTCTTTAAATTTGGATTTATTATTTTTATGGGACGGTAGGGATAAATACATCTTACATAAATTACTCTAAGTGAAAAATGCCTTTTTTTTTATAATGGATTGTATTGTTCTTACGAAAAATCTTAGACATATATATATTTTCTCCTCCACTAAAGCTTATATGGTGGTCTCCATCTTAGCCTATATGGTGCGAGAGGTATTATATTCCACCATTGATGGAGCTGAGAATTTTTCTTAATGGGGCATAATTATAAATTTTTTTTTAATTTATGGTTTATTTCTTTCATTTGTATTATCTAAATTTGATGATGAATTTAATTATATTAACTATGAATTACATTTTTATATATAATTTTAAAATTATATAAATTATGATATAAAAGTAAAATAAAATGAGATGAGACAAAATTAGCTATTTTTTTGCAAAAATGATTGTTTTACTTTCAAATTAATTAAGAAAATAAAATTTTTTCATATAAATATTATTATTATAAAAGATATATATAAATTATAAATAGAATAATATATTTAAAATTAAAATAAAATTAGACAATTTATCAATGGCTAAAACTTCTTAAAAATTTTGCTCTTATAATAAATATCTTTTTTATATATTTTTGTTCAAAATTGAAGTGAATATAAATTTATTAAATTAAATAATTTAAAATTTTATTTTTTTTAGGGTGGGCGCTTGCCGCACCCCTTGGCTCCACTATTGCTTCCATCCACTCCGCGCATATCTCACCTTCCATGAGCTTGCCTCAGAACTTCATAATAGAGGTAGTTATCTGATAATCCATAGCAGTAGCCTCATAACTCTGATAGAAGAGTTATTAAGTCGTTGTCGAAACATATGAGCTTGCCTCAGAACTTCATAATAGAGGGAGTTATCCTAAATATCCAACATATGATATATTTCATGAATTTTTAATTAAGGTTGAAAGCTGCTTGTCACAATATTTATCAAGGTACAAATGAAATATGTTTGCATTATAATATCTTAATATAATTTATATTAGAATGGAAATTAAAATACATAAATTTGAAGATGAAAGCTTAAGGATGGAAGACATTTTCATTTCCTTTTTTGTTGACAGAAAAATTGTGCTTCTATTCTATTCACATGCTTCGATCGCAGCCAGCATCGACCATCTTATGAACGTGCAAATGTTTATATTTTTAATTTAACATTAAAGTACATGTACATCACCGCATGAAACTCATAATCATATGTAAATGAAAAAATAAAATAATATATTGATAAATCAATCACATAGGTTGGAATCATCAAGTCGCCATCATGAGCTTGAACTCTTCAAAACAAAGCACCCATCACCATTAAGGTTAAATTTTTATATTAAGTCAAATTAAAATTTTAATTAGCTAAATAAGTATAAAAAATTAAAAATTTAAAAATAAGCATAGTCACCGTTGAGCGTACGTCGTTGAGTGTCAGTTCCGACTAATTTTTTCTTAAAAAATTATGTGATCTTAGTATTTTACCCGTATTGGACTCATCCGATGTCGGAATAGAGTGAACTTGATATCGTTGGAAACATAACAAAATTTTTCACGACTTTTATGTTGACAAAAATCTGTGATTCCTGCCCGATAAGCCGTAGTTTTTGTAAACGCTCACAAAAACTGCGATATAGAGTTGAAATTTTTGGCACAAACTGCGGCATACTGGGCTAGAATCGCCAACTTTTGTCAGCATAAAAGTTGTGAGAAATTTTGTTATATTTTTAACGATACCAAGTTTGCTCAATTCTACTTGGGATGAGTCCGATCTGGCAAAATCGCGAAACCAATTTTCAACGCAGCTTTTTTGGCGTTTGTAAAATTGACTTACCAAGTTGGAATAGAAGATTTTTGTCAACATAAAAGTCGTGGGGAATTTTATTATGTTTCCAATGCACTCAATTTAAATCTGGTATATAGGCAAAATACTAGATCTTTTTTTTTTAAAAAAATTTAGCTCGCCTAATCATCATTGAGCGGGTGGCTAATGCGATATCTATATCGATTAAGTCACCCGTTCAATGGGCAACTATGCCTATTTTTAAATTTTTTATTTTTAGTGCTTATTTAGTTAATTAAAATTTTAATTAGGCTTAATATAAAAATTTAGCCCACCGTTAATGTCAAACCTCTGAATCATAACCTGCATAAAATCGAGATCTCTCGGACCTGGAGCATTAAGCAGCTCTTAGAGCGAGGCATCCTTGGCCGTCCATCTCATACATGGCGAAGGCCTCCGTAAGCTCCTTCTCGTGTTCTTCAACTTCTTCAACTTCCACAAACTGAAAGAACTCCTCCATCATCATCAGGAAGAATTTTTTAAAATAAGTATTAAATAAGTATTAATTATAATTTTAAGTAGATATAAAATAATTTTAGTTTAGTACGATTGATAAGCGGAGATGCTATTAGTAGCTAATAATTGGTCATTTGGATTTAGTCCGTCGATTATTGGGCAACTAGCTACAACCTAAATATTTAGGCTACGGCTGTGGTAGACCCCGCGGGCAAGTCTTTCCTTCCCGACCTGTGACGACGACCTAATCCCACGCGAATCGGGTTGCTCTCGACACCACCTATAGATTCCAGCTCCACCACCAAGTCCCGACTCCACCGCGCACTAAAGCTTCACGTAGGACTCTTGGCTCCACCTCTTATGCTCGGCTCCAGCTCGCACGACCCGTCTCGCGAGGTATATTTTTGGTTTCCCTAGTATTCCATTTTTTTGGGTGGTGTGAAAGGAGAAAGTTAATCTTTGATTTGGTGATTGATTTTTAACTCTATGTGGGAGAAATATTCATTCCAAGCATCTAGAGAATGAGAAAGGTGCAAGTTCTTCTTTCTCTTTAAGGATTTTTGTGGTGAGAAACGTGCAAGTTTTTCTTTATCTTTAATGAAAAAAGTAACAATTTCATGTGATGAAGCACCAATTTTTAATATGTATAGCTATTTATGCAAGTCTTGATCAATGATCTAAACTTATTAGGTACACACCATAGATTGTATAATAGTACATGTGGCATTAATTATGAGGTTGGTAAAAAATTAAAATATATATAAGCTTGAATTAGTTTGATTGTGTATGTGAGATTAAGATTTAAGGTGTGGTCCTCATGAAAAGTACCATACATTAAGAGAGGTACTCCGAAATGTACTACATTTGAATCAGTGATTCAATAAGTTTGATGAGTGATGAGTTTGAAAATTAATTTAGGATGCGTTTGAAATTGACTAGATTTATTTTGATATTAGTGAAATATCAGTTTTGCATTTTGTTTAGGGTTTAAAGTTTAGTGACGAGGTCCTCATGATTGTTCATTCAGCACTGTAGGTTGGTTGTTGAGCATATATTAGGATGAGTTAGGAGCTTGTTTCCTTGATCCTCTTCTATGATGGACAACTGATTGTTGATGATCAGTTTATTCCAAGTTATGTCGGTGGCAAAAATCATCCAATACGAGTCTCGCGTTATGCAAGCTTAGAATATTTAAAATAAAAAGTGCTTAAATCTCTATGTTATGATGTAGATAACTTCATAGTGGAGCTAATGTGTCATTTTTCTGTCGACGCGGGATACATAGCATCTATTTCGGCGATGAATTCGCGACCGCCGGATTAAGCTTTCCGTCAAACATTAGTTCTTTATGTGGAAGTAAAGCCGTAGCTTCAAGCTCGATATTGATCTCATGCATAATATTTCATCACGATTACGCACATGATTTCACTTTCACTAGTCATACTATGGCGACTACGACTAGGTTAGCAATTATCTCAACAGCAGTGTTAGTGCCTTCATTTTATGGTTCATCTTATCTCTGATGTTGTAGGCCAGGAGACTTTTGGAGACTCGCAGCCAGGACTGGGTTCTGATATTGTAGGCCAGGATCAAGGACCATATGATGTCTCCCATTAGTTGCGTGATCATCCATTGCAGGCACCTACGCACTACACTCTAGGTAGTGCTGCGATAGCATATAGACGTCACCGTACATGATATTATACAGAGATGTATGTGTATTGTGTGTACTTGTGACTGGCTCTACTTCAAATATGAATGGAAACTATTTTTTGTAATTTATATAGTTTTGTATTTTCTATATTTGTAACTGGGTTTACTTAAGATATGAATGAAATTTTTTGTGTAATTTATTTAGTAGTACAACTAATTCATGTAAAATAGTTTTAATTTAATGTTAGTACTACTACTATTACTGATATTTGATTGAGTTTATATTTGCAAATTGCAGGCAAATATAGCTTTTGTAAAAAACACTTCTCCTTTTTCAAAGGAAAAAAAATAACTGAGAAAATCATACTAGGCCTACTCGGCCAAAGCCGGTCGATCGATTATCGGGGCTTTAGATAGGTCGCGATAATCGATCGATTACAGTCATACGCGATAATGTTAGCTCTAAACTACCTCAGCGATGAGGTGGCTAGGCAGTCGCCCATTTATAGGGTGATTGTATTTAAACTGAAATTTTTTTATATCTACTTAAAATTATAATTAATATTTATTTAATACTTATTTTAAAAAATTCTTCTCACCAGCAGCCCATCATCATCGGAGTCCAAAGACACGAGGTAATTTTTTTAAATTAAGTATCATTAAAATATTAATTACATAATTAAGTATTGATAAAAAAAATTTAAGTATAGGTATAATCGCCCAACTAGTGGGCGTGGCTAATACGTCAATCGATGTGGTGTGGCGTACATGTTAAATTGAGGATTGCCCACTTAGTGGGTGGCGGCTTGGTCGAAAATGGCGCCCTAAGTGGTGGCCCGCAATTCATGTCAATACTACTCCGGTTTCTCTTGAATAATCTTGGTTTTTCGATTCATTTACGGTTGATTACGCCTCCCGAGTTTCAATCGCCCGATTTCTCCATCCGAGCACGGTTCTCTCCATCTAGAAACTTCTCGTATCGTAGCTCAACCCCACGCATTGTGTCGTCTTCTCCGGATATTCGAAATAAACTTCCTTTCTTCTCGACAGCCAAGTTCACGCCATTTGACGACTTCCCTCTCCCATCTAGCAGCCGTTGGAAGCCAACATTAGCTTCCGGCGATGATTCTGGTGGCTCCATTTTATTCGGGGAAGTTTCCTGTGGAGGATTCTACCTTTTGTGTGCACATCCCTGTCATTCTTTGTAAACACATGGTAAATCCCTATTTCTATCAATTTATAAATTAATAGATTATGTGTGCTAGGGATTATAGTTGTATGGTTAGACTTTTGTTTGGGATTTGATTTGTAGGTTTATGTTGGCATTGCGGTTCAGGTGTTAAGTAGCCAAGGGTAGTATTATTTAGGGTGTCGATTGATATAAATCTATGATTATTCATATAGTTTGTTTTGCAAGAATGAATAGAGAATTTATTTCACTGATCCTTTTCTATGGAGGTGAACTAAGTATCGATGAGAAATTCAGTCCAAGTTATGCAGGAGGTCGAAATCATCCAGTTAAGGTTCTACGTCACAGCACCTTACTATAATTGAAACAATGGATTATGAGAACTTTGCACATTGATCCAAAGCATCACACAATCACTCTTACAGGTCATTATCCAGTGGGTGGCAGATTTATAGTGTCTGTAATATCTGATGATGACATTTGCAAAGTTACACTGGAAGAAGCTTCCCGTTAGATGTTGGTGTTGTATGTCAAAGTGGAGGATGTTAATGTTGCATCCACATCAATTGATCCGGTAATAAGGTCAGTAGATATACCGCTGACATATACACAGGATTTCATCGCACATGCACCTCTAGGGACACAACGCATGTTTGATGAGTTAATTCCCAGGTAATATATGGTCAACCTTTCTCTGTTTACACTTGTAATAATTAATATGATAGGTTGTCGTCCAACTTATGAGTTTTGTGGCAGTGATGATGTTGTCTATCGTTCAGAGGAACCGTATGTGCCTCAGAGTGCTGCAGGCAAAGATGAGTATCAAACTATGAGCAGTGGTTTAAGTAGTGAGCTTGAGCAGGATATTAGTGATGATGACTGTTCACTCGGGGTAGAAGCCACTATGCTTTGGAATCCAGACAGCCATAATATTCTAAAAAATCACACTCTAAAATATTGACAATGAGAGTCATATGTTGTCCACAAATGAGTATGTTCGGATGTGTTAGATTACGAGAGAGTGGGACAACGATGTTTACTTTGACGGCCCATCTGACGAAACTGTCCTAACAGATGATATTGAAATCCCAGGTGACCTTGTCGAAGGTATGTGTTTCGTAAGTAAATAGAGTCTGTAATTTGTTGTTGTTGAGTGGTGCATAGTAAATAATGTTCAATTCTAAATAGTTACCTCTAACAAAAAGAACTACACGGTTGCATGCGCACAGCATGATAGTCCTACAAGACCATGTAAGTGGCATTTGCATTGTAACAGCAGCAGACGCTTAGGGGGTGCTTGGAGAATATCAAGAGTTGATAAAAATCATAGATGTATCAATGCAATAAGTACAGTCGGTCATCAGCAGTGTAGTTCAAAATTCATAGCTTACTTCATTATACCTATGATCAGGCACCAGATAAATCTAAAACCTATGGAGATTATAGGTAGAATGGAGTCAAAATTCAATGTTAAAGTTTCATACATGAAGGCTTGGGATGCAAGGTGTAAGGCAATAAAAGCTATATTTGGCCACTAGGAAGAGTCTTACAAGACTCTAAGTCTTCATATGGAATCAGTTTGTAGTACTTTACCTGGTACAGTCTACAGAACTCAGTCTAGCAGTACACAATGCTTCTAAAACTTTTTTGGGCATTTGGTCCTTTAATCATGGGATGGAGTAGCTGTTGACCAGTGCTGAGCTTTGACAGTACTTTTTTGTTAGGCAAGTATCGTGGTACATTATTTACTGCTATTGGAATCGATAAAAATAATGGGTTGTTTCCACTAGCCTTTGCTATTATGGAGTCCGCGATTGATTCCTGGTTGTGGTTTCTGATGTGCTTGCATGATATATTGCCTGTTGTGTTAGATGTGATCTGAGCATAATATCTGATAAACATACTGGTTTATTACGTTGATGTAAAGAAGTATTTCTATGGGTAGCTCATAGACACTGTTTGTGTCATCTGCGTGAAAATTTTAAAAAGGTAATACGTAGATTGGGGATTGATGATGTTGAATTTCTATGCCAAAAGATGTATATGGCAAAAAATACTGATGATATCCGTCAGTTCAATCATTTAATGTTAGATATTAAAAATATAAAAGGAGAAGCGCACACATAGCTTGTAGAGCGTGGCCCTATTAAATAGTCACTTGTGCACGATGGTGGAATGCGTTATGGGACAATGACGACTAATGCATTTGAGTGTTTTAATGGTGCCCTGAAATGAGCACGTAGTTAACCAATTCAGGCTTTAATCACTGCTATCTACTATAACTTAGTAGTTTTATTCATGAAAAGACTAGCCACACAACTCAACAAGAGGATGCCAACTTATCTATTTTTATTCAAAGGGTATCCACAATGTTACAACGTACTGAAAGGGAGGCTAGACATTTCCCTGAACCTGTGAACATCAACCCATGTGAGATGTAAGTTTTTGACAGGTCCAGCAGATCATTCAGAGTTGATTTGCTAGATAATGACCTCTGTAATTGTAGTTGTAACAAAAAGATCATATATCATTGGTCATGCCCACATGTGGTTGCTGCACTGGGATTTAGACGGTTGAACCACCTTACGTGTGTGTCATAGTACTACACACTACATCTGTAAAAGTTAACATACATAAATGAGTTCCATACACTACTTGACCATTCTGAGTGGCCATCTTTCAGTGCAGAGCATGGATTAATAGCATTGCAGCCACCCAATTTTTGCAGAAGGCCAAACAGACCTCGTATGAATAGATTCAGAAACACAATGGATGAAAATATAGCTAGCAGAAGCAGAACCTGCCATCTATGCAAAATAGCTAGCCATTACAGGTCATCGTGCCCTCACAATATTAATAGTCGATGGTACGTTTTCCTTTTAGTTATAGTCGATAGTACGTTTTCCATTTCATTATTTAAAACTGTCTGATACTAATTTTTTCGCTTATTTTTTTCAGTATGATGCTAATTCTTATTTTTTTTTCAGCAGTGCGATGGCGGAGCCTTGCCCGGTAGATATGATGGCGTATGCCATGTTAGGGAGGCCACCCCACCGTTGGAGCAAGCACTTGCTGAGGTTCATCCTAAGATAGCCTCCCTACGTGGGCGGCATCGAGCCGCTCACCCCGATACTGTAAGTAATATTTAATTTATGTTTTTACGTTACGTCTGCTTACCTTTTATTTTAGTTAATGATGAATCTTTTTTTTTGGCGAGCCTTTAGTCACACGCCCATCTTTGAAGGAGTGGCCCATCACCTACAAATGATTTATCAAGGTTTAGAAGCGATAGGCCTACAGTGTGTTAGCTAGCTACACTTCATCCGCCTAGATCATCATTTGCTGACTGGGCATTTGCTGACTGCCCAGGTTGAGAGATGTTCTCTGCAGACCAACACCTTCCACCTAGCTGTTGGTGAGATGACTGTGATGCTCCAGGATGTGGCGATGATCCTGGGACTACGGGTTGATGTGCCACCTATCATTGGCCCAATTGTGATTGGCGAGGGGAAGAGGTGAGACACTTGGCCTGATTATTATGATGAGTTGTTGGGACGACACCCCATACCAGACATGATGTACCATGATCGTCACCCACATATCAGACATTCGGATGAGCACACCTTGCCATGCCGAGGTGGTGAGGTGTCTTCTGAGGGAGGCGTGCTCTGGCGAGGAGTTTTTTGCACCTACGTGCTTACATTTTATTTCTTATTGGCTGCTTCTTACTGTCGGATACATCAGGTTTATAGGTCCACCTATAATATCTACCACTACTAGAGAATCTGGATTCATTCAGTTTAATGTCTATGGGTGGGCGGTTAGCCCATATAGGAGGCTGTGAGTTGACTAGGCCCAAGGTAACAACATGGCTATTTACACCTTTGAGATATGGTCCAGGAGCATATTCTTATGGGAGGCCGACTCATGTGTCATACCCTACTAATCTTGATTCATTGAGTTAAGGTATATTTTATTAATTGCACTTTCAAATTTTTAGCTTATATATGTATTTAAAGCTGTTGTGTGTATAGATGGAGCGAAGTATGTTCCGTAGCTAAATAACGCGTTGCGTTTATAGAAATGAAATTTGATGGATGACATACTCGGTTGGACTTGCAAATAACATTTCAATTCAATTATCTATAATGCATATTCTAATTTAACCTAATTTTTAATATGTGCAGGTTATGGGGCCACCTGATAGATCATGGCACGTCTAAATACATGCTCGATATATGGTTATCACAAGTACCTCTGATCAGCAGGAAGAGGGTAGAGTGGCATGTACCATATCGAGTCTTTGTGCCGGTTACCTCATTCCAGTAGATGTGGCCCCGTTGACCCGTTTCAAAAGGGTCGATGGGCGGCAAAAGGATGTCGACTAGGTTGATTACCACGACATTCGCTGGAGAGCGGAGGATCACCTCGTCGAGGGCTTAGATGAGGATGACATGGCATTCTCGGTACATGTGTTGGTCAGAGCTTCTCCTTTCTTGACAGATCCTTCGACCACTCTAGCACCGTGGAGTGTATGTAAGTTCTAATATAAGTTTTCATTTGAATTCAATATGTTTGATAGGCTCTTTTTTTTTGTGGCGGAGCACATCTTGGACTTCGGGACATCTTCCCATATTTCGTGGATGAACACAGCGCTGAGGATGTTGAGGTATGAGGTGCTATGCAAGACACGATCGTGTACATATTATGGACATATATTACGGATCGGTGCCTACAAAAGGTGTCATACACCATGACCGGTGAGCCATCTTATCTTGGATCCAGTCCATCTATCATGTCTTGATCAGTCCTTCAACATATCACATATGAGTCATACCTATCTTCCATCCGGGGATGATCAAAGCGTAGAAGATCTTGGATGGTCACCATCGGTATGTGATCGTCCATCCTGCACGACTACACACAGTGGCGATTCCAGAGCGGAGGCGTTAGATATTTAGGATAGTCTATTTGTGCATATGTACTACATTTGTTCTTATCTATTTTATTCATTGATCATTTATGCTTATTAGCTCCCATTTAGTTGAATCTACTTGTTCAAATTGGGATGCAAATCCTCAAATCATGTTGTTATATTTCATATGCACTTTCTTTGAACCACTTGAATCCCAATTTTGGGAGGATCTGAATTCTCACATAAGTTGTGCGCTAATGCACTGCAATTTGGTTCATTTTTTATTAAGAATATATGAGAGAAATGATGATGATTTGAGAAGGCAACCATTATGTGCACCTGACCAAGGGATTCATGCTAGCAAATCAATAGAATCCTTTATATGTTGGGGTGTGCATTTGGTCGATTTGGATAATTTTTTTTGTTGAATCGATTAAACCGAATCAAATAACATAACTATTTTGATTTATTCAGTTTAATCTATTCTTTTTTCTTTAAACCGAACCTAACACCATTTATTTTAGTATTTATTTGAAAAGCAAACAAGCGTGAGTTTGCAAACTGAACTAAACCGACCAATTAATGTCAGTTTGGCTTTATTTTTTAGTGCAAGCCAACTAGTGCACACCCCTACTTAGATGTGATATTTTATAGATTTAACTTCATCTGAGCCCTCTTATTGACTTGTGGCAGGATTGAAAAAGCATACTTGTTGTGATTGTGCAGATGACATAATTAATCTTTATGGAGTTATGGATTTTTCCATAGATCATGGTTCAAGGCTCACAACATATTGTAGCATAACTGGCATTACTTTTTTTCCTACTAAGCCAGCGATGTTTTTTTAAGAATGATGGGCAAATTGACATTTATGAGTTATTTTCTCCTTTAACAACGATGAAGTATCAATTATTGCACGAGTCGTTACCAACCTTTTGGATAGTTTTATGTTTAGCCTTGGAGATTAGTTAGAAATCCCTTGTCTTTGTGCTCTAGTTTGTTGATATCAACGGTCATTTGTCAGTAATTGTCAGAATGCTACTTTCTTGATAATTATATCTGAATCGCGTGATCGCCCACTAAGTGGGAGGCCTCAATTAACGTGTACAGTCCTTCGACGGTATTCGATTCATGCAGCTAGTTCGGCGACTATACCTATATTTAATTTTTTTATCAATATTTAATTATGTAATTAATATTTTAATGATAATTTAAAAAAATTGCCAAGACACGACCAAAGCTTCAGCTTCTTCTCAAGCCATCTCTTCGCCGATTATCCTCATGCAGGAACGTAGCTCTGCTGGCGATATCTTCCCGTCGCCGTCTTCATCGAAGCAGCGGAACACCTCTTCCAGTTCTCCAACTACAACACTTCTCATTTCCTTTAGTTTTTTATATTTAGTTATGAAACTGGGAAGAAGAGTTGGAAGGATTGATAAACGCCGTTATGGCTATGGAATATATATATAGAGAGAGAGGTGATACAGATTTTGTGCTTAGGTTTCTTAGGATTCGAAAGTGGGACAGATACGAAAGGCGTGTTCAAAAAGAGTTGAACTGTAAAGTTGTGAAGGAAGGAGAGGTGAATGTATATTATATAGGATAATCTGCATAAAGGAGGCATCCAAATATCTTCCATTTGTTTCTTTTTGAAAAGTTGACCGTTATGGACAGCTTTTTACCAATGAATTAGTTCACTGACGTTTGGTCAAGGTGACACGGACTAGGCAGAAACATAAATTACTTGGTAAATTTTGACCCACCGGCTTTGGTACGACAGTTATTTCAACGCGAAAGTGCAGAACCTTGTTGGGAAGCTCTGCAAGTTCTTCGAATGAGACGGCCAAATAGTGGGATGGTGACGTAATTTGAGATTTTTTTTTTAAATCATCAAGAACCTTTGACAAGTGAATAGCCTAAACTATTTTCTAAATTAATTACATAGATTTTGTTCTTCTTTATTTTGAAGATGTGTAAATATGCTGTTGCGTTTATAAAATTCATACTGATGTAGAGTTGCTGTTGACTTCGAATAACCGAGCACGAAAATATAGATTTTGATTTCATTTTGTATTAGGTGAATCGGAACAGGAGAATCTCATCAAGATGCCAAAAAAATTAGTTTATTAGAATTAAAATAAAATATAGTGGCGAACTTATTAAATTGTTTTTTTCATAATAATGGCGGTAGCCATATTTATGATAGGGGACTTAATAAATTACTAAAATAAATTCAGTTAACTTTCTCTATATCCCAGAGGTCTTAAATTGGTAGGTGATTATTGTTTTATGAGTCATGTCATCATGAAATTCGAGATTTTGCCAAGATCAATATATGACAAAGGTGTATGTCTCTTCTATTCACTCGAACTAGTATGGGCAAATTTCTCATGTCAACTTAATAACATAACTGAGGTAGAAGAAATCACACAAGATAAATCACTGATGCCTTCTTTAAGAATTCATCATAGAGGATCTGCAATGTGTTTCACAACGACTAAAATAATGCTTCATGATTTATGAGTAAAGATGGCATAAGGAACCTACACCATGGTTTATAACAAAAGTACCTACTTGATTATTATTTATAAAAGCTTTCATAAACTTTCATAATTTTCAACAGAGAATTATCCATTGAAGAATATGTTGTGAAATTTGAGCAATCCATACTAGAATGTGACATCCTTAAACCAAGAAAGCACACCATTGTTGAGCTCCTTGGGAGCTTATGTTTGACTATTGTAAGTGAGGTTCAACAATAGCAATATTAGATGTATTATATTATGGTTAAGTTGTCATTAAATAATGACAACAATACTTTGAGTTCAATAGCTTGAGATCTCCAAAGACGGATAATAAGCTCAACTCAGAAGCCACTTGAAGAGTTTTAGAACCAAACTATGATAAAATAACAAAAAAATAGAAACAACAATGCTTCATTTAATTTCTAAACACAAAAATGATGTAAATGCATTAATTTGAACATATTGCCTCATATAGTCCCAACCAACATGTGGTTTTATTTATCGAAGAAAATAACCTAAGAAGAAAAATAGTGACTAGAGATAAGAGGCCCATGTGGTGACCAAGTACTTAATATGGATGAAATAAAATTATTCATGGTTTATAGGGTACCAAATATAACTATAATAAAGTAAAAGGATTAGTTATGACACAAGATTTTTCTCACTCAATGAATTATCTACGGGAAAGTTTGTACTATCAACATTGATGGTAATAGCTATGAAAATGTAGCATCCATAAAATGGTTGAAATGTTATTTTTCTTTAACAAATGAACATCCAAACTCATACAAACCATCATGATTAGTCACATTTGTCTTCAACAAGGCCAACATTTATGCCCTTGACATGATTCAATTCCCAACATACCTGTCTTTGTGTATTTTAACGCAAAGACAAACTTCAAATAATCTTTTTTAGCAGATCTTCATTTATGCCCTGGGCATGACTCGATCCATAACAAGATCATTCTTTGTGTCCTTGACAAGGAACCGAACCATGAATAAATCAAATTAAATACAGACAATCCTCTACTCGTGCCCCCAGCATGGAATGAAACAAATTGAACTACATTGAGATCTAAGTTCCTTTTACCACTCCATTTAGGTGCAAAAAATCTTTAGACATGGAACCGAACCATGAATAAATCAAATTAAATACAGACAATCCTCTTCTTATGCTCCTAGCATGGAATGAAACAAATTGATTTACATTGTGATCTAAGTTCCTTTTACCCTTCCATTTAGGTACAAAAAATCTTCATTGTTGTCTTTGGCCTTCTCAGGCACTTTTGATCGCCTCGGTCAATGCCATTACGTGTGATATGGATTGTTAGTTACACACCTATTGGCGGGGTATCAATCTATCTCATCTTGAACTAGGAACCTTGTACACATTAGAATTTCCTTAGTGCTAGGACACCTAGTGATTAAAGGAACACTAACTTAAGCTTAAAAACCTAAATGGCATAACCCTAAGCTTAGACTCCACCATAGGACAAATGGGTTTCACCTATCCTATTGGCTAAACTGAAAAAAAAAAAACTCATACCTATTCACTCATCCAAACTTAAGCTCATGTAGATGGAGCTAAATCAACCTCAAACCTATTCAATTAATCTTAATTGAATTTGGTTTTCTACAACTCCCAAAATTAACTTGTACCTTAATTTGGGCTAACTCTATCATGATCCTATGACTAAATTCAAACCCATTCAAGCAAACTAAATCTAATTTGATTTTATCAATCATTTCTATTATTCATTAGATCATTTCAAGGCACTCCAATGCTTGCAATCAAGCCAATTGAACCTAAGGAAAGTGACCAACCTAAGTTAACCCATTTGACCTGAAGGGTTCAAATGAGTCAAAACCTAATTAAGCCCAAATCAATTACAATCAAAGCCATCAATCAACTTCAAATTTATCATTGAACACATCTCAACGATCCAAAACCCTAATTAGTCTAAATTGGCTTGACCAAGTCACTTGACCCAAAGTGACCTAAAAGGGATAATTAAACCATACTCCAATTAAACTCACATTAGATCAAATCAAGGAATCCAATCTCTCCATTGGTGATTGTAAGTCATTATTGAACACTCCACTATAATCAATTGAACCTAATCAAGCCAATTGGATCCTTTGACCCAACTTGACCTAATTTGGCCTAAAGGGTCAAATTGAACTGAATCATATCTTAGACCAAATTAGTTGAAATAAATGCTTCCAACCAATCACTAATTTGATATTAAACATAATCCAACCTTCAATTGGATCCAATTTGGTCAACCTAATCTAATTAGCCCACTTAGCCCAATTTGACCTAAAGGGTTAAACTGAACCAATTCACCATAATCCAAATTAATTCAAATCAACTATTCCAACCAATCACTAATGATCAATTGAACATAGACCTAATCTATGCTCAAGCTAATTTGGCTAATTTGGTCAACATGACCCATTTGACCCAAATTGAACCATATGGGCCAATTTCAGATCTAACCCAGATTGAATCAAACCAATTGCACTCATTCACTCCAAATGACCAATTAAAATTACCCCAAGTTATCACTTTGACCAAATTTGGTCAAAATAGTTAACTTAGCCCAACTTGACCCATATGGGTCAAATTGAGTCAAACCCAACTAAACTAAGCTCAAACCCAACCAAACTTGGCATGACTTATACATTGGTCACAATGGGCCTGACCAAGTGGTCGCAACCCATGGTGAACCCAATTTTGGTTAAACCCATTGAACCAAGCCACCCAAATGGATAAAATCTCCATTTGAATGAGTTCTCCACCCCTTTACCTCATGGCAGCCACCTTTGGCTCTTCTTGGACAAGAGGACCACTGACTCAACCTAATCCAAAGCTATTGGGCTCAGCCTTTGACTAAGAGAGGGTGAGTTCACCCTTAGTAATCCATTAGTCCACCTTAGGGAGAGAGTACACTTCATGCCAGCCCATAACACTCCTTCAGCCTCTCACCCTCAGCCACCTCAGCAATCCCTTGCCATCTCTAGCCACCTATCTCGGCCGGATGGTTACCAAAAGGCTGAACCAATCCCAACCCTTGGTTCAAATGAGGAGGGGAGTAAACTCCTCCCCCATCGATTCAGACTGAACACAGAGCTTCCATAGGGCATTGCACATAGTCTCATTCTTTCTCCCAGTCTCACACCATGTGGTAGCTCCCGATTGAACTTGAGAGCCCTATCTATGTAAACTTTCTAACCCCCAACCAAACTCAAATTAACTCTTCCCACACTTTCACCTCACTCCAGCAAGCCGAAACAAATCTTTTCCTGAGCGATTCAACTATCGGAAGACGTCCCAAAACCAACTCTGGTAAGCTTTGTGGCGGCATTTTGTCTACAGAGTGATCGGAGGTAGCTCATGATCTTCTCAATAGGGCTTCGTCTCTTCAAAATGTGCCTACCTCTATTAGCGGACCACTGGTCTTTAGCTCTGGCGAGGTAAAAATTTGACAACTGAACTTTGGTCCCTATGTGTTGGTCTTTTTTTAAGTGAATCTTGTTTTTGTGCAATTTATACTATAGGATCCCCTTAAATTCATTCCCTGATAATTTTGGAGTTGATTTCACTATCAAATGAGCTCTGGTGAGCTCAGATCGAATAATGGAAGGTTGACGGTGTCCATCTTTTGACACTCATGGGACGAATCACTAGTCGTTCGCTCCACATGATTAGAATGGATGGCCGTGATAATCACGTTAGAAATTTTAGTTTAATCTCTTTGGAATCACGGTATTAATCTCGGTCGTTCGATCCAAGATTGGATAGCCAAGATGAAACCGCGTTTGCCTCAGCTGACACAGATGCCGCATTGGGCAATTTAAATAGCCAATATTACAATGCCACATGGAACGGGCTGCCACGTCAGCGTCCACGTGGTGCCGACAATTTAAAGGGTTAATTAGGCTTTTAAAATGTAATTAAATGGCAAGAACTTAAAAAAATCATAACTAATTGTAGAAAAATAAAAAATATAAATAAATCCATTTTGTAAAGGCTAGGCATACGATAATTTATGAAAAATAAAGTCCATAATTTAAGACCAATGAATAGTACTTAATTAAGGTTTGAAGTTTAGGTTATTTGCCTTAATTAAAGCCAAATTACTTGGCTAATTAATTTCAAATTTAGTGAGATGATTCTATGGGATGTCCTCTACCTCCCTTATTTTTTTTGAAATTATTTGTCATGTAATTTAAAGAATTTGGAATTTTAATCCTAATTATCCTCTTTAATCAATTAAATAATTATTAAAATTGATGAATAGTAAAAATTAAGTAATTAATGATAATTAATCATCGTGGATAGTGGGAATAGTGAGGAGAAATAATTAGGCCCCCTTTCTTAATTATTTCCCTAAATGTATTTTCTTAAGAGGGTTAATTAACATATGCAATAATTAAAGAATAATTAGAAAAGTTAAAGATAAAATAATAATCAAACAAGGTTAATAATTGATTCAGATAATTCAAATATAATCAATTAATTTTTCTTTATCTGTTTAATAATATAAAGCCATTAAATAAATTATGATTAACCTATTAGTGTGGGAAAATCATAAAAGTATTTAACTTGGATTCTTTCCTTCTTTAATCCAATTAACTCTTAAGCATGAACCTAATTGCATTATATTCCTTTAGGTGCATTGTAAATTTTATTTTCCTAAAAGAACATCATTGAAGGCTCATAATCAAGTAGTTAATTAAATTAAAGAAGTTTAGAAAAGGGTAATTAAATTGATGTGCTTAATGGTTTGAACTTAATCAACTCATAAATTCCATTTAAATTCTTTCTTTAATATATCAAATCACCAGCATGGGATGGGGTAACCACTAAATATCATCTCTCCTCTTAGGTTTTAACAACTCAAATATCAAAATCAAATTATATAAGAACTTTGGTTAGTATTAAGGAATATTTATTTGGCTTGATTGACCTTAGCACTTAATGTAATTGAGTATGTTATATGGCAATATTTAATTATTTTTTTTAATCATTATGAATGTGCATGCCATTTATTTCACATATTCATATTTTCTTTAAAAAAAAGAGAACTAAAAGAATATGGTTGCATTTAAGTTGCATGTGTTGGATAAATATTACTATATGGTATGGCTATTATCACTAATAAATCTCAAATTATTTTCAAAACTATAAGCTAATGATGTATAAGAATGTAAAATTTAAGTTAATGTCGGCTATAAATATTTAATAAAGTTTAGATTTAGTTATAATTTAAATATGGTAAAGGATTGTTTTATCTTCATGGTTTATGTGCATAATTACATGTGTTTGAGTTAGCAAGTATATAGTCTGGACATCCCGAGAACATGAGATTTTAAGTAGCCCCAAGGAAGTCTTAGATAATCTCACTTCCATGATTTAACAATGGCATGTACTTGCTTAATTTCATTTATGTGTATGCATGTACTAGAATTTGGGATAAAACTTTTCCTTATGTGAACAAGAGATTTGCTTTTACATAACCTTCGCATGATTTTCATTTCTATGCTTGTGTATGTTTACATGTATGTACATTGGCAAATAAATAGTCTGGACATCCTAGGAATATGAGGCTTTAAGTAGCCCCAAGGAAGTCTTATATAATCTCACTTCCCTAGTTTAACAATATCACATACTTACTTAAATCTCTAATACATGTTTGCAAATGCTTAACTATGATATAAAAATCTTTCTTTTCTACCAAATTCATGTGTTAAAGATCATCAGGTGTACAAAATATAAATATGTATTGCATGTACAAATATGTATATTAAACCAAATATCATGAACAATAAAATGACGAAGCATGTATGTTATTTATGATGAAAAGAATTAGTAGAATGTTATTCATGTAATGGTGACACAATTTTATTAATTCTAAGATGTCTTTCATATTTGAATAAGATTCCTTAAAATTAATCTAAACTTAGGCTTAATAAAATATTCATAAATGGTTCACTAAAAAAAATCAAAGTCCTAGTAATATCCCTTTTAAAAAATAACTTAAGGCAAGGATGAAGGGGGTCAAACCTCTTTCTTCTCTTCATAATAATTAGATGTTAAGTAGGCATCAAATGAAACAATAAAGTGCAAATTAAAATTAATCAATCTAATAATATTTGAAGTAAAATATCCCGTAATAGTTAATTTAAATAATGGTAAAACTTTTTGAAATCATACTTCCAAAGCCTAATTAATGCACACCACACTAAGCCTTAACACACATATTAGAATGCTAAGTCACCAATTATAGTGTTAAGTTAGGTTGGTGTATATTGTGATGATGGTTTTATTTTATGATGTAATATTTTTAGACTAGATGTTAGGATTGTTTATACATAGAATGAATGTTAGAACATTAGTAGTCTAATGATGTCTTATGCAGGAGATTGTTCTAAAGGGGCTGCTATAATAATAAATAAATATAAATGTTATTCCTTGCAGGTGCCGCTTATGCCCCTAAGCATAATCCAATTAAGACAGGTGGGCTTGATTACCCAAGTGTAGGGTGCAAAGTATAAATATGTGAAATATAATTGCTTGGCTTGTAAGTTTGTTTAGCCAGCGTCTATTTTCCAGATATAATTAGATTTTATTTTTAATAAATATATAATTTTTGTAATAGGATTAGGATTAGTGCTATGGGATTTAGGATGAATAGTGGCTAGAAGGTAAAGACCTAGGAGACCTTGTGAAGCCTAGAACAAATTAATTCAAAAGAAGGAAAGAAGGACAAGAGATTGAAGACCCCCATAACACTTATTTCAATTGGAATATTCAATTATAATTTGGGTTGTATAAGGGTAGAGCTCAGCTACCCAAGTTTTCTCTTTTCTTAGGTGTACGACAGTACCCGACCACATCAACCTCTTATTCTCTTACAAAATTTATATATTTGATTATTGTGTTTAGTTTGTGCATTAAAAATGATATGCCTTTCATAGGTTTCTTAAAATGTGATGATTTGATGTGTGGCATAGATGCAATAGGCTCTTTAGGATAAAATTAAATTTTCTATCATCACTAAAAATTTATAACTAAATTTTAATATAACTCATAATATCATCATAAAGCCTAAGTCTATAATCAAGATAAATAAAAGATTTAGAAACTTCTTTGCTGAATGTTGTATGTTATCACAGCATACATATCATATTGTGCCACTCTTGAATAGGGAAGGTCTTCATTCTTACATGATAGGGAAATGCTTGACCTTTGGGGTGATCCCTTATAGTGGAGAACACTCCTCTAATTGATTTAGCCCATGACTTAATTTCATTATGCATATAGTCATAATTTTCCTAAGCCTTGTTCCAAAAATAAATGTGTCAAATGATCTTAAAATTTTATAAATCTTTAATATTAGACTAAGTCATATTTGCAAACCAAACATTATTTAGTCTCTTAGAGAGTGAGTTTAGGATTCTAACTTCCTACCTAATTAAATAACAACCTAGTCATATTGCATCTACATAAGACCAGCCTACATAGTTTTAAAGCATAGGAGGTGTTAATTGGCAGCCAGTCCAGGCGATTGTAAGTCTAAGAGAGTCAGGATGTGTTTTTTCTCTCTCATGGAGGTAAACCATTATATCCCATTTTCTTGATTTGACTTACGTCATGCTTCTAGCAGGTGTTAAAGCATTTTAAATTTAAGTTCTGAGGCTACATATTTCCTTCGGGCTATGAGTATAAGTCTTCACCTCTTAGGTATTTCTATAATCTTGTATTGTTGGACTATAAGCCCTAGCATTCTAATAAGATTTTAATTTAAAAAAAAAGTAAATTCTCTCTTTCAAAAATGTAAAGCCTCACTAAAGGGTAGATTGAAGCACTCACTAGGCTTCCTAGTAGCATAGGTGCTTCTACTTATCCTCCTTTGGAATCTAAGAAGAAGTCTTCTCATTCTAGCAAACCCATTTGATCTCTAATAACAACCAATTCTTTGATAGTCTAGCCTTGAATTCTTTAGAGATATTCATTGACTACTTTAATCGAGAGTATTCTTAGAAATTCTTATTTCCTAGGATGTAATTAACAATGAAAGCTTGCTTCCATACGGAACTAAAGAACTCAGTATAAAATAAACCATACTTCACTTATCCATGTAAAGTAAGGGAAAGATCTCTGGTATATATGAAGACTCATCTGTCTTAGAAGTTCTTATTAGGTTATTGAGTTTATTGTAGGATAATATTTCTATCTTTTGAGGTAGTACATCATATCTTCAATGTCTCATCTGATCACTTCAATAAGTACCCCATAAGATCTGCATGGTGTCCCTACGACTCTAATTAAAACACCATAGTCATTCTTCCTTACACGGTGTCATTGAGAGGGCTTATGGAGTTTGGGAAAAAAGTAGGTTATTTTATGAGATATGCTTACATATTATTTTAAAAAGTAGGTTATGATTGTCATTAATAATAACACTACATAATTACATACGACGTCATCATTCGCAATATGATGTTGACTTTACAAGAGCAGATGAAAATGATGCAATACTTTTGAAGCTTATATGAGTATCAAATGGGGCAATCGATGGCATTTGTTAATATCAACTCTTGCATAGGAGATGTGGAAGATGAAGAAGAGATGGTTGAGTTATGAGAGTAAATCACAGATGATTTAGTTAATGGGTGATTTAATGTTGTATGCAAGTTTTTATTAACAAGGATTATGTACTACACTACAACTTATAATTTATCAAATGTACTTATTAATGCTATTTAACAGATTTTGATGTGAACGATGCAGAACTATATATTATTAATTTGTTATGTTAGCACATTTAATTTGTCCAATGTACTTGTTATGTTAGCATAGTTACATATAACCATTACAAATATCTTTTTACATCTTTTAATTCCCTAAAACATGAAAAGAAAGGCATTTTAGACATTTACCTATAAATAGCTATAGCATCATAGTACTTTCAAAACTGAATTTACCAAACATAAGTGTAGAGTATACACCTTGTATATCTCATCATTTGATTTGATGATAACAAATCTTGTGTAAAAGAACTAATAATTTCTTTACAAGATAAATTATCTTCATTATGATTATCTTTCTTAATTTAGATTTTATTTATGATAAATATATATTCTTGAAGCTACTAATTATTTATTTCAAGTATTTTAGAAAATTCATCGGACTCAACTTGCTTAGTCAGATCAGGAAAGTGAAATCAGCCCGACTAAGGCAGTTTGGGAATCTTCATAGGTTATGCAATAATAAGACAAATAAAAGTTTAATAATATTTTAAAAAATTTCATACCATTCTTTGATTTTTTTTTTTTTTTTGCATTTTTCATATTTTATTTGCATGATATTTTTAATTATTTTTAAATTATTCTTTATGGATAATTTAAGTACTTGCATAAGATTAAGTCTTATCCATTGTGTTTTAAAGTATGTTGGATTTATTTCATACTTCATTTAAATATTTCATGCATGGTCTTATTAATTTTCTATTTATTTTTGCATGATAGTAAAATTTTTTATGACTTTTTCATATAATTCTTTTACTCTCTCCTGTCCTTTTATTTTTTTTCTCTCCTATCAAAATTATCATCCAAATTTAGTTTTAGTCAAATTTTTTATGATTTTGGAATGAAAATTTAAATGTGATTTATTTAATATAATATCATATTATTTTCCCTCATTTTATGGAATTTTAAATTCTAAAATTATTTGAATTTGAATATTTTAATTATCAACTTATGTATTGCCTTGAATCATTTCTAAATTTGGTTTATTTGTTTATAGCATATTTTAGCTAAAATTTATTTAGTTGTTACCATGATATATTTTATTTAATTCTTTTGATTTAAAGTATTAATATTTTTTTTATATTTGAGAATTTCTTAAATTTAAATTATCTTGAATTTTAAATTTTGAATCATGCCATAAATTATTTCCGAAATTTTTTTGGCATGCTTATAATGTCCCTATTTATTTTAATTGATTTAATTCATTTTTATTTAAATTAATTTGATTTAATTGAATTTTAAAATAAAAAAGCTTATGATTTAATGCACTTTCCATTTTTTTATTTTTATTTTTGATAATAATTAGCAGGCCCACCAAAATCTTATATATTTTAATAAGAAATATGTTTAAATATCAAATTTTTTCTTAATTAATCTCTATTGATTGGTAATTGATTGATTATGACTAATTAAAGATTGGTTTATTTAAGAAAATCTTTGACCATCCCATATAATGAAAAATATTTGATTTATTTTTTTACATTACTTTCAAATCTCTTCCTTAATTGATTTCTTAGTTAATCAAAGTTAATTTATTTATTTCAAATGCATTTAAACATATTTTCTCCATGGTTGAACTTCCCACACTTACTTGAATTCATTAAATTTAAATTGAAATTTATTTATTTGGATTTTGAATTTTGAATTTGAATTAAATCCCTTTCATATTTATTTTCCCTCTTATTATTTTCTCACTTGTTTGCCAAAATTTTATGGACTAAACTCTATTTAAAAAGTTGATTTCATGAATTAACTTTCTCTTGCAAAATAAAAGAAGAAAAAACTCTCTTGGCCAAACTCTTGCAAAATCATTTTTTAGTGTTTGAGTGCTTAAGCTCTCTTATTTCCTCCTCACATCTTCAACCACATTCAAGGGGAGATCTTCTTCATCATCTTCAAGTCTTGTGCTGACATCTTTATTCATCAAAGAGACTTGAGTAAGATTGTTTCAAGTTGCTTCAATCATTGTTGGTTTTGATTTTTGGTGGTTTGGTATGACTAAAAAGAATTGTTATTAACTTTGTTGAAAATTTTCTAAAGTTCTTTTTAATCATTTTTTAAGTGATTTGAATACTTTATCTTGTCATTAATTTGTTTTTGATTTGTGATAACACATTTTTAAGGCTTTTACAAATATCACTTTTCGTAGTCTTTGTAGTTTACTTTGTGCATGTTCTTTAAAGTTATTTTTCATTCTAGCACATTATCTTAAAGTATTTATTATAGGAATTAATACAAAATATACCTATTTAAGAAAAAAGTATTTATTATAGGAGATTTAAATGAACATGTTGGGATAGTGATAGACGATTTTAAAACTATTCATGGTGACTATGGATTTGGAATGACTAATAAAAAAAATAGGACTATATTAGATTTTTCTTTAGCCTATGATTTTATAGTTGTTAATACTTTATTTAAGAAAAGAGATGAGCATATTATCACTTATAAAACACATATTGATTATTTTCTAATATGAAAAATAGATCATTTAGATTGTAAAGATTGTAAGGTCATTCGAATGAAAGTTTTAAGTACCCAACATCGACAATTAGTTTTAAATTTTAAGATGAAGGATTGGAAGATAAAAATAAAATAAATTATTATTCTAAGATTAGATGGGGCACTTAAGGGACATTAATAAAAATATTTTTAAGAGCAAGCTACAAGAGCTTAAAATTTGGGATGTTTATAAGGAAGGTAATGTTATGTGAGAAAAATTAGTAAGTGAAATTAAGCAAGTTATAAAAAATGGGCTTAGAGAATCAAAAGGAAAAAAGCATCTTTTAATAAAAATAGTTGGTGGAGTCAAAATGTACAATAAAAGATAAGAAATAAGAAAAATTATTATAAAACTTGGTTTAGATGTAAAAACATAGAGAATTGGGAAAGACATAAAGTGGCCCATAGAGATTCTTAAAAAGTAATATATGATGCAAATTTTTTTTGCTTTTTGTGATTTATACAATAGGTTGGATACCAAAGAAGGTGAAAGATGTATGTATAAGTTAGATAACCAATCATAAAGTGCTTTTCTTAGAAAAGGATATTGAAAATTGGTGGATAAGGTATTTTGATAAACTTTTTAATGAAGGATCTAAAATATGATTGATTTTAGCAATCTTAATGCCCTAAACAAAAATAGAGAATTTTATTTTTATTATCGTATTAATAAATTTAAAGTTGGAGAAGCTTTAAAGAAAGTGAAGTGTGGAAAAATGGTAGGACTTGATGATATTCCAATAGAAGTGTGGAAATGTTTAGGAGATCAAGGAATTTTTTAGCTTACAAATATTTTTAATGTTATTTTAAAGACTAATAAGGTGCGAGATGAGTGGAGAAAGAGTTTGTTGATTCTTATAGTTAAGAAATAAGGTGATGCACAAGAGTGTGCAAATTATAGATGAATTAAGTTAATGTTTCATGCATTAAAATTATTAGAGAGAGTAATTGAGCATAGGTTATGATGTGATACCACAATTTCTCAAAATCAATTTGGTTTCATGCTAGGTAGATCTACTATGGATGCATTGTAGAGAGGTTTGATGGAGAAGTATAGAGAAAGTAAAGAGGATCAACACATGATATTTGTTGATTTAAAGAAAGCTTCTGATAAAGTTTCAAGAGATGTTCTTTGGAGAGTTTAAGAAAGAAAAGAGTTAATATTGATTATATTCAAGTCATTAAAGATATGTATACTAGAGCTGTTACTTGTGTCCAAACACAAGGATGATTGACAAAATATTTTCCTATTTCAATCGGATTACATCAAAGATATGCTTTAAAACCTTATCTTTTTTGTTGTTTTGTTATGTATGTTCTTACTAGGCATTTACAGGAAGATGTACCTTGGTGTATGCTTTTTTGGTGATGTCATTCATCTTGTTGATAAGACTAGAGAGGGAGTCCAAGAGAAACTTGAATTATGGAGGTGAACCTTAGAGTCTAAAGGTTTTCTTTTGAGTAGATCTAAAATTGAATATTTGGAGTGTAATTTTAGTTGTAGAAGTTCTAGTGGTGGTGTTGTAATATTAGGTGATTAAGTCATTAAAAAGAGTAAGCATTTCAAACATGTAGTCTTTATTGTTCAAAATGGTAGTGAAATAAATGGAGATGTTATTAGCAGAATTCAAGTTAGATGGTTGAAGTGGAGGAATGTGTCTAGCCAACTGTGTGATAAAAGTATCGCTTAGATTTAAGGGAAAATTTTATAAGATTGTGGTAAGAACTGCAATGATTTATGGTGCAGAATGTTAGCCAATAAAAGAGAAGCATAAGACTAAATTAAGTGTTGTAGAGATGAGGATGCTCAAGTGGAAGAGTGGCTTTACTATTAGAGATATAATATAAAATGAGTATATTCAAAAAAAGGTAGAAGTAGCTCCAGTGGTAGATAAGATTAGAGAGAGTCACCTTAAATGATTTCCATATAAGTCATTGACATGACCCTAGGAGAGTAGATGTTAAAGAAGGGTTGAGATAAACTAAAAATACTTGGTTAAGATGCATAAAAATGATCTTAGTTTATTAGAGTTAAATGAGAATTTGACACATAATATGACACAATGGAAAGAAGGATTCATGTAATGGACCCCACATATTGGGATAAAGGCTTGTTGTTGTTGTTGTATGGATTACAATCATTATGTTGACCTTATTTTTAGAGTGAGCTCTCAACTTTCTTATCATAGATCTAGGACTCTTGTAGACACTAAGAGTTTCTTAGTCTTAAGACACTTCTAGTGATTAGGTGAACACTTAGCCTAACACTACAGACTTAGAAGAGTTAGCCATAGGAATAGGTTGTGCCTTAGAGATTTAGGAAGACTTGCCTACCCTATAGGCTAAACACAATCCTTGCTTCCTTCTTCCAAACCAAACTTGAAATTCAAATCCAGATTCTAAAATCAAATCCAACTATCAAATGATTGAAACCCAAATCAAATTAAATTCCTAATTTTATTCCCTTTAGCCAAATTCTTGAGCTTGTCTAAATGATATCCAAACCAATTAAAACTCATGGATTTCTTCATGATTCAATAATTCTTACGATCATTGACTCAAATATAAACATAAACCACCATTATCAAGATAAACTTAAGTCAACCTAAGTCAAGTTCATGTTGACCTTTTTGGCTTGAAATTATCATATGAACTAAAATCCATCCTTCAAACCACTTGCAATTAGATTTATATTTCAATTATAGGTTCATATGTGAGTTCAACTAAACTTGAATCAAGCCATGATCAAGCCAATTAACCCATTTAGGCTCACTTGACACAAAGTGGCCTAAATAAATCTTTTTGAGCTAAGTTCTAATCCAACCCAAATTGGATTGAACTAAGCTCATCCAAACAACATAACCAACAATCACCCTAGGGTGATTAATTGCCTTAAATTGGGTCAAACCAAGTCAAACCTAGCCTTTGACCAAGTTAACATTTAGCCCAAATGAAACTCAAACTAGCCAAAATCCACCATATGCTAAATTGATTAAAACCATTGATTCAAACCAAACTCATAATCAATGATTGAACATGACCAAACCCTCACTTGAGCCAAATCAAGCCTAATTGACCATTTGACCCAAGTTGACCTAAAAGGCAAAATGGGTCAAATCATGATTTAATCCAAATTGAATACAACCAATGGCTTAAGTTCATTCCAAATTGATTATTGAACTTGACCAAAGCCATGATTGAGCCCAAGTTGACCAATTGGTTAACTTGACCCAACTTAGCCCAAATTGATATAAAGGGTTACATTAGCCAAAATCTAAATTAATCCAAATTAAACCAAACCAAAACCTACAATTATTTTCAATTAGCCAATTGAACTTGACTCAACACCTAACCTAATCCAATTTGGTCAAATTGGTCAAATTGGTCAACTTGACCCATTTGACCTATATAAACCCAAATGAGCCATAATCAAATCCAAAGTAATTTAAATCAAACCAATGACACCAATACACTCCAATTGGTCATGTGAACTTGACCCAAATCTTGGTTTGACCCAATTTGACCAATTGGTCAAGTTGACTCAACCTAACCCAATTTGACCTAAATAGGTCAAATCAAGCCAAGTCAAATCAAATGAACTTCAAACCACTTAAAATTTGGGCTAACCCACTTTTGACACATCCCAAATTTGCCTAAATTAGACCCATAGACAAATGACCACTTTGCCCTTGGGTCTAAGGGATCCCATGAGATAAGACATATGCACATTTGGTCATTCTCTCCCCTTGGCCACTTAACACCCATTCATAGGTCCACTTAGGCACCTAAGACCATGGTTGACCTGACCCAAAGGTGGTTGGGTAAACCATGGCCCATGGTGAGGTGAAATCACCTCCCCATTCCCATTGGAGCATTTCAAACCTCCAAGGACATCCACTACTCTCATGGTAACCACCTCCTACCCTTCCTCCACTCATGTGAGGCCAAGTAGAATAATTCCCTGGCCAAATTGAGCTCCCCATCTAGTCCATTGATCCACCAAGCCAAAACCATCACCACTATCCAAGCCAAGGAAGGAGGGGGAATACCCCCCTCATTCTCACTCAAACTCAGAGAGCCACATTCGATTCAACCTTAACAGCCAGAGAACTCCATCCCAAAGCTTCCTCTTGCATTTCCCGAGCTCCTCAAATCCTCCACTCTCAATTTTATGAAAAACTTGAAATAGGGGAGGTCACCTACGATTGCCATTTACTCAAACCTCCACAAAAGTGCAATTAAGTTTGCACACACCTTCTTTGGAGCTAGAAGAGTGAGAATGAATCATTTCCCATTGCCATCAACCATCGAAAGTAGGAGTTCGACCAAGATTGATCACCCACGCCTCGTGGATTGGTCTTCCTAGAAAACTACACCAAATCAAAGCTTATGCAGCTCAACAGGACTTCATTTCTACCAAACAAAGCTTTCTCAATCATTGGAACCACTAGTCACAAGCTCCAGTGAGGTATGCCATTAAAATTGATCCTTTAAAGAAAATAGGTTGATCTTTTGTAAAAAAAAAGTTCTATGTCATGCGATTTCCACCGTTGGATTTGCTTGTTATGCTTCCCCAAAGGTGTGGGTTAAATTTCATCTCCATCCGATCGGTGAGCTCGATGATCGATGGACAATCTGTTTGCCTCAAAAGAGATAGATCACGCTCGTCCATTCGCGTGCGGATGGGCATCCCCTCGATCACGAATAGAACCTTTGTTTAATCTTTTGAAACTATGTGGCGAGTCCGATCTTAGTTGACGACAGTCCGCGATTCGCATTCCACCATCCGTCACCGCCGATGTGAAAACTTAAATAGCTCCCATCATCCACGCTGGAAGCACGCATCACCACGTGGTCCAAGGGGATTAAGGCTTTAATTAAGGTTAATTAATCTATTTTTAATCCTGAAACTTCTAAAAATCATAATTAAGCCTAAAAAAATCCAAAAAAAATACTAACTTGGGCTCATTTTAAAGATATTTCAGAGTAGAATCTAGAAAAGTTATTATTAATTGATTTAAAATAGTGATTTTGGTTTAATTAAGATTTAATTGGAAATCTAATTAGCTTAATAATTTCTTAATCAATCACCCAATTGATCTTCAACTTTTTGTGGATGTTTGAGGGGATGACCTCTACCTCTCTCATTTTTTTGGGATTTTATTGATTGCTTAATTAGAAAAATCAATTGGTTAAACCTTAATCACTTTTTTAATTTAATTAGTGATAATTAGTGAATGAATAGTAGTTTAATTACTTATTTAAACCTAACTACCTCTGTTGAATAGTAAGGGAGCTTTGGGAATGTGGTTGGGATACCTATCCTAATTCATTTCCTAAGTTTCCTTCACTTTTTAGAATTTAATTAGTTAATGATTAATAAGGTAATTAATTGCTTAGTTAATTAATTAATCTCCAAGTAAAAAAATCAGAGCCTAATTGAGTGTTTGCAGTGACTTAGGGGTTAATGATTGAGGCCTTATCCTTGATCCCTTTTCCTAAGTCAATTTCATCATTCTAATCAAAATATAATCCAAGAATTTGATGAATTAATTAACAAACTTGATTCACTCAATCTAAAATTCACTTCATACCTAAGCAAACTTGAATTAATCTTGGTAGCTCTTTGGGTATTCAATAACTCAAAGTGAGAGATAATAAAATTATGGTTAGCTCACATGTGTGAGAAAACCATAAAAGCAGTTAAGTGAGATCCCTCAAGCAAAATTAACTATTAATCATGAGCCAATTGCATTAGGTCCCTTTCATTTCTTAGGAGTATTACAAATTTACTTTTCATGTGGTTGCATATCGTATTGGCTCATTATTAATTTAGTTAATTAACTTAAGGTGATGTAAGTAAGGGTTAATTAATTGGCTTAATTCATACCTTAATGTAACTAAACCATAAAATCAACTTAATTACTTCTTCATTAAACCAAATTAACTCACACATGGGGAATAGGATTAAGATTAACAAACCTTTTTCATTTCCTAAATCAAATCAAACTCAAAATAAAAAAATGCTTTTAAAGAACTTTGGTTTATTTTAAATAGGCTTATTTAATATGATTGTCCTTAGAAATTAATTGGAATGAATGAGATCATGTGCTTATGTTCCTTTATTTCTTTCCAATCATGTTAAATATTGCTTATCATATGTAATCATGCATTCATTTCTTTTAAAATTAACTAAATGAAATGATTTCTTTTATGTCAAATTATATGTGGTGATTCAAATTAAAATTAGGTGTGGCTATTATTACTATTAAATCAAAAGTTATTTTCAAAAGCCTATAAATCAATTATAATATTTGGGGTGATGTTAATTACAAATATCTATAAGTTTGTATATGTTGATAATATAAGACATGCAATGTGAAGTTCTCTTTTCTTATCTTATATGGATTTGCATGGGATTTATAAATGTATAGTTCATTTGAAAAGAACATAATATTTGTCTAAATTTATTCCTATGCATCTCCATGCTAAGACTTAGGAAGAACTTCATATCACATATGTAAATCATACAATAAAATCAAATATGACTTCTTGTTTGACTTCTCATTCTTGTGGTTCTTTTTTTGCATTCACATATATCTAAGAAAAGTGGTATATTAGTCTAGATACCCCGAGGCTACGAGGCTTTAAGTAACCGTAAGTAGGTCTTGTACCTTATGCCCTTGGTGTAGAATAATGACGTCGTACTCACTTAAAACTCTTATAAATATATATGAATGATATGATTAATGAATAAGAATCATAAATCAAATAAATCAAACACAACTTTTTCATGAGTTTTCCTATCTAATAGTTGCTTATACATCTATATGTATCTAAGAAAAGTGGTATATTAGTCTGGATACCCCGGGGCTGCGAGGCTTTAAGTAGCCTTAAGTAGGTCTTGTACCTTACACCCCTGGTGCAGAATAATGGCGACGTACTCACTTAAAACTTTTATACATGCGAATGTGCACCTAGCTAATGGATGAAAGATTTGTCTTTTCTATTAAAAAATACATGCATTCATAATTTAATCAAATGAAATATTTAAATTACAAACATACTTCTTTGCATTTATCATTTAAGTGTGCTAAGACATACATTGCATGTATATGTATGCTTAGGATTTAATCATATGCATGATATACTTGATGAAAAAAATGAATAAATATGTGTTATGTGATAATAATTCATTTTAATTAATCTTAAGATATCTTTCTTATTGAATAAGGTCATTTAGAGTGAGTCTAAACTTAAGATTGATTAAAATATATAATAATCCATTCACTAAAGAAAATTGATTAATTAACTTATTTTAGAAGTGACTTAAAGTAGGGATGAAAGAGAGATTCCCTCTCTTTCTTCTCTTTATAATGCTTAGTTATTAAGTGTAGGCTATATGAAACAAAAAAAATACTAAATAAAATCTTCAAATCAATTAAATCACTTAAAGAGAAATCAACCCTTTATAAATTAAATCCCTCACACACTTAGCAAAATTATACCTAAAGCCTAGATATACACAAGCTTTAATTCAATACACATTAGACTAAGTCACCACTTCTAGCTTTATGTTAGGGTGGTGTATGGTTTGAGGTATACTTATTTTGTGATGTGCTGTTGTAGACTAGATATTAGGGTGTATGTGCATATTCTAGATGTTATGCTGATATTAGCTTAATCATATTTCTGTAGGGGGTTATGTTTAAGGGGTCGTTGTAATAAAAATATAAATGCTTTTGTTGTACGTAGGTTGCTTAGCCCCTAAGCATAATCCAAGTTAGGATAGGTGGGCTTGGTTACCCATGTGTGGGGTGCTAAGTCCAAATTATTCATATAACTGCTTGGGTTATATGGTGTGTTTAGCTAACATTTATTTTACAGGTATAAATAGATTTATTTTTCTTCTTTTAATGTAATTTTGTATTAGGATTAGGATGAGTGCTATGGGGGATTAGGATGAGCATTGGTTATAAGACCAAATTTTATATACCATGTGATGCCTTTGGAGAAAGCACATTTAAATCAAGCCAAAAGGGAGAAAGAAATGGAGCAAATTAAAAATGAAGAAGAAAAGATGAAGAATGAAGACCCCCATAACTTCATCATTTGTAATTGTAATTATTCTCCTGTAATCCGGGTTATATAAGGGTAGAGTTCGGCTACTCACATTTCTTTTTGGGTTGTACGGCATTACCCGATCGCATCAGCATTTTATTCTTTTGCGATAGCTTTATAAAATTTTTTGATGTTTTGTTTAGCTTGTGCATTAGAAAAAGCAGACATTTTCATAGTTTCTTTATGATTGGTGATTGTTGTATGGCTTGAATGCGATTAGGCTCCTAGGATGAAATTTAATTTTTCTACCCAAACTAACAACTCATAACTAAACCTCTAAAATAACTCATAACATCACATAAAAGCCAAAGCATTAAATTAAGATAATAAAATATTTAACAATCCTTTAGCTGGATGTTGTATATTTAATATCATGCATAATCATCTTATTTCACTCTTATTAAGGAGGGCTTCCATCTTTGCCAGATAGTAAAGGCTTAACCTTTGAGATCCTATGATGGAAGAACACCTCTTTCCCTTTTGATTTGGCCCATAATCAACTTCTCGTAAATTTAGGAATACAAAATCTCATAGCCTGTGTCAAAATACAGAGTCCCAAATTAATTGAAATTTGATAAAAATTTGCATTATATTAAGTCATTATTCATACCCCCTCATGCTTTAGTCTCTTAAGGAGTTGGTTTAAGGACTTAGTCTCTTTTCTAAATAGTAACAACCTAGCCATCTTGCAAAAGCATATGGCTTGCCTACATGGATTTAAAGTGTAGGAGGAGTTAGCTGGCTGCTACTCCAGGCGATTATAAGTCTAGTAGTCGAGTGGTTTACTCTCTCTTGTGGAGGTAAACTATATACTCACTTTTGCCTTAGATTTAGGTCGTGCTTTAGCCCTCTCCAAAACTCCCTAGATTTAAGATCTCAGATTGTTATTTCTCTTTATGGGTTGCAAGCATAAATCATCACCTCTTAGGCATTTCCATAATTTTGTATTGTGGAATTTTAAGTTCTAGATTTCTAATAAAATTTCAACTCAAATAAATAAATATCCTCAACTTCAAATATATAAAGCCCAACCATAAGATATATTGAAGTACTCACTAGGCTTACTAGTATCATGAGCACTCCCTACTCATCTCCTTTGGTTTCGATAAATAACTCTTCTCTTTTGATCCATCCCACCTGATTTTCTAAAACACAACCAATTTATTGATAGTCCTATCTCTGAATTCTTTGAAGACAATAATCGCCTACTTTAATCAAGAGTATTCTTAAGGGATTAATTTTTCTTAAGATGTAATTAACTATGGGGGCTTGCCCCCACAGGGAATTTTAAAACTCGATATAAATAAACCCTACTTTATTCATCCATATAAAGTAAGGGAAAAATCTCTAGTATATTCGAAGACCCATCATGCCTTAGGAGACCTTATTAGGTGATTATGTCCATTGTTGGGTAGTGACTTTTATCTTTTGAGATAGTACACTATTCTTCAATGTCAACCATTACCTCAATAAGTACACCCATATCTGCTTGGTGTCACCACCATACAAATGAATCAAAATAAATACCACACATGCTTATTTAATACATGTTATATTATAAGTAACTTGGTATGAATTATTTAAACCATCATTACTTTATATAGCTCATGGTTATTAATTTCCTTAGCTTATGTTAAAAAATTAACTTGACACATAAATTAGCTTGTATGCATTAATTTGGAATAAATATAAAATTAGGCTTTATGAATTGTTTTACATGATTAGAGATTCTTTTGTAATATCTATTTTCATTGTTCATACAAGTTTATAAATTTTAGCATTTATTCTTCAATTAACAATTGATATAATTATATTTGATTTGATGATAAGATAGTTTTGATTAGTATGTTAAGTTGTTATTACTTTCAAAATATTGTTTTTTTTTAATAATTAAGATGTGGAATATCAAATTCCTTCAAAATTTACTAAAATTATATTTTAAAGACATGTTTTTATCTTTTTTATGCTTTGTTGTATATTTGCATCACATATGACATTTACTTTCATTTATATGTTTATTCAATGTGAACTTCATATAAAAAATTATACATTAGATTACATTAAATAAGGATATAATATTAAGAAAGTTAATCTTTAATTATTTTTATTATTATAATTGCATGATTAATTTATTTTTATGCTTAATTAAAGTTATTGATATAACTAACTTCTATTTTATTATGAACCTTTTGCTGATGTCAAAGGGGAAGAACTATTGATGTTAATGTATATGACAAATAATGTTGGTTAGACTTTTAATTTCTCATATACGTATTTAGTAAGAGGAAGAAATTTTTTTATAATATTATTTTTATCTTTCACACCAACATCGATTGTCATCATCAAATAGGAGGAGATTATTAAGTATACACCTTGTGTATCTCACCATTTGATTTTATGATAATAAATCTTATGTAGTAAGAACTAATAATTTTATTACAGAATAAATTATCAACATTAATCATTATTATTATCAATCTTAATTAAAAATTTTGTTGATGATAAATATATATATATATATATTTGAAGCTACTAATTATTTATTTCAAGTGTTTCAGAAAATTCACCAAACTCAACTTACTCTGTTAGGTCGGTAAAGTTAGATAAGCCATACTATGATAGTTTGAGAATCTTCCAAAGTTCTGTAATAATATGACAAACAAGAGCTCAATAATATGAAAATAATTTTTTTAATAATTTCATATCATTCTTTGAATTCTTGCATACTTTTCATATTTTATTTGCAAGATATTTTCAATTATTCTTTAAATTATATATTTTTTAGATAATTTAAGTACTTTCATGAGATTAAGCCTTATCCGTTATATTTTATAGTATGTTGGATTTATTTCACACTTCATTAAATTAGTTCCATGCTTTTGGTTATTAATTATCCATTTATTTTTGCATGAGAGTGAAATTATTTATGGATTATTCATATTAATCTTTTTCTCTCTCCTATCCTTTTAGTTTCTCTCCTATCAAAATTATCATCCCAATTTAGTTTTGGTCAAATTTTTAATAATTTTGGGATGAGAAATTTAATTTGATTTATTTAATTTAATATTATATTATTTTTTCTCATTTTATAGAATTTTAAATTCTAAAATTATTTGAATTTTGAATATCAAATTGTATAATGACCTAATTCATTTCTAAATTTAGTTTATTTGTTTATGGATGTTTTGGATGAAATTTTATTAGTTTTTATCATGATATGTTTTTATATAATTCATTTGGTTTAAAGCCTTATCATATTTCATATTTGAGAATTTTTTTAAAATTCAAATTATCTTGAACTTTAAATTTTTGAGTCATGTAAATTATTTTAAAATTTATTTTATTTATTTTCGACATGCTTAGGCCAACCCCCTATTTATTCTAATTCATTTAATTCAATTTTAATTGAATTTATTTGATTTAATTTAAATTTAAAATCAAATGACTTTGAATTAATGCACTATGTATTTTTGGATTAATGCTCTCCAAAATCTATTTTTATTTTAATAAAAAATGTGTTTAAATTTCAAATTCCTTCTTAATTAATCTCTCATGTTGCTAATTGATTGATTATCTTTAATTGAAGATTCATTTATTTAAGGAAAGCTTTGATCATCCCATATAATGAAGAATATTTTATTTATTTTATTAAATTAATTTTAAATATCTTCCTTAATTTATTTTTTAATTAACCAAAGTTTATTTACTTAATTCAAATGAATTTAAATATATTCTCTCCATGGTTGAACATGCCACACTTACTTGAATTCACTAAATTCAAATTTATTTATTTAAATGAAATCCCTTCCATATATATTTTCCCTCTTAATTTTTTCCACTCGTTTCTTCTTGCCTTGGCCAAAATATTCATGGACTAAAATCTATTTAAGGAGTTGATTTCATGACTTAACTCTCTCTGTTGTAGAAATAAAATAAAAAAGCACTCTCTTGGCCAAACTCTTGCAAAATCATTTCTTGGTGTTCAAATGCTCAAGTTCTCTCCTTTCCTGTTCACATCTTGAACCATATTCAAGGGGAGATCTTCTTCGTCATCTTCAAGTCTTGTGCTCACATCTTCATTCATCAAAGAGACTTAAGTAAGATGTTTCAAGTTTCTTCAATCATTATTGGTTTTAATTTTTGATGGTTTGGTGTGGTTGAAAAGAATTGCTATTAACATTGTTGAAAATTTTTAAAATATTTTTCAATCAATTTTCAAGTGATTTGAATACTTCATCTTGTCATTAATTTGTGTTTTGATTTGTGAGATCACATCTTTATGGCTTTTACAAATATTTCTTTTCATAATTTTTGTAGTTTACTTTGTGCAAGTTGTTTAGAAGTTATTTTTTATTCTAGCCCATTGTCTTAAAGTTGTTTTAAGTTCATACTTTTAAATCATCATTTTATTTTATGAAAATATTTTTAAAGAATCATTTATTTGAAGTACTTCACATAAAGATCATATCATTATGTATTTTTAAAATAATAAAGAAACATACACACATTGAGCAATCTTTATTATTTTCTTGATATTATTTTTTTAGGCTTATGAACAAAATTATTTTAAAATCAAAGAGATAAATTTTATTCTTGTATTTTTTTTCTTGTACTATTTATTTAGGGTTGTACTTTCCCGTGTAGGAAAGTATCTTGTTAGGGTTGTGCTTGCCCGATGTAGGAATGTACATTATTGAGATTACACATGCTCAGTGTAGGAAAGTTTATTATTGAGATTACACATGCTCACATAAAGATCATATCATTATGTATTTTTAAAATAATAAAGAAACATACACACATTGAGCAATCTTTATTATTTTCTTTATATTATTTTTTTAGGCTTATGAACAAAATTATTTTAAAATCAAAGAGATAAATTTTATTCTTGTACTATTTTATTTAGGGTTGTACTTTCCCGTGTAGGAAAGTATCTTATTAGGGTTGTGCTTGCCCGATGTAGGAATGTACATTATTGAGATTACACATGCTCAGTGTAGGAAAGTTTATTGTTGGAGTTCTACTTGCCCAGCGTAAGAGAGTATGAGAGATTGATTGTAATATCATTTGATTAGTGAATTTCTAATCAGCGTGACTAAACATGGATGTAGGCTAATTTTTGGATTTTGATCGACCCACGTAAACAATTTATGTTCCTCTTTTTTTGGTATTTACTTTGCCTGTATTTAGTTTGGTTATTGTTTTGCTCTTTCATTATAAATAACCTTATATATTTTGTAACTATCTTTCTATAAAATTTTAAAAACTAAGTTTTATTTTAATTTAATTTTTTTAAAAATATTCAATTCACCTTCCCTCATGGGTGTCATAGCCTCTTTACAAGAAGCAATGTTTCAGTAGTAGCAACTTTTAAATAGTAGATTTTCTACAACAGCTTTTCGATTGAGATTTCATATAGCTACAATTATCACCTAGATCCATAAAAAAATAAGCATTTCTGAAATTTTCTCAAAAGTTTAATGCTCAAGTGCCCTAACCAATGTCAAGGTGCTTGACCTAACATCAAATCACTGAGTCTTGATGTTGAGGTACTAGTGTCACAAATATTTTTTTTAAGGTTCTATCTCATACACATTGAAGTGACTTGAACTTAAGTGCTGGACCCAATGCACAGGCACATGATTACACTCCAATATGAGTATGAGAGGTCTACGAGATAAAAGTTATTAGATTTAAACATATTTCAAAAAGCATGTAAAAGGCATAAATTAAAATTTTTAAAATAAATCTTTTCTAAACCGATAGAGGCTTCTTGAAACCCCTTTTTAGAATTCTATAGGGAGGAGTTTTATGGTGTATAGTACAAGGAGATTACTAAAGTATGTTTTTTTATCAATCTTTTATGTTTATGTATGTGACAATGCATTATTTGATTTTATTTTAATTTAATATGTACACAATTTTCTTTTGAGGATTAATTGTAACTAGATGTATTTTAATTAGTTTATACTGAATACAATTTGTTGAATTTTTGTGTTTACACTTTGCTACATAATTCATTCTTTGCTTCATGAGTATTCATTGATTGGCTATCAATCAAAAGTTTATAAGGTCTGTTTAAAATTGAGTGGTAAAGAATGGACTCATTATGGGTGAAATACTATAATGGATCATAGGTTAGAAATATCTACTATGAAGTCATATATTCTAATAAATTACATGTGCCATGTTAATAAAATTTGTTTGCATTGAATCTATCATTTATAGATAGCAAGGTTTTGCAAAGAGATTGGTGATCTTCTTAGGCTTTCAAAAGAAACATTGGAACCACCATATTTTTTTATTATAAATTTTTTTGTGAATCTCTTGATTGTATTGCAAACTAATGAATAAATTAGCCATAATGAATTCTAATTCCTAACACAGCCTACTTGATCAAACCCAATTAGTTTTTTTATTATTTTGTTAATATAGAATATTATTTTATTTTCATGTAAATTTCCCATTATTTGTTTACTTGAATAAACTTAACCCCATTTCAGTGACTAATAAATGCACTCTAGGTGGGTTGATACTCATATGCATCATTTTTTTTGCACATATATTTGAATTGTAATATAATGCCTCAATTTGCTTGACACTTTGAGGCATTTCACCACCATTTAATCAAGCCAAATCTATTTAGTCAAGATAATATGCTAAGACCATGTTTTAGAATGGGAAAATTATTCAATAAATTAAAAATCTTTATTTAATATGTAAGTTAAGATAGTAAGTTGTGAAGGAAAATGTAACATTTTTACTTGAGATAAAGAGTAAATGAGTAAGATTATAATAGTAATTGGGGCTTCTTTTAATTATATATACCTAGTGATAATTTGAACTGGGATTTTTTTTTAGCATGCTATCATTCAAACAAAAATCCCCATTCTCTTGTAATTAGCAAGCATCTAAGCCATGGATATCTTTGATGAAGATGAGCAACACATCTCCTTACTTTATTCTTACTTACAATCAGGTTGCTGGGTTAATGCCTTTTGAGTGGGAATTTTTAACTCCATGTTTTAAACGTCATGGGTTTTTTAGATTGTGCAATGGGTTTCTTCTCCATATAATTTCTTTTCTAATGAGTTGTAAAGATCCTATTCATTAGCATCCATTAAGTATGAAAACCATATGAGTATTTATTTGAAGGTGACCAAATTCCTCTTAATTAAAGTGGTTTGAAAAGGAAGTCATGAATACTTAAGGTGAAGAATGTTTTGGCCATCTCCAAATTCGAGTTGGTGGATATTGACCTTATTTTTGGAATAAGATGTAAAGTTTATCATGGGTCATAATTTTAATGAACCATCTTAATCAAATTCAAATTTAATTGAATTCAAGTCTATTAAAATACCTCATTTACTCAAACATGGCCCTTTAAGAATAATCAAAAGTCAAAATATTAAAAATGAGCTTAATCATTTTTTACATTAAGTCTTAATGATTTATAAGTTTTGATAAGAGCATTAAGATTCATATTTGTCTCTTTGTTAAAAATTCCATGCATAATTAATCTTAAACTTAAACTTAAAGTTTTTGATAAGAGCATTAATGATATTCATGTAATAATTCAAAATTAGGTAAAAATAAAGTTAATTGAAGATGTAATAGAGATCCAAATAAATCATTTAAATCAAGTAAATGAATTTCATTTCCATCTAATAGTGTCATATTCACTAATCAAGTTAGGTTCAATACTCATTGAACTTAGTTAAGACGTTGCCTTAAGAGATTGAATTAACCATCAAGTCAAATAACTCAAGTTTAACTGAAACTAGCTAAACTAATATTTTTGAAGATCTTTCCAAGCTTATGGAGGATTATAATTTAATCAAAATTGGTTTAAACATATTAAGAAAAATCAAATCAAAATTTAAATACTAGTTAATGGAATGTGCTTTTTTTTTAATACAAGATGATTAAATCAATAAAGCTGAAATAAAAACTAAAACGCAGCAAAATAAAATCCTTCCTCAAACCTTTATCCGTCGTCCTTGTACCTCCTTCAAACTTAATTGACACTGCTAGCCAAAGTTCGATCAAACCTTCGTTAGTGAGTTGCGACCTTGGTGGATCTTCACTTCCAGTCTTCCATCTGAGTTGCAATCTTCACCAATATTCCTCTTCGAGTGCAGAAGAAGCTCGGTTACTTGCTAGCTCGAACCCAAACCACGTGAATCTATGCCGAAACCTTCACTATCTCATTTTCGCGTTGGTACTTTGTGAACCAAAGATAAATTCTAGGATGATCTAGCCATTGGATAGGTTGAATATGAGACCTTGATCCTTTCCAGTGTTCCATTTCTAAAATCATAGCTAAGATCGTTAGAAATTATTCAATTTTGATGGACGGCTGAGAACCACTGCTAGAGGAGGAAGACGATTCTGGAGTCGTTCGATGCCGGATCTGGATAACGAACCTAGATCCGACGAAATCCCCAAAACCTGCAGCCTAGGACCCAATAATCCCGCGCTTTCCACCTGGTTTGCCACGTGTATTACGTCCAATGGCAGTAAATCACGTGTAAAAAAAAATTTATTAGGTTAATGATTTGAAAATCAACCAAAGTTTAAAAGTCATAATAAATCCTCAAAAAGGACAAAAATCATAATAAATTAATTTTGAAACTTTCAGAGAATTTCTAGGATTACTTGCAACCTTTAGGGGCTCTTTGGCATCAATTTTATTTTTTGATTTTATTTTTATTTTTTGTTATTTTTTATGTGATTTTATTTTTTATTTTTAAAAATAAATAATATTGGTTTTAAAAACACTCAAAATATTTAAAAGATATTTTGAGTATTTTTAAAAATAAAAAATATAATCAAACAAATTTGTTTTTAAGCAAAACATAAACAAAATAAAATAAATATATAAAATAAAAAATAAAAAACAAAAGTGATTAAGATTTTCTAACAATGTTTAAGGTGAATTTAAAATTTAAACTAAAATTGGTAAAAAGTTTACATAAAATAAAAATAAATTACTTAAAGTACTTTAGTATATCCAAAAAACTGAAAAAATTCATAGAAAAGTATTAAACTTTTTATTTTTTTTAATTAAATATAATTAAACATCACTTAATCGAACAAATCAAAGAAATATTAATAAAATAATGCTATTAAGAATTGATACTTTAAAAATTCATAAATAAATAAAAACAAATCTTAAAAATACAAGGTAGAATTTAATAGAAAAAATAAATTAAACAAAATTAAACTAAAAATTAAATAAATAATATTTGAATTATTATAATTTAATAATTTAAATTAATTCATAAATCTTAGAGAATTCAAATTAATTTAAATTTTTTATGGATGATTCCAAAGGTTAACCTTTAGAAAAATTTTCATAAAATTTTGAAGTAATTTAACATAGAAATTAAAGTTAAAATAAAAATACATTAATAAAAAATAATGCATAATATAAAAATAATATCCAAAATTTTATGGAAATCCCTTTAGTTGTTCTAAGTTAGAGGAAATTTTTCATAATTTTTAGAATTATTTTATCATTTCTCTTGTATTTTTAAATGTAAAAATAATTAATAAGAAAATCATCCTAAAATCACTTAAATATTATTAAAAATATAAAATCTACTTACAATAGTTTGCAAATACATGTTAAAGCCTAAATTTTTATGAAAGGCTTTTATGATAAAATAAATTTTATATCTAACTAAATAATTGAAACATAAAAGTGATATAACTCATAACCAAAGCATATTTAAAGCTTTATGAATAATCAATAAAATTTGTTAAATTAAGTTAGGATGCTAAATTATAAAGTATATTATTTTTACCTCTTGAATTGGGTTTACACCTATTGCACATAAGCAGACATTTGTCCTTGAGGATGATCATCCTTCTTAGAAAAGATTACCTCTTAAAAACTAATTGACCTTTTGATTATTTCTAAATCTATGCATAGTAGGCATAATTTGCATACCAAATAGTTCTCGAAATAAACCAAAGTGTCTAAATATGTTAAATATAAATTGATGGATTAATTATGTGTATTGCATAGTTACTTGTGGTTTAGATCTAGTGGCTAAGTCTAGGCTTAGAAATCCTTATAAATAATAATAATAGTTTACTTATCTTTCATCTATGTATAATCAGATTTCATGATTTTAAAGGGATTAGGTGGGTTATATGAAGGATGACTGATATGACAGGTGTTTTGCTTAGCACTCAAAGTGTTAAGCATTCTGTGATGAATGATTGAATGTTTGTGTTAAGATATAAACTACTTATAACTTCTATTTTGTAGATTTGGATTATAATTTTCTTTCATACTTTAAATATAATTTTTATAGAGTCCTAGACTATTATATTTGGCTTGTGGGATTTCAAAAGTATAAAGGAAAAGAAACAAGAATGAACCTTCTAGAGGTTTAGCCTTGTAACCTTTTGAAACTAAAAGAACCAAAAAAAATGAATCACGAAGATCCATAGGCCGAGTCTATTAGTTGTAGGTTTAGGCTTAGTTGTATAAGAACAGAGTTTGACTATCTATTTTTCTTTTCTTTCAGGGTGTATAGCAGTACTAGGTCATATGAGCCTTTCTTTTATTATTTATTTTATTATTTGTAATATTTATATTATTTGCACACTAGAAATAATTGATTTTCCTAACATTATTTTTCTGATCATTTGTGCATGTTAAAGCCTAAATTATTATGAAAGGCTTTCATGATAAAATAAATTTTATACCTAACTAAATAATTGAAACATAAAAGTGATATAACTCATAACCCAAAACACATTTAAAGCTTTATGAATAATCAATAAAATTTGTTAAAATAAGTTCATATGCTAACTTATAAAGTATATTATTTTTACCTCTTGAATTGGGTTTACACCCATTGCACATAAGCAAACATTTGTCCTTGAGGATGATCATCCTTCTTAGAAAAGATTGCCTCTTAAAAACTAATTGCCCTTTTGATTATTTCTAAATTTATGCATAGTAGGCATAATTTGCATACCTAATAGTTCTCGAAATAAACCAAAGTGTCTAAATATGTTAAATGTAAATTGATGGATTAATTATGTGTATTGCATAGTCACAAGTGGTTTAGATCTAGTGGCTAAGTCTAGGCTTAGAAATCCTTATAAATAATAATAATAGTTTACTTATCTTTCATCTATGTATAATCAGATTTCATGATTTTAAAGGGATTAGGTGGGTTAGATGTTTGCCTTTTAGACAGGTTTGTAAACCCAATAGAGTCAGCCCTATTTCAGCATCAGGTGAGGTTGAAATCTATAAGTTTTATTATATGTTGCTAGACTAGGTTTTTAGTAACTACTTTGTAGCAGTTGTTACCTTTGTTTAGGATATGAGCCTATGAATTTCCTTTGGGCTATTTCATAAGTCTTCATCTCATGGGTTTATTCCTAGTATTGTGCTAGTGAATTATGTCCTAAATTTCTAATAAAATGAATAACTCGAGACATAGATAAATAAGAAAGCAAAAAATATAAAGATCAATCTTAAGATAGTTAGAGCACTACTAAGCTTTTTAGTATCATATGCTCCCTATTTTTCTTTCATTGGACTCTTAAAAGAACTTTTTTCTAAATTGATCCAATCCCAATTGAATTTCTAAAATATCAAAATCCTTGAAATAATCTTTGCCTAAATCATAGAATTGTTTACCACTACTTTAATCGAGAATTTTTTAAAAGTTCACACTCTTAAGATATAACTAAATATAGAGGCTTGCCTCTATAAAGAACTTGTACCCCTAGAGTCTTGATGAAATTTTAATTAAAACTAAAGAAAACTTCTTAGAAATGTAGACCATGCAAACTTTTAAAATATTTTATATTATTATATTCAAATCCATAGCTAAATGATATTTCTATCTCTCAAGAAAGTATGTTATTCTCTATATCTTATTTGGATGCAATAATATGAAATCACTATTTATTTTAGTCTTTGAATCTATTATAGAATAATATTTTTATCTTTTGAGATAACATATTATTCTTGATGCCATATTCAATTACTAAAATAATGTTAATTTCAATGTTTGTGAATTTCCCATAAATTTTTTCATAGTGGCTTCCTAAGAGGTTTGAATGCACCAATAGTCATTATTGACTTGTAAATAAAATTTATAAGTGTAATCGAGTAAATATATCAAAATCAACAGAGATCGAATGCAATATCAAGCAAATTGGAGATGCAACATTTCGATCGCAACCAAAATCAATTGAGATATCCTCTAATTGCAAAATTAATTGTGTCAATATATTTAGAATATCAAAATAAATTCAAATTGACATCTCGCGTCGATTAATTATCGTATGATCATAAAAAAATCAGTCACAAATGTAATTTAGCACATATCGGAGTCAGGAGGCATCAACACTATCCAAATGAACTATTTTCACGAAACAAATTACATTGTTGCCGCCAAATAAAAAACCTATCAAAAGAGACATTTTGCGATCAATTCAACCGAATGTGGAGCAAATGGCAAGCTTCGAAATGCGACGACATGCAAATAAGCTCAAATTCACATTAATTGACCTTGATGTTGCTCAAATGACCTCCGATCGTAAAACAAACTAAGCCGATATATTCAAAATGTTGAAAATTATCTAAAAATAGCATCCATATTGGCCATATTTAATTCCAATAAAATCTCATATGAATTTTGTTAACATCGGGTAGTATAAAATCAAATATTTATTTTTGAATAAACATAAATTATAATAATAATACATTTCAGAATTAATTTAAAATTTTTCTCAAAATAATCTTTAATTTAATTTTAAAATTTAAAATTTTCACATAATTCAAATAATTCTCTAACCTCCTCATCTATCTCCTTAATTTATTCTCCTCCTAACCGTCATTCCTTCCCTCTTTCTCTCTTTCTCTCTCATATATTCTTCCCATCCAAGAACTCATCTCTCCCATCATGCACAAGCTTCCTCACGTCGTCCAAGAACCTAGCCTCATTCTTTCTTTTTTGGAAAATGTTGAGGGCATTAGCCCAATTCATTCCAATTAGTGAGTGTGGTTACAAAAATGAGAACAAACTGTACTGTAAAACAACATTGGACCAATGAAAAATAGAGAAAAGCCTCAGAGCTGATGCTCCCAAAGACAATTACAAAAGCTTAAGAATAAAATGAAAAAACAATGACTCGACACAAACTACAAACACGGTGGATCAATATCAGAGAAGAAGAAACTAGGGAGCAACCGGAGAACTAGTGGTGCCTTCAATGCCTTCGGTGATAACAAAATCAATCACGATGGAACCAGGTTGCAAGGAAGGCCCCAATGGATACTCCAGCACAGGAATGATCACCAGAGGACCAAATTTGTCATTGTCCGCAAACCATAGAAAATAATCTGGGGAAGAAGAAGGGAGGAATAACTAGAAACATCTCCCAGAATGACAAAGAGAGGCCAATTCTCTTTAATTTTCCACAGTAAAACTTTATACCCAACTCAATTTTGATTTGGTAAATGAGCTCTTAAGAATTTACAGCCGAAGAGGAATATAACCTGTTATTCCTTTCTTTCCAGATAGTATAAACCGAGACCACAGTAATAAGATAGTGCAGTTTTTTTATCATTTTATGCGCATTTACATCTACATTGCCCAATATCTGCTGAAGTGAAGCAATCAAAAGGAATAAGTGTCCGTTTGGAAGGATATTCCTGATCAGATTCATGGAAAAAGAGCATTCAAAAAAGATGAGTGTGTGATTCATTCATTTCCTGACAGAAGAAGCATTTCAGAATGGATCATATTCCCCTTCTAGCTAGCACATCCGAGGTTTTCAGACATTCAATATAAGCCATCCAGCAGTACAATGCATAATTTAAAGCATTCCCTTTGTGCCATATTTCTTTGAACCAATTTACATGAGCATGATCTGCAAATAAAACATTTTTCAGCTCCCAATTTGTTGGGTGTTTAATATCTCCCCAGGAAATCCAATCAGCCCCTCCATATATTGGAGTTTGGTAAATTTTATCAAATAAAAGAGAAAATTCTGGGTATGAGCTCCAAGGGAGGTTCCACTTCCCATCTAATATCAGAGAATTTACCCTGGCATCAGAAGGAATGCCCAACATTTCATATATCTATCCTCCTACATGTTGATGCAAGCTTTTTTTATCACACCAAGAGTACTTGAAGAGGGAAAACAATTTTCCATCTCCAATATTGTATTTGAACCTATCTCTGAATTTAAGACCAAGAGATCTTAATTCCTTCCACAAATGAGAGACTCTATGAGTTGATAAATCCCAAATTGATCCATACTTTTGCTCACACCACTTTGCAAAAAGAGAATCCTTCTTAATAATTTTCCAGATAGATTTTAGTTTATTGAAAGAGTGAAGAGCAGCAGCAGAGAGGAGACCCGAGCCTCCTAGATCCCTAGGAAGAGTAGTTCTAGACCAAGATATGGTATGCAATCTCTTGTTACCCCCATTATGATAGAAGAAGTTAGAGGTAAAAAGTTTATTTTCTTAATGATGGTTTGGGGAACAGCTAAGGATCTGAACCAGTAAGTTAGGAGACCATTCACAGTGGATCTAATGAGTTGATACCTCCCTCCTGGAGAGAAGAACTTGCTCTTCCAACCAACCATCCATAAGTGAAGCTTATCAAAGAGGTTATTGAAATGAATCACTCTAATAGGACCTATTACCAAAGGAAGACCAAGATATTTCAGTGGAAATGAACCCATCTTAATATTAAGGATATGTTCAAGTCCCCCCACCATGGAAGACACCTTGGAAAAATAGATAACCAATTTATCATTGTTGATACCCAAACCTATATATGCTTTAAGAGCATCTAGACAGCCCTTTAATGAAGAAAGAGAGTTGTTGTTTGCTACTCCCATAGTCAGCAAGTCATCAACAAACAGAAGATGAGACACATTGCAGGAGCCCACCGAGAATGGATTAAAGCGTCTGAGGTTGACTTCTCTGTCCAGAAGACATGAAAAAGTGTCTATCGCAATAGTAAACAAAAAGGGAGAGAGGGGACAACCTTGCCTTAGACCCGACGAAGACAAAAACCATCCTTTTATTTCTCCATTTAGGATAACTAAGAAAGAAACATCCATAATACATACCTCCACCCACTTCACAAAGCGCATTGGAAAGCCCTTGGCAAGTAATCTATGAATGAGAGATTTTCTATTTATGGAGTCAAAAGCTTTCCTAAGGTCAAGTTTTGCAAGGAACATGCCTTCGATTTTGGAAGAATACTCCTTTGTAATTTCATTAGCCATAGCAAGATTCGACAACATCCCTACCTTTAATAAAGGCTATTTGAGCTGATTTATTAATGACAAGAACTTTTTTCATCCCTGTTTGCTAGAGAACCTTAGCTTTATAGAAGATGTTACATAGGGAAATAGGTCTGTAATCTAAGATTTTGCTGGAATGCTTTACTTTTGGAATGAGAGAAATAAGTGTATGTTTAAAATATTTGGGAAGTTTAGCAGAATTGAAGAAATGGTGAGCCGCTCTTAGAAATTGTTTTCCAGTCAATTCCCAAATAGCCAAAAGAATGAGTTAAAACCATGGACACGGAGACTTGTTCTCACTTATACTATTTAGTGCTGCTTTTATTTCCACATCACTTATATCTTCCTTCAACTCTTCTGCCTGACTTAGAGAAACTGTTTCTCCCAGGGGGAGATCCAAAGGGTGCATGAAATCATTAGAGTTACAATTGAAAAGAGATTGATAATACTTACATATTTCCTCAGCCATCATATTAGGATTTGTTACCTGCCCCTTATCAGTGTGTAGTTCTCTTATTAGGTTTGCATTTTTTCTTTCTTTGATGGTGTTGTATAGAAATTTTAAATCATCCTCAGAGTGAGTCATCCAATGAGCCTTAGCCCGCTGCTTCACCCACATGCTCTCCATACGAACAAGTCCAAAGTACTTAGAATTAATTTCCTTAGCATCCGGATAAGAGGCAGATTACTAGGATCTTGCTCGAGTTTGGCAAAGATTTTGGCTTGGTCATTTTTTTTTTGGCTAATTTGAGCTTGAAGTGAACAAAGATCCCAATGTCTATCCTTGAATGATTTCTTTACCTGAGCTAATTTTTTTGAAAAAATAAACAAAGGATCACCAGACACAAAACCATCCCAAGCTGCCTTGGTGACTTCCAGAAAATCGGATGTAAGGGACCAATGATTTTTAAACATGAATCTATGGGAGAGAGGAATAATTTGGTGTTCATATGTAATGATAGGTGAATGATCAGAAGAGAGTGAGGAGGGAATCTTATAATATGAGCCGGGGTAAACGTCAAGCCACTGTGAATTGCAAAGAACCTTGTCCAGCTTAGAAAAGATAGGATTAGTCACTTGTTGATTTGACCAGGTGAGGAATAACCCCACACTAGGGAGCTCCAACAGCTCGCAATCATTAACACAATCCTTAAAATCAAGAGAGTTTTTGAGAGAAAGCGGGTTGCCTCAGTTTCTCCAAGCTAGAAAAAGAATTAAAATCACCCATTATAATCCAAGGCTCAGATGTTTATGGCAAGAGATCTCAAAGAATTCCAAAGCTCGAGTGCGTTTGCATCATTTTCATAGACACAAGTCGAAGGAAGGAGGTTCCACAAACCATGGTAATTAGACCATGAATTAGTTGAGAAGACTTTAGAAAGGGAGTAAAACTAAATTACCAGGCACTTAATCTAAATGATGACGCTTGATCAGTTCGAGCACGGATTCATTTGGAAAAGATTAAATTTCTTGAGAGAAAAGGATTAAGAGACACTTAGCTGATCTTTGTCTCTAAAGACACATAAGATCAATATTAAACTCCTTAATGAGCAAGAAATCGGGTTCGCCTCGGGCCTGAGCGTTCCAACAACTCACCTAGGAAAAGTCATTGAGATGAAGAGGTTGCGGCTTTTTGCCCTTTTTTTGCTTACCTTTATTTGCTGAGGGGGTCATATTAGATGTAGACTTAGAATTCTCCCCACCCATAGCTGAATTACCTGGAGTACTTGGCATTTTCCCTTTCGTTTTCGATAAGTCGACACGGTTGGGAGAAGTTTCCAGATCTTGATCACCCCAGAGGCAATAAGATCATTAGGAAAATTGGGGGGATGATCTTTATCAATAATCTCTGCGTCCACAGAATTGGTAATCTCCGGCTCCACAGATTCGTCTAGAATGGGAGAGGGAATTAGTGGTTGGTTCAGATCAGCCATCATCAGAACCTGAGGAATAGTATCTATAGGTGCTTCTTCTTCCTGTTCATTGCCCGTAACCAAAGGGACGAGAAAGGTTTCGCTTGATTCAAATGGATTTTTTTCTGGGGATTTCTAATTGCATGATGGAAGTGCCTCTTCCTCTTGGGTTAGTCTGTGACTTGATTCAATGGACACTTAATCTCCTCTGTGAAAATGATTGGCATTTTGACGAGGTTTCCACAGATACAATTTCTTGATTGAATTTCATCCCGTTTAGATTGATAGGAATAGCATCTGGTAGTATGGAAGAGGTATTTACCTGTACACAGATTCGTGCAAAGGTAATCCGAGATTTTGTGTGGAGTTATCCATAATGGAACCGATCCGCTTGCCACCTTGGAGAAGCCTTTCTCGTTCCAGCAACAAAGCGAAAAATTGGATAATTTGATCCAAAGAGGGAGTTCTGTAAAGTGCTCTTTGGTTGGTCGGAAATTCCATTTCCATTGTTGAAAAATGAATGGACGACCGTTAAGAAAGCACGGTCCATTATCCAAAATTAAGTTATAGTCTTCCATACAGGAGAATTTGAATAAAAAGAAATCCCCTTCCAAGATCAAGAGATCCATATTCCCTTTGAATTTTCACCCTTTTTTTACCGCAGCCACTAAAGAGCCATAGTATGGCCTCTTGGTGAGCGCATGTCCAACTAATGACATTTTCCACTCCTTTTGGCCTTCTGAGAGATCTTCCTCAGAAAAACATACCTCAGATGTGTCTGGTGGGATATAAGATAGGGCAATAGATTTACTTTTGTCATTTTGAGCGATAAGGAGCTCTTTCTAATGACTGGAGGTGATAGGATCACTCGGCTTCTTACCTAATGAGGAGGAAGCAGAGGGGGAAGATGATAATGGTGGAAAGGATTTATTGAACATGTCTCCTTCTCAAGCTATATATAATAATGGACTGAGATCTGACCCCCGACAGAAGTCGGAGGTCAGATGAGAAAAAGGAAAGAAGGGAGATGCAAAGAAGAGGAAGAGGAGAGGAGATTACACCTATCTGCAGAGAACTTTGAGCAAAGAAATTTACCTTTGGAGAATCCTAGCCGCCACATCCAAAAAAATTTTACCTAGCCTCATTCTGCCATCCAAGAAAATCACTAGCCGGTCGATCTCAGCGCTCCGTCCAAGAACCCTCCAAACCAAGCCTCCCTCACCTTACCGCTGGACAATCCACTATGCTGAATCCTGTATTGCAAAATTCTCCATCCGAACTCTCCAATCTCCATGAAATCCCATTCCCTCCAGCTAATTTCCTCCCGCAGCCATGAATTGGATCTCCATCCTACAGCCGAAGACCTCTGGCGAACCACTCTCCAATACTTGATTCTTCCTTCCCAGCTAACCTCTTTCCGTCAAAGAAACCTCCGGCCGGACCTAGATCACCCGAAATCCCATCTCCCAATTTTCCCTTTTCAGCCCTTTCCCGTCCATCTAGCTACAGGTCCTACACTATAGCAGAACCGAAAATCCCCCCGTTTGCTTCAGATTTCCCATCACATACTGTAACACCACACTGTAGCACGGCATACAGCATCGGTACTATAGCGAGAGCGACGCTATAGCGCGAGCACTGGATACTGTAGCATCGAAAATAAACTTCATTTTTTTTTTGTCCTATCTCATCTGCTGCATTACCCGAAAATCTAAGCCTCTATTTCCAGCCGATCAAGGTCCCTACAGCCAGCCTTCCTACCTTTGACCCAATTCCCGCAGCTGGCAATCCTCTCAACCAAACCAAGACCCTTTAGCCAAAACGAATTCCTAAAAATTCATACAATTTGCATTGAAATTCATGTCAATCATCATCATCACTCTGACTTTTGCACCGAAGAAAAAAATGAGATGAAATTTTTAAAATTTTAAGTACTCATTTATATTATTTCAATAAAGTGGGAAAATTGAAATTTTAAGAATTTGGAAATTTGAATGTCTCTATCATGGAACTTGATTCTGACATGAGATAAAAATCCTCCTTCCATCGATCTTAGATCCGGAATAAGAGAGAAGAACACGATCACGTTAATTACATTTTAGGCATTTTTAATACTCGAATTCTGCAGAAAACTTAAGAATTTTAAAATCTGAAGGCCTCTGCTGTCGAACTTTGTTATGGTGTGAGATGAAAATCCTCTCTCTGTTGATCTTAGAAAGGGAGCAAGGGAGAAGAATGTGATCATGTTAATTACATTTTAAGCATTCTCAATACTCAAACTCTATCGAAAATTCAAGAATCTTAAAGTCTGAAGGCCTCTGCCATTGAACTTAGTTTCGATGTGAGGCGAAAATCTTTCATCCATTGATTTTGGATTCAGAATAAGGGAGAAGGGTATTTTTGCACTAAACAAAATTTATGAAATCTAAGACTACTAAGCCGTTACGTTGTCAAAATTTCTATATAAAAAAAGAGAGTTAAATTCCCTAAGAAATTACCCAAGAACATAGTCTCCTAACTCTTAATGCCTCGATAATGGGGTACATCGCTATGGCACTGAGCTCTAGGAAATTTGAACCATTAGCATCTCGCTTCGCAGTGCCATAACACCTTCCATGGAAGCAAGGCATTAAAATTTGTGCCACAACGCTGAATCTTATGCCACAACACTACCTTCTCGGACTATAGAGTTGAAATATCTATTTCCAATGCCACGATGCTACACTTACAGTGTCGCAATGTTGTATCAATTGTGTACCATTACAGTACCACCTTATTTGATCTTTTCCAGCCCAAACTCTATCGCTCAAAACTGAAGCATTGGTACTTAGTGTCGAAGTATTGGCCAGTCAACGTTGTATCGCTATCTAGACAATGCCTAGGACCTAACTTCTCTAATTTTGAGCATGAGTTCCACCGTAGAATGCCTTGGCGTCCTTGCAATGCCTACATTCCAGCACCAAGGCACTGATATTACATCGACGAGATGCTGAGTTGTTAATGTTGCCAATCTCGTAAAATTCATTATTTAATTAAAATTTTAACTTTAATCTTGGAGTAGCCAAACAATAATTAAAAAATAACAAATATAAATTTAAGTTCATAAATTCAAATCATAGATCTAATCTTCTACTAGCAAATAGTTTAGTTGATAAGGTATACCCCAATGATGATTGTGTTAATCAAGAATATCAACCAGAGGGGCTATTGTTATTAAAGTATTTGAGATATTAATGCCTAATTATCTCAAATTTAAGTTCTCAAAATACAAATCAAATCTGATCTTGTATTATTAAATTAATAGAATTGACAGTATCTAGAATACTAAGTTAAAATCAAGTATGCTTACATACTTCAATGATGGCTGTGTTGATTATAAATTTCAATCGAAGAGGATATTTTCATTAAAAGTTAGTTGAATTTTAAATTAATTTAATATAAAATTAAGTTTCAGTTAAATGCAAATTTAAGTAAGATGAAATTCATTAAGAAAATCTTTACTCACAAAAGCTAATATCATGTCAAATAAATTACTATAGTCAAACTCAAATAATCTTATGCCCAAAAATATGTGGCTAGTGTGCTCTATCATCGTGGACTTTCCCAAAAATAATACTGCATAAAATGCGATTATGATCGTAGTCTTCTAATTAGGTGGTTTGACCCCAAAATGACTCCACTATATTTTAGTCATGAATGTTGCTCATGTTTTTTCTAATGGCTTGTCCCTTTGAGTTATGAATGATAGGGTATATTTGATAGACATAAAATCTTTTATCAGCTAAGGTAGACATAAGATTTTCCCTTTAAGACAAACATCAATCCAAGTCTACAATGATTGCTTAGGGCGACACAACTCATGGTTGCTGACAAGGATCCTTTGATCAAGTTGGGTTGACTATCTCTTCTAATTAAGTAGACTAGGGACCATGACAGCTCAGGTTGATAAAATCATATGATCTTGATCGAGCACGTCATCATATCATTAAACATATGCTTTAAACTAATAATTGATGAATTTTATAAATTAATGATACTCTACCTACTGCTACTATATGCTAAGTAATTGGTGACCTTATGACTAGCCTTAATCGAAGTTCTCTCTCACCAATTTGGGAGGGGTAATTAATTATAGGTACTTGTACCTATATGAAACCTATAACTAGATCTAAAGTCCTCATAAAATGAGAATGAAATCTCAGGGTAGTGCCTAATCCATTAATAAAATAAATTTATCTGCCTTCTAAAAATTTCGTTAGGCACAAATCTAAACTCTTTTTCATTGAGAGGCCGGACGCAAATCTTTGGAGCTCACAAATTTTTGGAATCTTCTAACAATGAGGCCTAAAAATCTTTGTTGATCAATTAGAAATGACAAATTCTATCATGATTTATTATTGCATCTCTTGTGGTGCTTCTGGTAATCGCCCTTATGTGGTGTATTTTGAGGTGGATGCAAATATATGGTAATGTAAATTGTCAAAGATTGGGAGGTAAAACCATTACACTATTAGCACATCCTAATGCATCATAGGGTATATTAGGATTTTATGCTGCTTCCTAGATGGACCTTCTGCCTGAAAGTGAGATTTCTTGCAAAGCATTAACTGAGGGCAGATGTCCTATTCCCATTTTTTAACATATGTAATCTCATGATGCCCCCATAGGAGTCAACCATGGGGCTCCAAAATTATTGAGGAGGTGTTGGAAAAATGTTTTAGGATCTTAGAGTTGGAAGGATCATGGGATGGTGTAGTAGCAAACAATGGATCATCATCCATAGTTATGTTGATTATCAATCAAAATTTCTTAAATAGTTTTAATGGCTAAACAGGAGCATCAAAAGATGTGCATGCATGATAATGGTTCACATAAGTTTAGGCTAGACCAAAACTTGATATATAGATATATATATATATATATATATATATATATATATATATATATATATATATATGGCATGAAGATAGAGAAATATGAGGTGGATATCTTAAAATTAGCTTACTTGGGTTGATGGGAAGGAAAAAAAAAAGAAGTGAATGTTAATAAGAGATCAGGAGAGATATCATTAGGCATTGCACCTATGCATGAAATGGGTTTTTAAATAGAAAATATTTTTTATTTTTATAAGCACCCCTCCTTATTAGATAATCGTATTTAGAATTACCTTTCTCCCACCTCTTTCATTGTGAGGGAATTTTGATGATGTTTGCCTTTAATCTTCCTGGATTTGATTGTTGCTTGTCAAATAACATTGCATATTCTACACATTTGGGTTGGACATTATGCTTGAGTTTGTTCCTTGTTGTTGGACTAAGGTTATCATTATCAAACCTCTAAGGTCATAGTTATATTTCGATAAATTAAACTATATGAGATCCTATTGCATATCACCTAGGTGTTTTGAATAAGAAAGCTCAAGAATGTAATGAGAATAAATTTATCTCCTTTATTAATAAATTGAAATTAGTTGTCTTAGTTTTTCTTGAATTTCTAATTTTGGATTTCCATAAAATTCATTGAAATTTGGCCTTGATTAAAATCTATCCAAAAACTTGCTTAAATTTTAATTTTTGTGTTAATTTCATATAGAGTCCTTTAAAATTTGGCCACAATTAAATCTATCTTAAAACTCGCATATATATATTTTTTTTATTTAGTACAATTCCATAAAGTTGGTTAAAACAAGGCTGAAATCATTGAAAAAAACCAAGTTCATCTCATCCCACCAAGAGCATTAAAATCGATATTTGACCAGAGCTATCAGAATTATGAAAATTCGTTCCAAATTATTTACACTCATATAAATTATTACACTTTAATCTTCCAAATTTCTTTAAAATTATGTTTTAAATATATTAGTTTTTAGGTATTTGCTAAAAATATTGAATTAGTTAAAACCAAACTAAAATTACCTAAGCCATCCAAACTAATACTTTCTCAACAGGATCAAAATGGGAAACAGAGAATGTGTTTAAAAACTTTATTCAAAACTTCAATAATTCACTAGGGAAAATAGACCGGAAGGTTATCATGTTCCCCACAAGCACAATAAAGCTGGTCCAGGAAAACGATAGAACAGCAGCCCAATCCACATGAATGTGCTGCCTCATCCGCAATTCTTTTCGTTGTAAATGTAGTTATGGTGAAAGTCCACCCAAGAGAAGTACGAAGTCATTTTCTGTACAAACAAACAGATAACATATTTAATAAAAAGAGAAATCATATACATGTTTAACTGGCCTCAAAGCAATATATTAATAGCTACAGAGCTAACCACAAATTATTCTACTAATTTCGACCATTAGGGAAAGTTTTGGCTTAATCTAATCCACATTGAAACAGCTAAGAAAAATTATTGGTTGCAAGTTGACATTCTCATATCTGCTTTCCAACTAGATTTCGTGCAAGTTGCAGAGTGGGGGAAACTCCACTTTCTCCTGTTATTATTGGATCTCAACCTAAGGGCGATTCAATGAGAAAAGTTGAATGAAAGCAAATTATCACTGGTTTCTTTGAAAATAATGAGTACCAGTTGGTGCAGCAGTGTACATGTCTTTAACTTTACTCTTACTCAAAAACCACTGAATACTTGTCAAAATTTATACACAGCTCAATCCTCGCTCTATATTTACTCCCTTCACCAGCTTCCATCAGCTATTTTTTTGAGGGGAAGGTGTAATCCTGGAATCTTATCTACTGAAACAACTCAATGAAGATTCTCAAGGGAAACCTTCCACTCTCCGTAGTGGCGGTCGTTATATGCACAGTGGCATTTGCAGGTTTAATTTTCACAGAGGATCTCTGGGCTATCACTGGTACATCAATATTTAAGCACAAATCCTGTTTTAAGAAGGAACAAGTGACAAACTCTACTAAGATTACCACAGGTAATAACTACTTGTGCAAGCATGGTTTGCATGGCTGCATAAGCTAAGATAATCATCTGACGTAAATTCACTGGTAATCATCAGAAGTGAACGAGAAGCAGATGGTCACATCATTTGACGATGATTTCATTGACGAAGATAACACTTATTTTGATTCTCGTCAAAGTTGCAGCATAGAGAAGGGGCAATGGGTCTTTAATACTTCAGCAAAGCTATTGTATACAGATGAGATTTGCCCATATTTGGATAAGCAAATAGCATGCTTAAAAAACGGACGGCCAGACAATGACTACTTGTACTGGGAGTGGCAGCTTGATGACTGCGTATTGCCAAGGTTAGTGTAATTTTACTGTTTCTTTTCAATCAGCAACAGAAAGAAAGAATCTTTATTATATTATTTGCATTTTGTTTCAGGTTTAATGCTGTAGCACTTCTTGAGAAAGTCAGAGGAAAGAGGCTGATGTTTTCGGGAGACTCACTGCAACGAGAACAATGGCAATCCCTTGTCTGCATGGTGGAGTCTCATGTACCACCAGATAAGAAGTCAATGAAGCGTGGTCGAACTCATTCAGTATTTAAGATTGAGGTAATAATTCTACCTCAAATCAATCAAAGATTGAATTTTTTCCTGCAACTGATCACATAGCTTAATTTCAGGACTACAATGCTACGATCGAGTTCTATTGGGCCCCTTACCTGATTGAATCAAATTCTGATGAACCTATCATCCCAGATACGAAGAAGAGGATATTAAGAGTGGATTCGATAGCAAAACATGCTCAGTATTGGGTAGGAGTGGACTACTTAGTCTTCAATAGCTATGTTTGGTGGACCAGTGACCCCAAAATGAAGTCCTTGTAAGTTCTATCTTCTCAAATCATAAATTTCATTTTATTTTAAATTACGTTGTTATTTTGATGAAGTTTCTTTCAAGGTGGGGATCATTTGCCAATGGAGAGGAAGGGTACGAAGAGCTGGATGCTGTAATTGCTTTCAGGATGGCACTGAAAACATGGGCCAATTGGATAGATTCCAACGTGAACAAAAGCAGCACAAGGGTCTTCTTCACTACAGCATCCCCCACACACATGAGGTATCCATTTCTTTCTCTTATTGTCCATCTAGCTGAGCAAATTATTCAATCATAAGAGGTAAGATCTATCAAATATATACTTTTCTCAACTTGCAGGAGTGCAGATTGGAAGCAAGATACACCAACTAGATGTTTTAACGAGACAAGGCCAGTTACAGGAAGAGAATACTGGGGAACTGGCTCTAATAAAAGGATGATGGAGGTGGTTTCAAGCATAGTTGGGAGGATGAAGTTCCCTGTTACGTTCATCAACATAACACAGCTCTCGGATTTTAGGAAAGATGGTCATGTATCAGTTTATACCGGAGAACTCTCAGACAATCAGAAGTCTGATCCACATACATACGCGGATTGTATTCATTGGTGCTTGCCTGGAGTCCCTGACACATGGAACCAAATATTGTATGCATATTTGTAAAATTAAGCAAATTAAATATCAGTGTCATAAGTTGGCTGGCTTAAAAATCAAGCAAGAGTTTTTTGAATTAAATGTGGAAAAAAAATTGTGTATTCAACTAAGAGTAAATTATTTATTGATCAACAAATCAGGAAAAATCAAGCACATTCTACGCCATGAAAAAGAGGAAAATCATAAACTCAGTGATTCTTTAGGTTAGCTCGGCAATCATGAATGGCCAAGGGTATGAACACCGAGAGCAGCTTAGCCTGAGGGGTCCAGGTTGTTAAGTCATTATTAAATCCATTCAATGGTCCCTGGCAGTGTTGGAGGCAAAGTTTGGGCCACCCATCAGCTTTGGAGAGTCCTGCAGAAGCACATTTGATTTATGATCTTGAAGGTTATGAAGTATAGGACACGAAGAAAGGTGAATATTACTTTTTCCCGTCGCAATATTAGGCTCCTAAAGATCATTCCGTAGAAATATGCCTCTTAAATTCCAAGAAAAAGAAATATGCCTCTTCAGTTTCTGATATGCATTATGAGGATAGATTAGGTCAGTTTTTTGCGATATTTATCAGTCACCTAAGCATTAAAAATGTAAAAGTGAGGATTACAATAAAAAAGTAAAAAAAAAAACAGTGAAGCTTCTGATCATCAAATTAAATTTTGAGTCACCAGCTCTTCTCTTCATTTTACAACTCTCAAGCAACCTTTATTTCGTCGTTACCACAATATAGGATGTTATTCCCCTTCATATAATTTTTCAAGGGACAGGAGCTCGGCTTCCTTTTTTCTCCAACCACTAGCAGCTCTAATTAGAGCTTTAGTTAATTGACTAAAATAACCAGCCTAGTTTAAAGTTGTTCGATTAGTCCGGGTTAAGGCAGATTAGGCAGTTCTTTTAAAATATGACTTTTGTTTGAGGCCAAGTGGACACTACTGATGGTCACTCAGACAGTAACAAATCCTTTCAGCATAGTGAACTTCACGGCTAAATGTCAGTTGATTCAATTGCTCGAAAACCATCAAGTGACGGTCATTTAAGTATAATATTATAGGCTGATGGAGCACAAAACAATGAAATATATTTTCTTTATCATGTAGGACTAGTAATCACCTTAAGTTGCTTTAAAAGGATAATCGCAGTGGTCATTATTTTTTTATTGTACTTGTTATCTAGTTCCTTGGTTCATTAAAAGAAGAAAAATTTATAGACATCACACAATTCTTATATATTTATATATATAGTATTTAATATATATATATATATATATATATATATATATATATATATATATATATATATATATATATATATATATTATCAGAGATTTTTTATGAATGAAAATGTGTATTTCACTCTAGAAGAGTAAGTGATAGTGATATTTTTAGTACAATATTAAAGATTTAAGTATTATATAAATGTTAAATTTAGATGTTACGATACATAAATACATAAGTATCATATGGTATGTATGTAAATGCCTTAAAGAATAAATACTTCCTCGAGATAAATAAGGGAACCACCTCAACTATGATATTTAAGTGCTATGATAAATGTATTTGTGTAGTCAAATTTTTATATTTAAATTATATTTTTTTATCCTTATTCTGTATTTAAACAAGTTATTTGCTGTTTATTTTGATGTTATTTCAAAAAAAAATTAAAAATAAAGGAAATGACAAAAAGTAAAGCCAGCATTGACATGAACTATTTTGAAGCAAAGAAAAGAAAGGTCAACATCTAGACATTGTACTAGTGGCCTTGTAATAAGATCAAAATTTGATCCGGATAGAAATGCCAACACCTAAGTGTTGGATTCTTAGGGCCCCTGTGCTGAGGACTTAAAAAATCTTTGGAGAATCCATCAGGTATGCATATAGAGCGCTTAGGTGCTACAAACACAACGCCGCAATGCCAATGAGCCCAATAATTAAGTAAAAGATAGAAGAGTTAGCATCTAGGATCTACCTTCACAGCACTGTAATGCGATGACCTGATGGATATAGTTTAAGCAGTTTTGACAAGCACTTTGGGTGGTTTTCGTACTTGTTTCGAGGGAGCAACCACCACAACAAAGTGCAAGCTATAAATAGAGATTAGTTGGCTGCTTAAAGAGGTTTTTCTTGGTGGGAGTGTGAGTGTGGCTAAGTGTGAGAAACACTTAGAGAGTGACACTCTAAGTATAGTGTGCATGTATTAGAGTTTGTGTTTTATTTAGTGTGTGAGTTATGTGATAGAGTGTTATTCTTGCTAGATGTACTAAGAAGAAGATCTATGTCAAGGATTTGTGATAAGGGTTGCTTTTTATTTTCACAAGGAAGCATAAAGAAGACTGTCAAGAAGGTGCTTTGAAGATTTACTCAGTTCTCTCTTCCCTTTGCTTTGGTAATACTGGCATCTTATTTTATAAATTTAAATATGTTCTTCTTCTTCTTTAATATAGAGCACTAAAACATAAAGTGTTCTAGATTTTTGCATTTTTTTTTGTTTTGATGTTATTGTATCGAATGTGATGTTTGAATTTATATAAAAAATTTATTCATGTTTTATATGAAAATGTGTTTGTTGTTCCCTGCACTTAATTTACTCGCAATTTAACCAATTGTGAAGATAAAATAAATTGTGATATAGAGATATCGTAAGTGTCTTAGAAGAACACTAGGAAAAGTAGATGGATTTACTAAATAGACATATGCATATTATATTTTTGTTCTGTAGTCACTAATAAGGAAATTTAGTGAATACAATCACTTAAAATTTAATTAGACTACTAGGAAAACTAATTAAAGGAAGTTATTTGGTTAAGTTAATATAGGCATAAAAGGCTTAATACTTATGCTCCTAACTAACACTACAAAAATATTTAAAAGAATCCAATGACATTTCAAACAAAATAAAATAAAAAAATATAATAAAATCCTGAGTACTATCTTGAAATTATAAAGAACAACACCAAAGTTTTCTACAAAAAAAATATTAAAAAGATTATATATATATATATATAAAATATTTTTCAATTTCTAATCATTAGGTGTAATTTTAATTTTAGCTTGCAAATTTAGTTGAATAAAAATTAAATTTGGGATAATTAATAATCAGCTTAATCTTTAATGACACACTTTATTTAAATCCTCATGAGAACGATAATCTATTCAATTTTATATTACTTGAATAACATGTGCACTTACGTACATGGGAAAATCCCAATCATACTACGAGGGACACTCACCATACCCTATCAAAAAATGATGTATAGCATCATTATATGCTCAAATTCAATCAAAAGCTCTATATTATTTATTAAGCTCTATATTAGGACCTCATGTCCACATGGTTACTTCTAAAATTTCATTCAAAAATTTTCTTGATTCAAATCCTTCGCAAGGAATGTAATAAAGTAAGCTAAACATGTGATAATAAAATGGCAAACAAAATAAAACAAATTTATCAATCTAATCAATTGATCTCAACCCAAACTAATTATGCTATTATTGTGTGCAAATATCGAAGGAATGATTTACTTAATCTAAAAAAACTAATATGATGAATATATATATATATATATATATATATATATATATATATATATATATATATATATATCAACTACTATATTTATATTCAAGTCTCAATTATATTAGATTGCACAAGCTTAGTAATCTATAGATTCGATCATACATGACACACTACAAAAGTGGAATGATGGTGTACTTATAAGTTTAGACAAAGTAAGGTCTGTTTGGGTCAGATGTAGTGGTAGAGCTGCTGTAAAGAAGTTATTGTTTATGAAGTTGTAGTAGGTATTATATAATTTTTTATTTTTTAAAAAATAGACTATACTATTATAGCAATCACCGGACTCTATTGAGTTAGGTTGAAAAATATTACTTTCTCACTATAGATTTTTCAAAACGTTGTTAGACCACATTTTTCCAAACGATACCTACAGTGCGAAAACACGTCGCACCGCACCATTACCCCAAATGCTACCTAAGTAGTGTAACATGGAAACACATTAGACTTAGTGTCTACTTAACTACACTTTATATATTATATTCAGTAACACCACTAATTATTAATATTTACAAATACTAAATGAAAAGTTATGATGATGTAATATTACAGCTAAATGTAAGGGCATAGAACTTTAGGTACAAATAAGATTAAAAGGTCATATATAAATTTACTATAATAATGATTATTTCATTCACCAAATGATAGATAAAAACTTGATTGAAACATAAACATTAACCAATGTATTATGAAACTTTGGAGGTGACTTTCACCTCTTAATTTTTACACATAGAATCCATAGAGGCAGGGATTCAAGTGATGATTGATTGAAGAAATTATTTCAAATAAGTTACTCGACAATAAAAAGTCAAAAAATAAAACATCATTAATAAAATTGACCTACATCCATAATGGCGAGGAGGTAATAACTTTTCACTATGATTGATTATGAGTTATAGAATAAAAATGTCTCTCTTTCTCTTTAGTATAATGTTCAAAAGATTGTAGAGTTTATTTTTGAGAATAAGAGCTAAAGACAAAAGACAGCAATGTCTCTATGGTGTGATGGAGTGGAGTTTTGGTTAGTGTAATTTCTCAGCAACGTCTATATTTATTGTGGAGACCTAAAAAGTATCCCGTCTCATTTCTCCTTTGATACTTATACGTAGGTGTGTGCCAATGGGTTCAATTGAAACCGAACCAACCGATGTTATTTGTCGGTTTGGTTTTTAAATCTTATAGCTCCTATAAATCGTTATTCGGTTTTCGGTCTTTTGATTGATTTTTTTCAAAAGATTGGATAAATAATAAACTAAAATTAGTTAAAAAGTCAAATATATATATATATTTATAATTTGATTGTAAATGCTTAATTATTTGTATAGATTTATAGATTTCTACTGACTAAGAAATTTTCATATATAAAATTTATTAAATTGCTTTAATTAATTAGTTCATTAAAAATATTTTTATTTTATTTTTATATGCTATTCGGTTTAATCAAAACCTAATCAATAAACCAATTATAATTCGGTTTGGTTAGTCGGTTTATACGTTATTTGGATGGTTGGTTATTTTAAATTATTTGATTTGGTTTGTTGGTTAACAAAAATTCAAGATAATCGAATGATCTAACGCCACCCCTACTTATACGAGTTTACCTGAGTATTGATTGTTTTTACTTTCTTTAATGATATGGTGACACTTTTAAGAGGCATCATTTCTTAAAAATATTTCAAATCTAGCATAATCATTAGCTATAGCTATGATGCCATTCAACTGATTTAGCGTGGCAGTGCTTTGTATTTGATGAGATTCCACATACCAAGATCCACTTGTCGTGTGTGGGATAGGGATCTCATAACGTCTCTAAGATGGTTGCACCACTTTTCGAAGAGACAGGATTGTCTCCAAAGGCTTGTTGAGAAGATCATATGGATCTTAATGATTCTATGGCACATTACACTAAATTATGGCTTGCTGTTGACTTCAATGTCTATTATATAAATTGAGTCGTGAATTCGACGGACTCAGGATACAATAATACTCAAATCAAAGCTGAAATATACTTGACGTCGCCAAAACTAGTCGAAGTGATCTCCGATTGCTGAACGGACTTTGTCATCGCGTTCAGAACATCGAAATTGATCAGAATATACATATTGTACAATTGGACGGTTAACTGATCAAGAGGGAAATCACGCCGCCTACACATATATATCAAGTCGGGAGATTACGACGCTCAAACGACATCCGCTCACGAAATTGATTACGCCGTTAGGTCAAACGAAAACCTATCAAATGAGATCATTCACGCCAATTCGTGACGAGTTCAATTTGAATGTAAGTGATAACGCGTATTTCAATCGACTCGATTGACGACATTAATCAAACGCCTCTAAAATGAAATGGATTACCCGTAAATTCGAACGTCAATTTATCTATATTATGTAGGTTTAATTTTGACAAGATTCACATAAATTTTGACGTGATATTGCAAAAATCAAATATCCAATTTAATTAAATAAAATTCAATTTAATTTTAATAATTAAATTATAATATGATTAAATTATGATTTTTATATAAAAAGAGATTATTGATCAGAGTAAATATTTTTCATGAATACTTCTTAATCATATTCGAAGTTGCATTCAAAATTTTCAAAATTCCGTCTAATCTTATATGAAAATATTATTGAATAATTAAGATAATAATTGACATTAATTAAAAGATTTTCTCCGGTGTCAGGAGAATTTTTGAAGCACCCGAAACTCCCCTCAAGAAAAAAAAAAAGAAAAAACGCACTGCCTCCAACTTTCGTTGCCCTCTCTCATTCTTTCCCTTCGGGCTTCAAACCACCATCCTGTAATCCCCTTAACTGCACCAACTCGCTACCCTTCTGTTGGAACGATCTATTCTCTTCCCCGTCATCCAAACAGTAAGCCCCACGCAAGCCAAAAATTCCTCTCACCCGTATGGCTCACTCTCTTTCTCCCGTTCGGTCTCGTTCTCCCCCGCTCACGCACGCTCCACCCGAAGACTGAAATCCCGAGGGCCTTTATCCATCCATCTCCTCCTTCCAGCCGAAACTCATCAATTCCACGCACCGTAAACCCTCTGTTTTTTCAGTTCCTTCCCCCAATCGAGCGTGTAATCGCTCAGTCGCGCATCTCTCTCTTCTCAGCCGACCGATGCTCCATTTGTGTGACTCCTTGGGATCGAGAATCTACTCCGTTCCCGATTTCCTTCTCCTGTTCGTCCGTTCCAAACAACAGCCGAATGATCTGCTCTAATTTCCCGTCCAGCCGCCGACTAGCAATCCTTCGGCTGATTTCCTACATCGTCTTGCTTTGTCGCAACCCAACAGCCGTCGACTCCTCGATCATACCTGCCAGCGCACTCGCCTTCCTATTTTATGACCAAGAGTATAACTGAGATATAACTCTGCCATCATCAATCACTCTTTTTCACAGTCGAGAAATAACTCCGTCATCAGACGGATTTTCCTCAGCACTATCTTTTGCAACTATTCTGTATCTCCACTTTAATTGGAGTCCAATTCTCTTTGCTGCAGCATGGAGGAAACTCCATCATCAGGCGAATTCCTCTCAATTTTCAGCATTTTCTCCACCTATTTCACCAACCCGATAATTTCTCCAATTCAATTCTTTCAAGCCGAACTCATGAAAAATTATTATTGTCGCTAGTTGTAAAATGTGTGTGTGTATGCTTATTTGTTTTTTGTTTATGTTTGAAGCACTCATCACGCCATCGCAGATATGAGAAATCAAGTATTTCAAAACACCAATCACGCTCATCGTATGCAAAGCTAAATAAATTGCATTGTCAAAAAAAATGTTGTTAAAATTTTAATTAATTTTTGGACTTAGAAAAAAGAAGAAGAATCAAGATTATAATTATTACAAGATAAATGTGAATTTAGAAACTCATAACATAAACATGAACACGGATATTGAATTTGATAGAACTCAAAGGAGCAAAATCAATTAAATATTGGAACGACTCTATTTGATGTTAAATGTAATAAAATCTTAATTGCACACATAGTAAGAAGTTGCTAGTGATGAATTTGAAAGTTTGAGCAAGCATGAATAAGATTTTGCAAGCATTCACATTATATTACATATTAAAAGAACTAGAATGATTCAAACTCAGAATAAATGATTATAAAAAATTTAATAGTTTGCTCACAAGCATAACTTGATGACTTGTCGATAGTCATGAATGCTACACTTTCAAGCCTAAAATCATAGGAAATTTGTTGACTATCATGTTTATGCTAAAAAAAAGAGAAGAAATCCAATGAGATTTATATGAGACTTATGGCATAGCTAAGTAACATGTTGGCAAGCATAGCTAAAGCTCTTTAATGAATGATTGGATTATGTTGTATCTTATGCAACAATGATCTATTGTGGAGCCAAGTAGTTGAAGGGAGTTGCAAGACATTTGCAGCAAACTCAATTGTTCATTCTTGAGTGCAAGCTAAATAACTATCTTGCTTGCATTTACCTCATTAATAATTTAAATGCAAGCAAGAATGAAATGATTTGAATTGCAATACAAGTCTAAAATGCATTCAATGTCACCGGATCTGCAATTTTTCGTACAAGCAGACATAAGGCGATGCTAAATTAAAGTCTCCATGAATTATGAAGCTTCTTTTAATCCAAAAATTAAGAAGAATTTCATTCTAATTATGATTTTCAAAATCAATGATTTCATTAATTAGATGAAAATATCTAAGCTAAAAATATCTGCATGTGCTCATACATAGAGATTTAAAGTACAAATTTTAATGTTCAAAAAGGTTACGCAGGCTAAGTTGAGATTAAATAAATATGAAATTAATCTCATAATTTAGAAATAAAATTACCTAAATTACTAAATACCTGCATGGGCCCCGACACAATGTTGAATGCTTAAACTTAGTATTTGAGGATGCTGCGCGGGTTGCTTCCCGATTTGGTCTTAGGACCGGGTCCGGGTTAACAAAACCTAAAAATCAAATTATTATAAGAATTTTAACTTATTAAAATATCTGAGAAGCTAATTATGTCATATGATAGTAGATTTGATCCTCTATTATTAAACTAATAGAGTCGACAAGATCTAAAATAATAAATTAAATGATCAAGCAAACTCATAAACCCCGATAATGGTTGTGTTGCATGGAGATTTCAACTGGAGGGGATATTTCCATCAAAAATGTGATTTTACTTTCAAAATTTTAATTTCAGATTAAATTAACTTAAATTGAGTATCAATCCAAATATAAAATCTAATATATCACTAAGCTATTAATGGTTAAATGAAATTCAATTCTTAAATACTTAAAGCAAACTCCATTCGATCCACCTTATGCAACTATTTGTTAAAGGTGATGAATTAAGAAAACTCTAGCTCACAAAGGAGCCAATGTCAAATCAAATGTATTTCTATATTCACGCTCAATTAATCTCATGTCAATAAGGATGTGGTTAGTGTCCTCTATTTGCGTGGTTTGGCCAATAGGCTCCACAAATGATGTAGTTATGACCAGAGTCCTCTGATCGGGTGGTTGTTGCCAAATGACACCATTATATTATGATCAAGACTGTAGCTTGTATGCTCTCCAATAGCTTTGTACCTTGAGAGGTGAATCATAGGGTACACTTGATAAGATAAAAAGCCCTCTATCAGCTAAGGTAGACTTAAGCTTATCTCCTTAGGAAAACACCATCCCAAGTCTATAATGATTACTTACATGATGGAACCCATGGCTGCTAATAGGAATCCTTCGGTCAGGTTGGGTCGACTACCTTCTCTGACTAAGTAGACTAGGGAGCACGATAGCCAGGGATGAAGGAACCATGAGATCTAGATCGCGCAATCGTTCCCCCAAACATAGCTTTAAATTAAAATAATAGATTTCATAATTTCATACTCCACTCACTGCTACTATATGCTAGCTATCCATCAATCCATCAACTAGCCTTAATTGAAAGTTCTCTCTCAACATTAAGAGGGGTAATTAACTATAGGTGCTTGCGCCTATAGAAAACCTGAAACTAGATCTAAAGTCCTCACAAAATGAGGATGAAATCTCTAAGTAGTGTCTTATATACTATTTCATCTACCTTCTAAAAGTTTGACTAAATTTAAATCAAACTCTCTTCATTGAGAGGTCAGTGATAAATTTTCATAGAGCCCACAGATTTCAAGTGACTCCGCTGGGGACATGTTTCTCTTTCCATCTTTGGTTGGTCAAATTTGGAGTATAATAGTACTGGAGTATAAGTAATCAAAATTAAAATTTAGTCATAAAAGAACCTCTAATGAACTTAATAGTTTGTTGAGTATGATTTAATTTCTTGAATTTTTTTTTAAATATGTTATTTTATTTTTATTCTGTTGTATCTCTTCATTTTGCAAGTATGATGTAGAATATTTATTTCTGATTATTGACCCCCATCTTTCATTTGTGCATATGCATATGTAGAAAACCCCTTTCGTATGAAGCTGAGCCGCAGGTCTAACATCCGTCTAGCTAATGCTATCATCAACACTAGAGATGCTAGAGCTACCATTCAATTTGGTAGTGTAGAATTTCTAGCAATTACAGTTAAAGCTAATGTCACATCGTCGATACCGATCGCACATTAGCGCAAATGAGAAAAATTTACTGAATATTGAAGCTCCCCAAAAGAGAGCTTCTGTGTTTCAAAAATTATGATATTCTGACACTTTGACTATGGAGAAATGTTGTTGGGCAGAAAGTCTCAGTTATGCCTGTAAACACCACTTTACCAATTGAACCTTTCATACTAGGAAAACATGATCATGAAGCTTCTTCATATGGAGAAAAATTAACAAGAAAGAAGAAGAAAGATGAATGGTGATCTACGAGCTCAACAACCGTTGTCTGAATAACATGCCATGTTGTTAGCTTCAGAATCAAAAGTGTGTAATCCCATCCAGAATAAATTTAAAATCCTAAAATGGGTAAAGAAGAATAGCCCTACTGGTGAGCTAAGCAATCTTTTTGGGACCGACCACTGCATCAAGCTCCGATTCCCCGAAATAAAAATCCTGAAACCTTATTTGCTAGAGTGTATCGAGTGCTGAAGGTTGCTAAGAAAATAGACTTAATGAAAAGAAGGGTCCAAAAACCTATGATAATCAAAGTTGATAATGTTTCATCTGGTAGACTACCACCTATTATGGGAGCTTGTGACTGATTCAAGCAAATCCCATACAGTGAGCATCAAAGCGTGACACCCCAATCACATATCCGGGAATTCGCTTTCGAATGGTCTTGACGGAAGGGCAAGCAAGCTTGGAGGCCAAGGCCCCAAAGAGAAACTATTGAAAATAAAGGAAAAGGTGTGACATATGGTTTGCACTCCCAGAAATCTGCCAATGATAAGAACCGACAAAAATGGGTTCAAAAGAAAAAATCTTATGATGATGAATTATAGGATGGTCAACACTAGTGAACATTCTAGGGAATTCCATCATCGGTCAACTGAATCTCTACAAAAGAAAGTTGACTTTGATCGTAGCCCTTCGGTTGAAGAGAGGTTTGTCTCGAATACGGAGCCAGAAATTCACTAGAGGAGATGTTTTGAAGTTATATTACAAGAAGATGAAGAATATGATGAGGATATTATGGAAGTGGAAGTAGTGTATGTGGTACAGCACATCGAAGAACCATTTGGTGCATGACAGCACCAACATATACGGTGTGGAACTGTACCTCCTATTCACATTGAAGAACTAGCTCTTGAATAAATAGAAGGGGGGGAGCTTCAAGCATGTCCTCGGGCAATGTAGAGGAAGAAGAACTAGAAAGAGAAGAGGATAACTCTTTTTTTGCTGACACTATCACATTAGCCCAAATACAGAAATGAATGCAACGATAGATGAAGGCAAAGGATAGGGAGATCATCTAATTAAATGCAAAGATGAATCAAATGATGGCACAAATAAATGTAATGCTACAAATGATGCATAGAAATATATGAACAATGCTAGCATATATTTCGCCTATCAACCATCTGACAACTAAGGTTACACCTATTGATCCACCAGTTGACTCAGTGCCTCAAGCTCCTGAAGCATAAAATGCACTCGAGGGAAGAAATGATGTCAATCAACTAGCTCTTCAACCCATCCCTCAAGATGTGCCTAACATATCTGAGCCCATGACAACAACTCAATTGAAAATCAAGTGTCATACCCTAAAGGTTATTCGGTGCCTAAATTCAATACATTCAATGGCACTGGAAACCCCATATAACACCAAGCATAATTCAAAGCAACATGTGACAATACATGCAATGATGCACTACTGTTCTGCCAGTTGTTAGTAGTTTAATCTTAATTGCTTTTGAATGGCATGCTGAATTGCCTAATGACTCGTCAAGATTTTTGTTGCATTAGAGATGATGTTCATCAAAAGATTCGCCAATGTGACTGAAAGGATTATAAATGCTGACCTTGCATTAGAACGAAGAAAAAAAGATGAGTCAGTGACTAAATTTATTTCATGTAGGAAAAATATGAGCATGAAATGTAAACAATAGCTAGAAGAAGAACTTGCAATTCAATTATTGATGGGTAATATCGATGATAAGATGGCATCATATTTATGCATGGCCTCTAGCTCAACATTTCAAGAATTATTGGACCAAAGTGGCAAAGTTTGAAAAGCAGAATCACTCAAAACTTGATGGTCACTCAGAAAAGGTAAAGAAGAATAAATTCTTAGACTCAAGGAAGAATGAGTCTCACACAACCTCCTACATCTCGAGCAGTGGAAAGTGAGCAACTTACAATGTTGATAAAGAAAATAGTCTGCTTATGTAGATGAAGGGGGAAAGCAATCAATTAACTCCCAATCAAAGCAATGAATGAGAGATGATGAGCAAGTGCACTTATCTCTAAAAGATGAATAAGGAATACTCTTTCAAAAGGGAAAGTGTGGGTAAGTTATTCTGCCAAGTGCTTAAAGCAGGATTGGAATTGTCGGAATCCAAAAGACCCAAAGAGTCAGGTCAAACTAATAATCCAAAATATTGTCCATATCCTCGGGTAATTAGCCACTCGATTGAGGATTGCTTTGTTTTAAAGGATTGACTGGAGAGAAAATATAGAAGTGTGAGTTCACACTATTTGATAGTGTTCTCGTTCATCCTAAAAGAGAATCTTCCAGAGTGGTTACATCCACTTCAGTGCCATTAATGAAAGAGAAGGAAAAAAGAAAAGCAGTACAAAATGTGCAATGGGAGATAGTAGTCTCTAAGAAGACCATGAAAATATTGAAGCTGTTAAAAGATGTCCCTAGTGCTAAGTGGAAATCACCACTTGAACCTATATTGGACTTAAAATAAATACCTAAACTAAGCATTTTAGCTTCTCAGTGGCATTTTGATAAGATTACTTCATCACGACACGAGGAGCAGTTAGCTAAATGTAGACCTCATAAATTAAAGAAGTTGGCTAAGAAAAATAAGAGTAAATAGAGAACTATAATTCAAAATATCATCAATAATCTAGAGAAGTATCATCAACCGATGAAATAGACTATGAGGCTGCTGATTACAAGTCAGGACTTCAGATCACTAAGTCAAATGAAGAAGAAAATGATAATAAAAACTTTCTTCCTAGAGAAACGGGTCGAGTTATTTTGGTGGTGTTGAACAAACCCCAATATGATCTATACCTGGATAATTGGAATCAAACAACTTTGACAAATGCAATATGAAAAAATGAACTCAGAAAGTTTGTTCGGCCAAGTAGGAAAATTCCAAAGGCAAAATTTTTAAATTAGGCTTAATGCTAATCTTAATCAGTAATTTAGGCACAAAAAAAATTAACATAATAGGCCTGTGTGGTTGAGCGGACTAGCCCTCGTGGATACGTTGGTGGTATGTCCGTGACCGACTCATCCTTATTTCAAATGAAAAAAAGCGAGGGGGCTGATCTGCATTTTCTCTCATAGATTATTTCGGTACTCCATAAATCCGTTCGCCAAATTTTTGCCCAAGCTCACCGTCGGCCAAGGGGGAGGTCGTCGCCGGCCAAGGGAGACATCACTGTCGACCAAGGAGTGCACCACTGCCGGAGACCGGTATTTTCATCGTTTGTCGTCGATTTAGGTATTTTTTCCCTAAATGCTTAATTTGTCCTAGATCTTATTATGTATTGCTTTGTGTTGTATGATTTGCTTATTTACTTGTGTTGTTTGTCTAGATTTGTATGTTTTGTATATTTTATAAATTTTAATGTAAATTTGTATATTTGTATGTTTTGTATATTTTGTATATATTATGTTTGGTATAATTTGTAAATTTTAGGGTGTATTTATATATTTTGTAAATTTGTCTAGATTTATATGTCTAGATTTGTAATTTTTTGTTAGGCTAGATTTCTATATGCCCGCCAGAGACTGTTCAATTTTTTGCTTTGTTATTGTGATGTTTACAGCTTTTTGGGTATGAGCTTGCCAAGTTTTGATTGTTGTTATTGTTGGTGCTTTTGGTATGAGTGTTATTGTTGGTGGTGATGTTTTCGATATGAGTCTTGGTATAGTTGTAGGTGTTTTTGAAGGAAGATTGAAAAGAGATCAAGAGAGCAAGGAAGAGTTGATCAAAATAATGAATCTAAATTATCTTTTCAAATTACTTAACTTATAAATAAAAAGAGACAAAGGAAGAGTTCCAACTATGAATTTATTTAGTATTTGAGGAACATAAGTTGTCTCCTGTGATGGAGTTGAGAAATTCTTAGATTCTTAGAAATTATTAAAAATTATTGGGCTTCTTAGATTGTTAGGAATTCTTAAAAATTATTTATCTTGATTAGACAATTGGTAGAGGTTTATTGGGCTTCTTAGATTGAACTAAATGAGATATCTTTTGATGGGTATACATGAACATCAAACTTATGATTTTGGGTTTATGTTAGGAATTGATTTATTATCATATGCGAAGGAAGAATTGCTATTGAGCTTTAAAACATATGATTTTGGGTTTATGTTAAGAATTTATTTATTATTTTGAGATTATAATTACTTTTATTTTATATGTCAGTTTAATTGTGAAAAGATATTGAAATATGGATTCAAAATTAAAGGTTTTGAGTTCGCAAAATAGTTCCAACTGAAATGCAAAATTGTATTATATCTTGAATTGATTATTTTCTTTGACCAGGGAAGAGAAAAGATTCTTACTATTTAGAGTTATTGTTAGTTGAAAATGAGTTTAAAAACTGTCTGCATAGTTCTTTATTATGACGACGAACTGAATATTAGTGATGATTTCTTTCTGATCTATATTGGTGAGAAATATTGACCGATCTATATCCCACGATGGATTAACTTGATGGGGTCACAAAAGCGAATTATGAGATCATTGAAGTTAGACCAAGCAAAGTCATGTGTTAATCTTATAGGTCATTTCCCTATTGTGTTGGATTCATTGCTACTCATATTAGTGATTACAAAGTGTGTGAATCTATAGTTAACGCAGCATCCATGAAACCTGTAGTAATTTATGTTGAAGTTGAGGAACTGCAGTGAGAGGAAAGAGAGGTTGACAGTACTGAGGAGTGTTAGAGAGCTCAAATCAATACTGAATACATCACTTGATTCTCAACTAACTTCTCAAGTGGAAGCGTACGGGTCTGTACCAACATAAGCTACTAATGTAGCTAGGACAAGTTCTAATTTTGTGGGTGATGCTGAAGGTGATGATGGTGATGGGTATGAAACTATGCCTTTTGCAATAAGTAGTGATGGAGATGAAGGGGATGATAGTGATGCAGAGGAGCCTTCTTTAAGGTCACATATCCATCTAACAGGGTCAGAGAGCTTATCAGGGACCACTCAATTAGAACAAGCCAAATAAAGGAGCACTTACTATCTAACAATGAGTACATGCGTATTGCTCAAATAGCTAGAGAATGGGATGAAGAGCTTACATTTGATGGGCCTTCAGATGAGTCAACTTTTGAACTTGAAAGTTGCATTTCAGAAGAACTGTTAGAAGGTATGTGCTTTCATGATAAGAAACAACTACAGTTTGTTGTTCAGGGTTGGTCTATCATCAATCATGTCGATTATGTGATATATGCTTCAAGCAAAGCAAAGTTCACCGTATTGTGCACCCAACATGAGAACCAAGCTACACCTTGCATGTTGCGCTTACATGCAAGTTCAAGTAAGAGATGGGGAAGTGTATGGAGAATTGGCAGTAAAGGCTCACCATATACATGTAGTCATTTAGTCCTCAGTGCCGGATATAGGCAATGTACAACACAGTTTATCAATTATTTTATTCAACTTATAATTAGACGTCAACTGGATTTAAAGCCCAGAGAGATTATGGGCCTTATTAAGTCCAAATTTAACATAAGAGTGTTCTATATGAAAGCTTGGGTTGCACATCATAAGGCACTAAAGGTTATTTTCAATAATTGGGAGGAATCTTACCCATCATTGGAGAGATTCATGTGTGCTTATCTCGCCTATGCCAGATCGACCACAGTGCAATCATCGAAATAGATTCTAATGATTATTACCGACCTTCAATGACTAATTGGCAATATTGTCATCCAATTTTATGTCTTGATGAGACTTTCCTTCTAGGTAAGTACAGTGGGACTCTACTCAGCGTAGTTGGAATTGATGCCAACAATGATTTATTTCCACTGGCCTTCGCAGTAGTAGAATCAGAGAGTATTGAGTCATGGTATTGGTTTCTACAGACACACCAAGACTTAATTCCATTTATCTGTACTAGAGGTGATTTGTGCATCATTTCCGGCAACATGAGTTTATGCGGCAGGGAAAATATTACCATGGGCTGTACATCACTTTTACCTGAGGCATTTGAGAGAGAATTTTAAAAAAGCAGTTAGACAACTTGGAGTCGGAGACGTTGACTTCATATGCCAGAAAATGTATGTCACATGTAATATTGATGATATCTACATTTTTAAAAGGTATATGACTGATATCAAGAACATCAAACAGGAGACCTACGATTGGCTTGTATCAAGGGATGTACATCAGTGGTCTCTAACTCATGATGATGGGTATAAGTATGACACTATGACCACAAATGCAGCTGAATGCTTCAACAGTGTACTTAAGCGGGCACATGGCTTGCCAATTCAGGCACTAGTCTTTGCAATATATTATAACATAGTCACCACGTTCATGAAATGCATTGACTCAACAACATTAGTAGCCAATCAGCATGACTCCATATTTTCTCCATGGGCAAAGGAAACTTTGCAGGGTAATGAACATGAGGCAAGGAGATTTCCTAAGCCAGTACAAATAAACAGTAATGAGTACCAAGTGTTCAATAACACCAGCAAAACGTACAAGGTTGAGTTGTATAAAACTATATTTGTAGGTGTACATGGAGACAACCATAAGCTTATCACTTGCTATGTCCTCATGTCATTCTCGTGTTAGGGTAGCAACATTTAAGCCATGTTCATTACGTATCAGCCTACTACACTTTGGATTACTACTGCAAAACCTACCAGGGAGCATTTCATGTCATCCCTGACCGTTAAAAATGGCTAGAATACATAACTGCTAGGAACTTTCCAAAGTACTATCCACCAAATATCAAGAGGAAGTCAGGTCGACCACGTTCAAATAGATTAAGAAATACTATGGACTAAAATACTACAAGAAGTAACAGGAATTGTAGTGTATGCAAAAATATGGGGCATAATAGAACAACGTGCCTGCAAGCTTAGCGTCGTAGGTCTAATCGTGCACCATCCCAACCTCTATTAAAGCAGCATATACTTCATTGTATAACTTTTAGGGGTTTGTGCTATAAGTTGTTTTAGATATTTTTGTACCATTGTGTTGGGATTACAAGGGTAGGACTTCATCTATGCAATAATGTAACCATAGAGAAATGAGTGCTCTAATCACACTCTCCTTGTTTGTTTGATCTTTATTTCTGTTGGGAAAAGTATTTATTAGTTTTGATTATTTTTTGGGATATTTAGACGAACTTAATTATAAACTTACATACACAATATATGTATAAGTGCTTGAATTCAAGACTTTTTTAGCCCTCTCAACTACTAGGTTAAGGTGCCTTACACAGTTTCAACTATTGATACTTGTGATATGGTTTGAAGTTACAGATCTACATGACATACTTTATCTACTCAACTCAGAAGATTTGACATGTAATATGAGTATATTTTGATTTATAATTATCCAAAGTGGGCTTCTTGAAAGTAGTGAGTATCGGTTAAGATGTCTTCATTATTAAAATTATGGTTCATTTCATGAAAGTAATCTCAGAAATGTTTGTAGTTGAGAGGGCTATCTGATTTGAAAACCTGTTCTATGCATAATGTGTACAAGAAATGAAGACTTCCATGCATAACAATTAGCACACGAAATAGCAATGTGGTAATTTGTTATGCTACCAAGAAACATTTAGTCCCACAACATGAGAGAAGAAACTATACTTTGCTAAATATTTAAAATTCAAAAAATTAAATGATGGTGATTCATTTTCAAGGATTTTAAAACAAGATTTATGATAGATTGTTGAACTAGGATCAACTAATTGTGGACTTAAAATCTTCACCTTGCAACATTGAATTTTTTGTGATTTATGGTTTGTTTTTATAAGGTGGAATGACTATGAGATAAAATAATGCACAGAGACATCGACTTCTTGTAAAAATTTTATAATTAGGTTTGAGATTTTTTTATAATCTCGATATGAATAATTACCTATCCGAGCATTGAGTAAAATTTTTTAAACCTCTAGGCTCTATGTTTCTTTAATAGCGGCAATTCAGTGATAAAGAAAGAGAAGATTTTGGAATTGATTGTTTTGTAGCTGAATTGTTATAGGAAGAAGCCAAGATATGTGGTACGAGTAGTAGAAAAGGTAGAGAATGAGTTGAAAGTGAAGAATATAATGAAGATGCTAGATTTTCATATGGAAATATTATTTCATCAAAGATAACATGTTAAGAGATAAAGATTGGTTTACTGGATTGAAACAAAGATATGCTTTGTGGAGTTCAAAATAATCGAAAAAGATGTATGGAAGGGATCTGGTGGAGAGTTTGTGAGTTGAGTGAGGTCTAAGCCATGAAAATAAAGGAATCCAAAACCTTTCAAATGGGCATGGATGGTGATTTGTTGAAGAGTAGTTCAAATACTGATTTTATAAAGGTAGCCAGTGCTACAAACTAAAATTTGTGAGATGGATTTGCTTGTAGTAATAAGGTGCCAGTGATTTCGAGATGACAATATTTGCATTCAGCAATATCATTTTGTTTTGATGTGTAAGGAGTATTATATTCATTAATAATTCCACAATTTGTAAAGAAATTTGCAATATTTTGTGTGTACAATCAATACCTCCATCCGATTGAAAAACTTTAATACGAGTGGTAAATTGATTTCAATCATGAGTATAAAATCTATAAGTTCTGTGTTTTTTCAGTTTTTGATTGCATTCGATAGCTCCATGAGAATCGTGAGAAGTTGTTAATAAGTAAGACAATATTTGTAGCCCACTTTGGATAATTATCCAAAGTGGGCTTCTTGAAAGTAGTGAGTATCGGTTAAAATTTCTTGTAAACATATTTGTAGCCCACTTTAAACAAAAGCCATGCTAGATATGTGAACTTGAAAATGTTGTTGATACACTTAAGCCATTAGGTGATACTAAACTTGGGCTTCTTTGACTTGTATGTTTCTGCATGGAAGAAGTCATGAAGGACTAACCTACGCCTACTTCATGATCAAGATTGACTACTGCTGTGGTTCAAGAACGTAATCCCGGTCCTCAATAATTTTGTGTTTTATTTTTGGATATTTATCATATTTGCTTGTTGTACATCTGATATTATATTTGGAATGCTGTGGAAATCCAAGTGCAGTGCAGGAATGTTGTTGCATGGGTTGTTAGTATAGGGAGTAAATTGTTGGTTTGTTTTTGCTTGTATTTAGGGTAATAAAACAAAATTGTAGCGCATCGGAATTGAATCACAAATTTTACCCAACATAAAAGTTGTAAAAAATTTTGTTATGATTCCAATGAAATAAAGTTTTCTTGATTCCAACACTATATGACTCCAATACGCGCAAAGTATGATTGTCTTCGAACTTCAAGAGGCGTTGCGCGATTCAAAAACTGTACTTTGGGCCACAATCACAAATTTAGCCCAACATAAAAGTTGTAAAAAATTTCATTACAATTCTAGTGATATAAAGTTTGCTCAATTACGACACCTTATGGCTCCAATACGTGCAAAATATGATTGCTGCTTTGAACTTTTAGCACAGCGCTTTTTGAAGATTCAAAAGTCCCGCGCTTTAGCCATAATAAAAATTTTTTCCCAACATCAAATTTGTAGAAAATTTCTTTATGATTTCAACGATATGAAGTTCGCTCAATTCCAACACCGTATGACTCGAGCACGGGCAAAGTAATGACATCTTGAACTTTCAGCATAGCAAGCTTTTGCTCGATTCACAAAATCACGCATCGGCCGCAATCAAAATTTTTCCCAACATGATAGTTGTAGAAAATTGTGTTATGATTCCAACGATACAAAGTTTGCTTGATTTCAACACTGTATGACTGATAATGCAGCACGATTGTTGCTCGATCTTTTAGCTACAGCGCTATGCATTCTCAAAATCTACGACATCGGAATCACAAATTTTATCCAACATGATAGTTGTATAAAATTGTGTTATGATTCCAATGATATAAAATTCACTCAATTCTGACACCATATGACTCTGATACACAAAAAATATGAATGCTGGTCTGAACTTTCAGTGGTCTTAATTTTGTGCCTAAGGCATACAAATAAGGAAGCAGTACTCGTATTGTGAGGATGGTTGACTTGATCAACCTTCTAGGCATTAAGAAGGCTCCAAAGAAGTGAATTGCTGCAATTTTGGACCCTGTGGAAAATAGCTTGATTGAAGAAAATTGTGCATTGTTCAAAAATGAAGATGGAACATGGTGAGTAATTTATGAAAATATCATGTCTTAACTCAAAATATCTGAACTAATTGGTTTCTTTTGAGTAAGTTTGTTTAAATTTTTTAAGCTTTAAGGTCATAAAATTAAGTGTTGCAAGTGAAGAGGACAAAGCATTAATATGCCACTATGGAGGTTGTTTGTCTAGTTGTTGTTATAGTGAATAATGTGCATTAATAATGTGTTTGGTATGGTTTCATTTTATTCAAATCCTATTAATATAACTGTGAAATCTGGCTTATTTGACAAAACTTTTTTTGTTAACTTCAAGATGTTGCAATCGACCAAAATGTTGAATTCAATTGCTTTGCTGATTATAGCTTGTAAACAAATCTTTGCCTTTGTTGTAGGTATGATGTTTGCCGAAGAAGGTGCTCATCTTGCACTAGAGGCGAAGATGCACAGAAGGGACTGTTGTGGACTACGACCCTCCGCCGGCTGAAGTTCACCCTAGTATGGTGGCGCTACGTGGTCGGAACAGAGCAGCACATCCTGATCTAGTAAGTTTTTTAAGTCAAACTGTGTATATGGGTTGCCCTTATAGTTTTGTCTATTGAACTATAATTCCATATTATGCAGGTTTCTATTCTAGATGCTGCATCTCATTTACTTATGTTCAAAGAATGGCCAATAAACTATCCTAGATTCATGATTGCTTTACGAGCAGCTGGATTGGATTGTGTGTCTTAGATGCAAAACATTCGCTTAGATCACCACCTTCCACAGCATTCATGGAACGTTGGTCTTCGCAGATAAATTCATTTCATTTGCCCATTGGGGAGATGACGATCACATTGTAGGATGTTGCTATGATCCTGGGTGTTTAGATAGATGACCCGCCTATTATTGGGAGGAATGTTGTTGGTTGGGGCAGGAAGTGGGTATTTTGGCTAAATTACTATGATGAGTTGATAGGAGCACATCCAGAGCCACATATCTATCACGATCCGATCCAACCTCATATCACAGTAGAGTTTAGAATGGGGCAGGCGCATGCATAGACCTATTTTCCCTTACGGTAGCATTGGACGTATTATAGGGATTCTTACTTAGATCTATCGGAGCTTAAGTTTAGTGTGCATGTCAGAGCTTACATACTCTTTGTTATTGGATATTTCCTTATGCCAGACACATCTTGTTCGGAGATTCACCTGCAGTATCTGCCCCTTCTGGAAGATATTGACACATTTAGGGAGTTGTCATTATGATCAGCTGTGCTTGTTCATTTGTACAGGGAGCTCCATGAGACAATGAAGTTGAAGCTCAAGAATATAGCTGGTTGCCTACATTTATTGTAGGTATGGGAGTGGGAGCATGTTCATGTAGGCAGACCAACACTACATATTCCATACTCGAAAGATATAGATGGGCTGAGTGTGGGTTGTCGCTGGAATGAAGGGTATGTTCGAGAGATGATGCCAGCCCACATTAGAGTTTACAGAGAAGAACTAGATGGCCTATTGTAGAGTCAGGTATGTTGCATTGTAAGTTTATTTTGGGCCTATTATTGCATGTAGATAGCATAGCTAATATTCATTTCAAATAATACAAGTGATCTGGGAGCCATACAGAGTTCAGATTCATGCATGTGTCGCAGACATATGCTTATGTGGGGATGACATATGGCTGGCTAGAGTACCCTTGATTAGGTGGAAATGGGTTGAGTGACACCTGCCCGATCGTGTTCTCAAGCAGTTTGGCCTTCCACCTATGACTGAGGTTGCACCGATAGATTCTGTTTTCATGCGAGTGGATGGTTGAGGGAAAGCCGATGTGGACTGGGTCGATTACCGCTAGACGTATATTGTGTAGTGGAGAGCAGATGAGATTTAGTTGTGGTGGGAGACTCTGGGGAGCCAGCCATTAATTGATACATGAGATGGTATCAATCTTGGGCTTCACTATATATGCTGAAGGCACCTACAATACCCCCCAGACTCTTTTTACCCTTGAGCTCCTGGAGACCGACTCATGGTAAGCCCGCATTTCATCACTGCAATAATAATTTTTTTTACTAATTCCATCATAATTAGAGTTTTGTCAATGAAATGTGAGCATATCTTGAATATCGAGGACATATTCCAGCGATATTTTGGGAGGGATGAGGACACAGATTTTCAGCAATCAGTCAACGAGTATGAGGGGTTGTGCAGGGAGCTGCGACGCAACATGCATATTTCTGATAGCCGATATGGGGACACTAGCATTCTAGGTACTTCATCATCAGTGCAACCGGATGGGCCGATGATGAATATTGGTCCATCATCTCCACCAGTGGTCGGACCATCTGTATATACATTACACAGCCACCACAGTATTCATACCAGGAAGCTATGTGGTCACAGATGCACCCGTGACAGCCACAAGTCCCTCATACATATGAGCTTCCATTCCATATAACATCCCCGTATGCACTGTATCATGGTTTCTCTCTTCTTATGCTGTCTTCAGTCGATGTACCAAGTGCTACACACCTGGGTTACTCACAACAACCCTCAGGTTGAAGAGGAGGACCAGCATATGGAACATCATCTACGAGACCGGCGGATGACCACACCAACCCCTTACACGCCTGGTAGTGATGCGATACCGCATCACAGGCATCATCGGAGATAGTCATCTACACTATTATCTTCTATCTATATAGGATGTCATTTTGTTGTATCTGTACCTATCTTATTGTATTATGTATTGCATGCATCGTCAGGAAATATTTTCTTATTTTGGTTACTTTAATTTAGAAATATTCATATCTTTTTTGTGCTACTTTATTTATACAGCTTTAAGTGTTTAGAAGAAGTTGTGCATTGATGTATATTTTTTAGTGATGATATTCCCTTTAGTAGTAATAGTAGAGAGATAGTTAGTTTGTGTCGTAAACTTAGTTTGAGTTGTCTTCTTATCCTTGTTTGAAAATGGTTGCATTTCTAATACTAAAACATTCACTTCTCTTATATGAATATAATTAATATGAATAATTATCTCCAAACAATAAGACTAATCTGCTAGCAACACATGTTTGTATGTCATGACTCTTAAAAACTTATTAATTGCACTTCATTAAGAGTGTTTGTTTAGCGTGAGTTATTTGTGCATTTCATCATTGTTCATTTTGCAAAATCTGCTATGTATCGGGCCATAATCATAAATTTTGTCCAACATGAAAGTTGTTAAAAATTTTGTTATGATTCTAACAATACCAAGTTTTCAATTCGACAATCAGATAACTCGATACATGTAAAATATGAAAGTCGCTCAAATTTCATTCGGTGTCACAGCTATGCATTCTAAAATCTCGCAGATCGCCACAATTGTAAATTTTGACCAACATAAAAGTTGTAGAAAATTTTGTTAAAATTTCAACAATACTAAGTTCACTTGATTCTGACATCGTATGACTCTGATACATGCAAAATATAAAAGCTCTAAAATTTCAGCTTTACACCGACACCGTAGTTTTTGCACACATTCATAAAATTTACTGCGTATCAAGCTGAAATCGTAAATTTTTACCAACATAAAAGTTGTAGAAAATTTTGTTATGATTCCAAAGATACCAAGTTTGCTTGATTCTGATACTCGATGACTCTGATATGTGTAAAATACAAAAATTGCTCTTATTTTAAAAAAAAATACAGCCAGTTGCCCGTTGAACGGACAACTAGACCTATTATGTTAATTTTTTTATGCTTAAATTAATAATTAAATTAGAATTAGGCCTAATTTAAAAAATTTTCCAATTCCAAAACCTATAACATCAAAGTCATGCTTAATGGTGTGACAAACATATGCCAGTTCAGAAGAAGACTTATATTTTTCTTGATTAAGGCGAGTCTGAGCCTTCAAAGACATCTGAAATGGGCCTCTTGAAGCTTGCCAGTGACTCTGAAGCATCTATACAGTCCTCCAGGGATGATGGTGACTTTGAAGGAAGCTACATCATCTGAAGAGTCTGAGCAGAATAAAGTAGTCCAAGTACAACTAAGGAGTGGCAAGATACTACCTCCTCCATTAAAGAAAGGGGCACCAAATAAGCAAAAAACCAAAAATTAAGACAAAAATATTGAAGTTAATGAAGATATCATCCCTAAGACTCTAAGAAGAAGATGAATTCAAGCAAAAATCATAAGATCCTATCGCATATGAGAAAGATCCCTGCACAATTGATTGTGTACGAGACTGTCTTGATGTCAAAGGATCTTTGAGAAACGTTAATTCAAGCTCTTAAAGATTCAAAGGGATATGAAGATTATTTTATTGAACAATGCATGACTAAAGTTTTGCAAGCTTATTATCTCTAGATGATCACTTTCTCTGAAGAAGATCTTATGTTGGGGACAACAAAACACAATCTCCCATTATATGTAACTACAGAAAGTGATGCAATTATAATCAATTGAATTCTGATTGACCAAGGTTCATCACTAAATCTTATGAGTGTGTATGAATTTAGGGGGTCCTAGACATTCAACATCTTGGATGAGATAAATTGATGGTCCATGGCTTCAATGAAATAGGATAGAGGACTCTCAGATATTTTATTTTACTGCTTAGGTTTGGATAACTCTATACCCATGCTAAATTTCCTGTGATAGATTCTGACACCTCATTCAAAGCTCTATTACGTCGTGTTTGGCTCCATTAATATGGTATGGTTCCATCTACTCTACATCAATGTATGAAATACATAAGAAACAAAGCAAAACACAAGATTCTTGGCACTATTCAACCATTTACAGTTCATGAGACAAAAATTTATGAGGATACAAAGTATTTTCTTTCAAAAAAAGTAAGCCTCAGCAATCTATAGCTCCAACTTCAAAAACTATGAAGCAACCCAAAGAAGAGAAGGAGCAAAAAGAAAGAAAGAAGGCTACATTAAATCTCTCTAAAACTTATGACACATCACCAAATCTGAAGAGGTATGTTCCTCATTTGGGCAGTGATACAGAGGGAGAAGAAGATATTCTAGTTGAACTCATGGAGAAATGTGAGCCTTTAACAAAAGAAAATGAGATAAATAACCTTGATTATGATTATGATTTTGAGTCCATCTATGCAAGTGAAGTTCAATGTGTCTCTTCTTGAAGGGTTGCTAACCTATTAGTATCAAACAATTCATTCATAATTACACCAGTTCCTCCCTGATATTTCAAAGAAGTCACATCGTGTGATGTTCACAACATTGAGGAACTAAAAATATTTTATGTTCCTCCACTACCTGGGAGCAACAGATTGGGAACTTCATTATATAGAATTGAGGAATGTCAACACTATGATTCTGAATGGCTTATTTAGTACTCAGAGTCTAAAGAGATGGTCCCTAGCAGAATGCCGAGATACTATCCTCTAAAAATCCAAAGGATGATGCACAAACTTGGAATCATTGTTGGAACTAATAGATGGCGAGCTCTCTTCTTTAATAACTTATGGAGTTTAAAGAGTCCACAAACCTCTCGAAGAAGCAAAAATTATACCATTAAGGGTTTCAGATACATCCAACAAAAGCATCATCAAAGGAACACTTGCTATACAATCGTAAGTGAAATTGAAAATGAAGATGACTTTTATGAAGTCATTCTCACAATCGATGGGGAAGTAGAGGCCAAACCAGCACCTGAAGAACTTGAAGATGGTGGGCAGATGTCTACCATGGATGATTTGAAAGAAATTAATCTGGGGACTGAAGAAGAACCCCGTCCAACCTTTATTAGCACCCTTATGCTTAACGATAAGGTTGAAGAAATAAAAATATTGCTTTGTGAATTCAGGGACTTCTTTGCTTGGACATATTCTGAGATGCCTAGCTTATCCTCTGATGTGGCTATTCATAAGCTAGCTATCAATTCTAATTCAATACTAATCAAATGAGCTCCTAGAAGAATGAGATCAGATGTTGAGGAACAAGTGGTCATGGAAACAAAAAATCTAATTGAAGTAGGTTTTAGTTACGAGGAGAAGTATGCAGATTGGATAGCCAACATTGTTCCTGTAAAGAAGAAGAGTGATTAGATTTGAGTCTACATCGACTTTTGATATTTAAACAAGGCATGCCCAAAAGATGATTTCCCGCTCCCTGTGTCGAATTGCTAGTGGATAACACCTCCAACTATGACATATTTTCCTTTATGGATGGATCATGTGGGTATAATCAAATGAAGATGGCTCCTAAAGATGAGAAACATAGATCATTCAAAACATCAAGTGGTTTTTATTATTACATAGTCATTCCATTCGTATTGAAGAATGCCAGAGCTACATATCAGAGAGCCATGACACGCATCTTTGATGAGTTGATTCATTAGAAAGTAGAATGCTATGTTAATGACCTCATCGTTAAAAAAATTGATAAAAAAAGATCACCTTGAGGATTTAAGGATTGTCTTTGAAAGGATCAGAAAATATGATCTCAAGATGAATCCTCTCAAGTGTGCTTTTGGGGTTTTCTCAAGAAATTTTTTTAGATATGTTGTAAGACATAGAGGAATTGAGATTGACCCCAATAAAATCAAGGTGATTATGGAGATGCCACCACTGAAGAACCTTCATTAGCTTCACTCTTTACAAGGACAACTCGCATTCATTCGATGTTTTATATCAAACCTGTCAGGAAGATGCAAACCTTTTGCGAAGTTAATAAAAAAAGAATGCTCCATTCAAATGGGATGAGGAATGTCAATAAGCATTTGAGAGAATTAAAAAAGTATATATTCAATTCACTAATTCTAGCAGTTCTTATCCCAGGGAAACTTCTTATCTTATACACTATAGCCTTAGAGGAGTCCCTCAAGGCTTCACTTGTGCAACACAATGAAGAAAACAAAGAAAATGCATTATACTACATTAGTTGAAGATTAACAGGAGGCACGCTACTCTCCTATAGAGGAACATTATCTAGTTCTTAATGATGAGAACAACATTGACAGGTCATTTAACTCGATAGAGTACTCTTATTATAATTCAATATTACGTACATGCCCTAGAAAGCAATGAAGGGACAGATCTTGACAAACTTGCTTGCTGTACATCCTATCCCAGCTGACTCATTGAGCATATTCTATTTATTAATGAAAGAGAAAACCTGCAAATATGGGAGATGTATTTTGAGGAAGCATCATTGATCAAGCCAGCACAACCTTCGAACTTACCCAAGGTGCACGATATTGGCCTCATATTCATAACACCTGAAGGAGGCATCATAAGACATTCATATGGCTTGATTGAGCCTCAAACCAATAATGAAGCTGAGTATGAGGCTTTGATAACTGGTCTTAAAGAAGCTATTGCCATAGGAATCCAAAATTTGTAAATTTTTGGAGACTCACAGCTAATCATCAATCAAGTTTTGAGAATCTATAAGATCACCAAGCTTGAGTTAGCCTATTATCATAAGAAAGTTCTAGAGCTAATGACACAAATTTTGAATGTTACATTGACTCGAGTCTCTCAACCAAAGAATAGTAAAGTAGGCTATTCAGCTAAACTAGCCAAAGAGATGGCAAGCATGAATGATGAGCATGTGTTGATGAAAGTTTTAACTCATCGAGTTTTACAGCCAGTGAATCCATATTCCCCACTGGAAGAGGGATCATCAAGTGTAAATCAACTAATGCAATTTCATTGATCCTCACATTCCATAGAGAATATCTAAAACTAAACAGCAGAAGCACACTAAAAAAGAACACAAATTCGAAAAACTTTTAGAAGTACAATGAGAAGCCTTCATAGTAGAAGAACTAGTTGATTGGAGACAACCCTTCATCAACTATTTTAAAGAAAGAAAATTACCAAGCAAAAAATCATTGGCCTCATAAATGGAGAAGAGAATACTATGATATGCTTATGTTAATGATACTTTATATGGCATGTCTTTTGATCAAATGTGGCTACAATATTTGGGAAATGAGGAAGCTAGTAAAGTGATATCAAAAATTCATGAAGGACTTTGTGGTGCACATCAATCAAGTCCTAAGATGGAAATCAATCAAGATGATGGGTTATTATTGGCCATCAATGGTGAAATATTATATTGACCATGCAAAAAGGTGTTATGAATGTCAAGTCCATGGCAATATCATTCATCAACCTCTAAATCCACTGCATCCAACAGTCGCATCTTGGCCATTTGAGTGTTGGGGAATGGATATAATCGAACCTATTGATCCATCATTGTCAACAGGTCAGCGATCGACTATTTTTCCAAGTAGGCCGAAGCAGTTCCATTCAAAGAAGTTACTGTTGATATAGTCCTTGACTTCTTCACTCATAATGTTGTCTATAGGTTTGATATACCATGATGAGTCATCTCAGACAACATCCCAATATTTAAGAGTGCAAAGATCTATAAATTCACTGATTGATACAAAACCAATTGGTGATATTAATCAATTTATAATCTAAGAGCCAATGGTTTGGTAGAAGCTTTTAATAAAACACTGATCAAGCTACTAAAAAAAATCCTCATGAGGAACAAAAGAGCGCGGCATATCAAAATGCTTCGAGGCATGTTGAATTCACTTTTTGAGTGAGCTCTCAACTTCCTCATCATAGATCTAGGACACTTATAGACACTAAGAGTTCTTAGTCTTAAGGCACTTCTAGTGATTAGGTGAACACTTAACCTAACCCTAGAGGCTTAGAAGAGTTATCCATAGGAATAGGTTATGCCTAAGGATTTAGGAGGACTTCCACCATATAGCCTAAACCCAATCCTTGCTTCCTTCTTTCAAACCAAATCTCAAATTCAAATTCAAATTATAAAATCAAATCCAACTATCAAATGATTAAAATCCATCATTAACTTCAAATTTCAAATACCTTCATAAGCCCTTTGAATTTATCTTATGGACTTAGCCTTAACCAGGTTCAAATCAACCCCAATCCAATTGATTTTCTCAATTATCAAAGTTAATCTCAAATCAAATCCCAATCCAAATTCCAAATCAATTCAAAATTCAAAGATTGAAATCCATCATTAAATTCAAATTCCAAATCCTTCTAAGTCCTATGATTTTATCTTATGGACATATCCTTAATCAATCACAAATCAAATCCCAATCCAAGATTCCAAATTCCAAATTAACTCCAAATGATTGAAACCCATGATTAAGTCAAAATTAAAATCTATTCCTAAGCCATATGAACCACCTTCATATGCTTAGTCAAAACTCCTTCAAACCAACTCAAACTTGGTTGATTTCTTTATAAATCAATCATTCTTTCATTTATATTCATAGATATAAATGAAATCCAGGTTCAAACCCTTCAAACCAAATCAAAATAAATCAACCCAATTTAAAATCCAAGTTAGCCTTTTTGTCCTACATCCCTAGATTTGGTCAAATTTACTTCCCAAATCACTCCAAACTCAAGTATTTTTCTCCTGAACCATTTACACCTTCATTTATATTCAAAAATATAAATGAAATATAAATCCAAATGACCAAAACCAAACCCAAATCAAATCAAATTCTAATTTTAGCCCTCTTAGCCAAATTCTTGAACTTGGCTAAATGATATCCAAATCAACTCAAAACTAATGGATTTCTTCATGATTCAATCATTCCTAAAATTATTGACCCAAATGTAAACATAAACTATAATTGTCAAACCAAACCCAACTCAACCCAAGTCAAGCCCATGTTGACCCTTTTGCTTGAAATTGTCATATGAACTAAAACCCATTTCACTCCAAATCACTTGAAATTGGATTTATATTTCCATCTTAAGTCCATATGTGAGTTCAACCAAACTTGAATCAAGCCATGATCAAGCCAATTGGCCCATTTAGGTTAACATGACCTAAAAAGACCTAAAAGATATTCTTGAGACAAGTTTCAATCCAACCCAAATTGGATTGAACTAAGCCCAACTAAACCTCACAATATAACCAACAATCATCCTAGGGTGATCAACCACCTTGAATTGGGTCAAACTAAGTCAAATCTAGCCTTTGACCAAGTCAACATTTAGCCCAAATGAAACCCAAACTAGCCAAAATCCACCATATGCCAAATTGATTAAAATCATCGATTCAAACTCACTCATAATCAATGATTGAACATGATCAAATCTTCACTTGAGCCAAACCAAGCCTAATTGGCCATTTGACCCAAGTTAACCCAAATTGGCCTAAAAAGCCAGAATAGGTCAAATCATGATTTAATCCAAATTGATTGCAACCAATGGCTCAAGTTCATCCCAAAGTGATTATTGAACTTGACCAAAATCATAATTGAGTCCAATTTGACCAATTAGTCAACTTGACCCAACCTAGCCGAAATTGACATAAAGGGTCAAATTAGAAAAAATCCAAATTAAATTTAAATTAAATCAAACTAAAGCCTACAATCATTTTCAATCAACCAATTAATCTTGACTCAACACCTAACCCAACCCAATTTGGTCAAATTGGTCAACTTAACCCATTTGACCCTTTTGAATTCAAATGAATTAAATTCAAATCTAAGCCAAATTAATCAAAACCACTTGAACCGAAACATCCCAAATTATCATATAAACCTAAACCAAGTTTGGTTTGACCCAATTTGACCAATTGGTCAACCCAACCTAACCTAACCCAAATGAGCCAATTTTTACTATATGAAGCCAAATTATCCAAAACCACTTTGTGGAGCCTTGGTGGCTAACCTAACCCGATTGAAATGAACCCTAGGTCAGCCCCCAAGTTCATGTGGGACCCATTCTAAGGGGATTAACCAATGGACACCCCTCTTTGCATTAGATTCTTGCCTTAAGTGGCAAAGTCCACTTTTCCATCTCCATGGTAGCCACCAAAGTGCCAAATGAGGCATTCCTAAGAAACCTTAGCCCACTCTACACCCCTAACTCTTACCATGGACCAAGAGACTCAAGCTAAGCCATTCCCTCTCTTGGACGAACCCCATGGGCAAAGGCAAAGAACCAACAACACACAATCTCTAGATATCGAGCCTTGAGACTCCTGCCACCACTTCTTCCAACCAGGGCGAGCCACATGGAGCTGGCGGTGACCCTTCCCATGCCCTGACAGTAGCCAATCAATGGATTTTTGGGAGCCAAACCCATCTGTCCATCTAAGGCAATTGAGGGGTATACTCCCTCAATTCAAGCGGGATTGGAGACAATTGACACTCTCTAAGTTTCTTAAGAAATTTCAAACTCTGTCAGAGTGATTCCAAGTGTTCCCAAGCCCTCCTTGATCGACATTACTTTTTCCCAAGCAAAGCCAAAATAGGACACCATTCCTCCGAGCAATACTCCTCCCCTACTTGATCAAATCCAAATTTCTTGCACCCACACCATCCTTCTACTCCGTCGAAGCCAACTGAATCATCTCCAACCCTTCCCGAGCACCAGAGATAGGAGTTCGATTGGAGTCGAGGCCTTTGCATGCGTGGGTTGGTCGACTGAGCACTCTATCCCAAATCAAGCTCAATGCTTCTCAACAGGGCCTCGCCTCAACTAGACGAAGCTACCTTTGATGATCCGCCACTGGACATTAGGTCTAGTGAGGTAATTTTACAAAACTGAGTCTTGTATGAAAAATAGGTTGGTCTTTATGAAGAAAATTCAAATGTCATGCATTTTTTACTGCTAGATGTGTTCCTCTTCTTCTTCTCAAGGTGTGGGATCGATTTGATCTCCCTCTGATCTTGGGTGAGCTTGGATCAAATGGGGAAAGACAAACAACATCCCTCTTTCATCGCTTGCGAAGGAGAAAGATCGCGAACCATCCATTCCATGTGATCGGAATGGATTGCTGTGATTAAATCATGTTAGATCCTCTGATTAATCCTTCAAAATTGTGGATCGAAATGTGACCGATCTGGACCGTCACCAGTTAGCTGTCCACCGCAATCCAGTCACCAATGTGATAACTTAAATAGCCACTCCCATCGCAGCATGTGAAAAGCGTGCCGCATCATCCGTCACATAACCCAATGGGATTAAGGCTTTTAATTAGGCCTAATTAATCCAATTTTAAGCCTAAAACTTCTAACAATCATAACTAATCCTAAAAATTCCAGAAAATACAAACTTGGGGCTCATTTTAAAGATATTTCAGAGTAGAATCTAGAAAAATTATTATTAATTGATTTTGAACAGTGATTTTAGCTTAATTAAAGTTTAATTAAAATCTAATTAGCTTAATTATTCTTTAATTAATCATCCAATTGATCTCAACTTTATGGATGTTTGGGGAGGGATGACTTATGCATCCCTCATTTTTCTAGAATTTTATTTGTTACTTAATTAGGAAAAATCAATTGATTAAGCCTCAATTTCTTTCTTAATTTAGTTAGTGATAGTTAGAAAATGAATAATGGTTTAATTAATTATTTAAGCCTAATTACCTCTGTTGAACAGTGAGGGAGCTTGGGGAACATGGTTGGATACTTTTCCTAGTTCATTTCTTATGTTTTCTTCACTCTTTTGGAATTTAATTAGTTAATGAATAATGAGGTAATTAATTGCTTAATTAATTATAATTAATCTCTAAGATAAAAATCATAGCCTAATTGAGTGTTTGAAATGACTTAGAGTTAGGATTGAGGCCTTGTCCTTGATCCCTTTTCCTAAGTTAATTTCATCATTCTAATCAAAATATAATCAAAGAATTTAATTAATTAATTAATAGGCTTGATTAATTCAATCTAAAATTCACTTCATACCTAAGCAACCCTTAATTAATCTTTTGTAGCTTTTTGGGTGTTCAATAACCCAAATGAGAGATAATGAAATTATGATTAACTCACATGTGTGAGAAAATCATAAAAGTAGTTATGTGAGATCACTTAATCCTAATTAACTATTAATCACGAGCTAATTGCATTAGGCCCTTTTCATTTCTTAGGAGCATTGCAAATCTACTTTTTATGTGGTTGCATATCATATTGGCTAATTATTTATTAGTTATTTAACTTAAGGTGATGTAGGTAAGGGTTAATTAATTCACTTAATTCATACCTAACCTAATTAAATAATAAAATCAACTTAATTACTTCTTCATCGAATCAAATTAATTCACACTTAGGGAATGTGATTAGGATTAGCAAATATCTTCCATTTCCTAAATCAAATCAAATTAAAATTAAAATTTCATTAAAGAGGTTATTTTAAATAGCCTTATTTAGTATGCCTGTCCTTAGGAATTAATTGCAATGAATGAGATCATGTGCTTATGTTCTTTTATTTCTTTCCAATCATGTTAAATGTTATTTGCCATTTGTAATCATGCATTCATTTCTTTTAAAATTAACTAAATGAAATGGTTTCTTTTATGTCAAATTGCATGTGTTGATTTAAAATAAAAATAAGTGTGACTATTATTATTATTAAATCAAAAGTTATCTTCAAAAGCCTATAAATTAATTATAATATATGGAGTGATGTTAATTACAAATATCTATAAGTTTGCATGTGTTGATAATATAAGGTATGTAATATGAAGTTCTCTTTCCTTACATTACATGGATTTGCAAATGCATAGTTCATTTGAAAATAACATAACATTTGTCTAAATATACTCCTATGCATCTCCATGCTAAGACTTAGGAAGAATTTCATATCACATATATAATCATACAATCAAATCAAATATGACTTCTTACATCAGTTTTCATTCTTGTGATTCTTTTTGTACATTCATATGTATATAAGAAAAGTGGTATATTACCGGACATCCCTAGGGAGGCTTTTAATTAGCCCTAAGTAGTCTTATACCTTATGTGGTGTGTAGAACAATGGCACCATTCACTTAAAACTCTTATACATATGTATTGATATGACCAATGAATGAATCATAAATATCAAATAAATCAAATATAACTTTTGCATGGGTTTTCCTATTCTTATAGTTGTTATACATATATATATATATATATATATATATATATATATATATATATATATATATATATATATATAAGTGGTATATTAGTCTATACATCCTGTTGAGGTTTTAAGTCTAAGTAGTCAAGTACCTTACGCTCCTGGTGTAGAATAATGATGACATACTCACTTAAAACTTTTATACATGTGAATGTGTACTTAGCTATTGATGAAAATCCTTTTTTCTATTAAAAATAAATGTATTCATAATTCAATCAAATGAAATATTTAAATTCCAAACACACTTCTTTGCATTCATCATTTAAGTGTGTTAAGATATACATTGTATGTATATGTATGCTTAGGATTTAATCATATGCAAGATATACATGATGGAAAGAAATGAATAAATATGTGTTACTTGATAGTAATTTATTCTAATTAATCTTAAGATGCCTTTCTTATTGAATAAGGTCATTTAGAGTGAACTTAAACTTAGGGTTAATTAAAACATGTAATAAGCCATTCAGAAAAGGGAATTGATTAACTTGCTTTAGAAATGACTTAAGGTTGGGATGAAAGAGAGGTACCCTCTCTTTCTTCTCTTTATAACACTTAGTTGTTAAGTGTAAGCTATATGAAATAAAAGAAAACACCAAGTAAAATCATCAAATCAATTCAGTCACTTAAAGAGAAGTCAACAATTTATAAATTAAATCTTTCACACTTAGCAAAATTACAACTCTAAAGCCTAGTTAAGACATACAACACAAGCTTTAATACACACATTAGACTAAGTCACCACTTCTAGGTTTATGTTAGGTCGGTGTGTAGTTTGATATATGCTTATTTTATGATATATTGTTGGTGGATGTTGGGGTGTATGTATAGTCCGATGTTAGGTATATTAGCCTAATCATGTTTTCTAGGGGTTGTGCTTATACTGTAATAAAATATAAATGCTTTTGTTGTGTAGGTTGCTTAGCCCCTAAGAATAATTTAAGTTAGGACAAATGGGCTTGGTTACCCATGTGCGGGGTACTAAGTCCAAATTATTCATATAACTGCTTGGGTTGTATGGTGTCTTTAGCTAATATTTATTTTGCAGGTGTTGCTAGATTTACTTTCTTTCTTTAAATGTAATTTTGCATTAGGATTAAGATAAGTGTTATGGGGGATTAGGATGAGCATTGGTTATAAGTCCAAGTCTATGTACCATGTGATGCCTTTGGAGCAAGCACATCCAAATTAAGCCAAAAGGATGAAAGAAATGGAACAAATCAGATGTAAAAATGAAAGATGAAGAGATGAAGAATAAAGAATAAAGGCCCCCCTCCCCCATAACATTCATCATTTGTAATTGTAATTATTCTCTTGTAATCCGGGTTATATAAGGGTAGAGCTTGGCCACCCACATTTCTTTTAAGTTGTATGGGGATACCATATTGCATCGGCCTTTTATTCTTTTGTGATAGATTTATAAAATTGTTTGATGTTTTGTTTAGCTTGTGCATTAGAAAAAGCATGTGTTTCATAGTTTATTTATGATTGGTGATTCTTGTATGGCTTGGATGCGAGTAGGTTCCTAGAATAAAAATTAATTTTTTTACCCAAACTAATAACTCATAACTAAACCTCTAAAATGACTCATAACCTCATATAAAAGCCTAGGCATTAAATCAAGATAATAAAATATTTAGCAACCCCTTAGCTAGATATTGTATATTTAATATCATGCATAATCATCTTATTTCATTCTTGTTATCAGAGGGATTCCATCTTTTCCAGATAGTAAGGGCTTAACGTTTGAGAGCCTATGATGGAAGAACACCTCTTTCCCTTTTGATTTGGCCCATAATCAACTTCTCATGCATTTAGGAATACAAAATCCTATAGCGTATGTCAAAATAAAGAGCCCTAAATTAAATAAAATTTGATAAAAATTTGCATTAGATTAAGTCATTATTAATACCCCTCATGCTCTAGTCTCTTAGGGAGTGAGTTTTAGGACTTAGTTTCTTTTCTAAATAATAACAACCTAGCCATCTTGCAAAAGCATATGACTTGTCTACATGAATTTAAAGTGTAGGAGGAGTTTTATGGATACCACTCTAGGCCATAATAAGTCCATCAGTCGGGTTATTTACTCTCTCTTGTGGAGGTAAACCATATACCCACTTTCGCCTAAGATTTAGGTCATGCTTTGGCCCTCGCCAAACTCCCTAGATTTAGGATATGAGGTTTCTGTTTCCCTTTGGGCTACTTACATAAATCCTCACCTCTTAAGCATCTTAACAATCTTGTTGTTAGAGTATAAGTCCTAGCTTTCTAATGAAATGTCAACTCAAATATATAAATGCTCTTCAATTTCAAAAATATAAAGCCCAACCATAGGATAGATTAGAGTGCTCACCAGGCTTTCTAGTATCATGAGTACTCCCTACTCATCTGCTTTGGTTTTGATAATAACTCTCTTCTTTTGATCCATCCCACTTGATTTTATAAAACACAAACAATTTATTGATAGTCCTATCTTTGAATTCTTTGGAGACAATAATGACCTACTTTAATCGAGAGTATTCTTAAGAATTCAATTTTCTTAAGATGTAATTAACTATGGGGGCTTTCCCGAATAAGGAACTTTATAACCTGGTTTAAATAAACCCTACTTTATTCATCCATGTAAAGTAGGGAAAAAATCTCTGGTATATTCGAAGACCCATCATGCTTTAGGAGTCCTTATTAGATGATTAGGTCTATTGTAGGGTGGTGACTTCTATCTTTTGAGATAGTATATTATTCCTTAATATTATACTTGATCACCTCAATAAGTACATCCTCAGATCTGCGTGGTGTCCTCCCCATAAACTAAATCAGCCCAACCAAAAAAAAAAAAAAAACACCACAGATTTTCCTGGTGACTCCACTAGGGATGGTTCCTCTCTCCATCTATAGTAGACGATTGTTGTCTCCAAGCATTGATAGTGGGCTTGCATTTTATGTGATTCAAGACTATCTTTCCTTCCATTGGTACTTAGCTTTTTTCATTCTTAACCAAAGTTAGCCAACATTCTTTAGGTTTTAGGACCTCACTCCATGTAAGTCTTGAAACCCCTATTAGGCTCCCTAATAGGTAAAAAACAAAATTTATCAATGAAGGAAGAGATAATAAAGATTTAGAACCTCCTTAGCACTAGCTTGGTGAGGCAAGGTTCATCTTATATTTAATAAAATAAACTCTTTTGCAAAATGCCACTTTCCAAAAGCACCTTTCACAAAACTCACATAATCAAACCCTATTTAACAATCCTTATGATTGCTACATGAAGGTTCTTTTAAAAAGCACATTTTTGAAAATAACTATATTCATTTAGCATACTCAAAATTATTGAATGAAGATTTTATTTTTAAATAAAATCATAGCATAAAATTGAAACTTCACTTAACATATTTCACATATGTTAGGGTTTGAGTTTTCACCTTTTCAAAAGCACATTCTTGAAAATGACCATATTCATTCAACATACTCAAGATTGTTGAATGAGAATTCTATTTTCAAATAAAATCATAGGATAAATTTGAAACTTCACTTAATATATTTCACATATGTTAGAGTTGGAGTTTCCATCTTTTCAAAAGCACATTCTTGAAAATGACCATACCCATTCAACATACTCAAACTGATTGAATGAGTAATCCATTTTCAAATTAAATCATAGCATGAAATTGAAACTTCACTTAACATATTTCACATGTGTTAGAATTGAAGCTTCCTTCTTTTCAATAACAAATCATGCTATATTTGTTTCCCACTTAGCATATCAAATTTGTTAAGTGAGAATCTATTTTTTTAAAATCAAACACAAATTTGGCTTTCACTCAACATATCCAATTTGTTAAGTGAGAGTTTCATTTTCAAAACATACATTTGACTTTTATTTGTGAGACCCTCACTTAACATACCAAATTTGTTAAGTGAGGGTCTCATTTTCAAAACATACATTTGACTTTCACTTAGCATACCCAATTTATTAAGTGAGAGTCTCATCTTCAAAGCATATATTTGATTCTAATCAGTATACCAAATTTGTTAAGTAAGAATCATAGAATCATGCCATATTTGATTCCCACTTAACATACCAGACTTGTTAAGTGAGAATCTCATTTTCAAATCATAACACACTTTGATTTCCACTTAACATACCAAATTGTTAAGTGGGATTCCCTTTTTCAAACATATATCAATCACATTTGGCTTCCACTTAACATACCAAATTTGTTAAGTGAGAGTCCCATTTTTCAAACATATATCAATCACATTTGACTTTCACTTAACATACCAAATTTGTTAAGTGAGAGTCAATTTTCAATACACATTTGATTCCTACTTAACATACTGTTGACCTCACTTTTGGAGTGAGCTCTCAACTTTCATATCATAGATCTAGGACTCTCATAAACACTAAGAGTTTCTTAGTCTTAATACACTTCTAGTGATTAGGTGAACATTTAACTTAACCCTAGAGACCTAGATGGTTTAGCCATAGGAATAGTGTATGCCTTAGAAATTTAGGAAGACTTGCCTACCCTATAGCATTGAACTCGATCCTTCCTTCTTTCAAACCAAACCTCAAATTTAAATTCAAAATTCAAATCCAAATCATAAATCAATACCAAATCAAATGATTGAAACCCATGATTGAATTCAAATTCTAAAATCTTTCCTAAGCCCTTTGATTTCATCTTATGGACTTAGCCTTAAACAAATACAAATCACTCCAAACTCAAGTGATTTTCTCATGAATCATTTATATATTTATTTATATTCCCAAATATAAATGAAAAATAAATTCAAATAGCCAAAACTAAATCCAAAATCAAACCAAAATCCAATTTATAACTTTTTAAGACAAGTCCTTGAACTTGGTCAAATCCTATCCAAGCCAAATCAAAACCAATGGATTTCTGCATGATTCAATCATTGTCCCAAATATAAACACAAATTATAATTATCAAACCAAATCCAAGCTAACCCAAATCAAACCCAAGTTAGCCCTTTTTGACTTGAAATTATCATATGAACCAAAATTCATATGGATCCAAATTACTTGCAATTGGATTTATATTTCCATCTTAAACCCATTTATCAACATAACTAAACTTTAATCAAGCCATGATCAAGCCAATTAACCCATTTAGGTCCACTTGACCCAAAGTTTCCTAAAAGAACTTTTTGAGCCAAGTTCTAATTAAACCAAATTGGATTGAACTAAGCCCATCCAAACCTCACAACATGATCAACAATCATCCTAGGTTAACCAAATGTCTTCAATAGGGTTAAACCAAGTCAACCTACCTTATTGACCAAGTCAGCACTTAGCCCAAATGAAACCCAAATAGTCAAAATCCACCATATGCCAAATTGATCAAAACCATTGATTCAAACCCATTCATAATCAATGATTGAACATGACCAAACCCCCAATTGAGCCAAACCAAGCCTAATTGACCATTTGACCCAAGGTGACCCAATTGGCCCAAAAAAGCTAAAATAGGTCAAATCATAACCCAACCCAAATTGATTGTAACCAATGGTTCAAGTTCATCCCAAATTGATTATTGAACTTGACCAAAGCCATGATTGAGACCAATTTGATTAATTGGTCAACTTGACATAACTTAGCCCAAATTGACCTAAAGGGTCAAATTAGCAAAATCTAAATTAATTTCAAATTAAACCAAACCAAAGCCTACAATCATTTTTAATTAGCCAATTTAACTTGACCCATTTGACCTATATGAACCCAAATGAGCCATAATCAAATCCAAAGCAAATTCAATCAAACTAATGACACCAATACACTCCAATTGGTCATGTGAACTTGACCCAACCCTTCGTTCGACCCAATTTTTCCAATTCAACTTGACCCAACCTAACCCAATTTGACCTAAATAGGTCAAAGCAAGCCAAATCAAATCAAATAAACTCCAAACCACTTGAAATTTGGGCTAACCCACTTTTGACCCATTCTAAATCTGACCAAATCAAACCATAACTAAATGACCATTTTTCCTTTAGGTTTAGGCATCCCATGAGATAAAACACATGCTCATTGGGTCATTTTCTCCCCCTAGCCACTTGACACCAATTCATAGGTCCACTTAGGCACTTAGGACCATGGCTGACCTGACCCAAAGGTGGTTTGGTCAGCCATGAACCATGGGGAGGTGAAATCACCTCCCCATCCCCATCAGAACTTTCCAAACAGCCATAGGACACCAACTACTCCCTTGGAAACCACCTCTACACCCTCACTCAACTAAATCAAGCCACATCATGCACTCAAGGACCTCCACCAACCTTTGATTTGGCCAATTGATCAAGAAAAGAGAAGTTGTGGTCATTAAAGAATGAGTGTATACCCCTCATTCTCACTCAAACTCTTGACTTACACTCCCAACCCCAGCCAAGGAGAGAGTTAACAGAGTGATTTCCAAGCCTTCCCAAGCTCCCCAAAATCCCCATTCTCATTTTACAAAAAACTGAAATAGGGGAGGCCACCTTCGATTCCCATTTTCTTTAACCTCCACCAAAATGAAATTAACATTTTGGAGTGAAACGAGCAAGAGTGAATCCTTTCCCAAGCTTCCCGATGGTCAAAGGGTAGAGTTCGATCAAGTCTGACCACTTACGTCTAGTGCTTTGGCCTACCGAGCAAACTACACCAAATCAAGGCTTGTGCGGCTCAACAGAGCTTCATTTCTATAAAATGAAGCTTCCTCAATCATTGGAACTGTCGGTCATAAGCTCTAATGAGGTATTCCATTGTAACCAATCCTTGAATGAAAATAGCTTGGTCTTTTGTGAAAGAAATTTCAATGTCACGCATTTTTCACTATTAGGTTTGATTGTTGTGCTTCCTCAAAGCCGTGGGATCATTTTCATCTCCATCGGAGCTCGGGTGAGCTAGGATTGAGTGGCGATCAATGGACGATAGCCATTGTTCGATGCTCTGGAGGAGGTAGATCATGGACCATCCATACTGTATGATCGGAATGGATGGTCCTGATAAGATCACTCTTACAGCCTTTGATTAATCCATCGAAACCATGAGTTTAATTGTGGCCATTCAATCTTAGATCGATGGTCCACAGAGTTATCACGTGCACTGCCATTCGAGTCAGCACTTGGATGTGACAACTAAATTAGTGAATCCCATCACGCTACGTGAAATCACCCCACATCAGTGTGCCGCGTCAGCCGCAATGTGGCCCGACAGAATTAAGGCTTTAAGTATGGCTAGATAATTAGTTTTTAATTTTGAAACTTCCTAAATTCATAACTAATTCTAGAAAAATAAAAAAAAATACAAACTTTGGCTCATTTGAAAGATATTTCAAAGTAAAATCTAGAAAAATTATTATTAATTAATTTTGAACAATAGATTTAGCTTAATTTAAGTTTAATTGGAAATATAATTAGCCTAATTACTCTAATTAACCATCTAATTAATCTCAAACTTTTTGTGCATGTTTTGTGTGATGGCCTCTGCCTCCCATATTTTTTAGGATTTTATTGGTTGCTTAATTAGGAAAATGAATGGTTTAAGCCTTAATGACTTTCTTAATGTAATTAGTGATAACTAAGCAAATGAACAGTAAATTAATCAATCAATTAAGCTTATTAACCTCTGTTAAAGATGATGAAGTCTAGGGAAATGGATTGGGACTCCCTGTTCTAATCTTTTCTTTAACTCTTCTCTAATCCTTCTTAAATAATTAATTATTTAACACCCCTAATTAATTAATCAACAAGATTAATCAAAATCCAAATTATACCTAAACCTTAATTAACTAATTAAAAGGATTTAGTGATTGAGACTTAGGCTCTCCTCTCTATCTCTTTCTCTAAGCCCATCTCATTTTGGTTGGTTAAGATTAATTAAGATTTAATTAGCTAATTAATGAACTTAATTAATTTAGTTGAATCTATTTCTCTAATTTAATCTTGGGTAGCTCTTTGTGTGTCCAATGACCCAAATTGAGAGATAAAATTATGGTTAGCTCACATGTGTGAGAAAACCATAAAGTAGTTAAGTGAGATCCCTTAAGCCTAATTAACTATTAATCATGAGCCAATTGCATTATCCCCTTTCATTTCTTTATATTGCTTCATGTGGTTGCATATCATATTGGCTCATTATTAGTTAGTTAATTAACTTAAGGCGATGTAGGTAAGAGTTAATTAATCCACTTAATTCTTACCCTAACCTAATTAAATCATAAAATCAACTTAATTTTTTTTCTTGAACCAAAATTAACTCACACATGGGGAATGGGATTAAGACCAGCAAACCTCTTTCATTTCCTAAATCAAATCAAACTCAAAATTAAAAATCTCATTAAAGAACTTTGATTTATTTTAAGTAGCCTTATTTAGTATGATTGCCCTAAGAATTAATTGGAATGAATGAGATCATGTGCTTATGTTCCTTTATTTCTTTCTAATCGTGTTAAATGTTGCTTACCATGTGCAATCATGCATTCATTCCTTTTAAAATTAGCTAAATGAAATGGTTTCTTTTATGTCTAATTGCATGTGTTGATTTAAATTAAATAAGTGTGGCTATTATTACTACAAAATCAAATGTTACTTTCAAAAGCCCATAAATTAATTATTATAAATGAAGTGATGTTAATTACAAGTATCTATGAGTTTGCATGCGTTGATAATATGAGGTATGTAATGTGGAGCTCTCTTTCCTTATCTTACATGGATTCACATAGGATTTACAAATGTATAGTTCATTTGAAAAGAACATAACATTTGCCTAAATCTACTCCTATGCATCTCCATGTTAAGACTTAGGAAGAATTTCATATCACATATGTAAATCATATAATAAAATCAAATATGACTTTTTGCATGACTTCTTATTCTTGTGGTTCTTTTGTACATTCATATGTATCGAGAAAAAGTATATTAGCCCGACACCCCTGCTACAAGCTTTTAAAGTAGGTCTTGCATTACTCTAGTGTAATAATGGCAGAAGTCACTTAAAACTCTTTACATATAATGTATGATGTGGTTGATGAATAAGAATCATCAATTAAATCAATCAAATACAACTTTTGCATAGGTTTTCCTATCTTTGTAGTTATTTGTACATCTATATGTATCCAAGAAAAGTGGTATATTTATCTGGACACCCTGGGACTGCAAGGCTTTAATTAGCTCTAAGTAAGTCTGGTACCTTATGCCCCTGGTGCAGAATAATGGTAACATACTCACTTAAAACTTTTATACATGTGAATGTGTATCTGGCTAATGGATGAAAAATCCCTCTTTTCTAGTAGAAAGGCAAGCATGCATAATTCAATCAAATGAAATATTTAAATTCCAAATACACTTCTTTGCATTCCTCATTCAAGTATGCTAAAAATATAAATTGTATGTTTAAGTACGCTTAGGATTTACTCATATGCATGATATACATGATGAAAAGAAATGAATGAATATGTGTTATGTGATAGTAATCCATTCTAATTAATCTTAAGATATCTTTCTTATTGAATAAGGTCATTTAGAGTGAACCTAAACTTAGGATTGATTAAAACATATGATAAGCCATTCATTAAAGGAAATTGGTTAATTAACTTACTTTAGAAGTTACTTAAGGTAAGGATGAAAGAGAGGTTCCCTCTCTTTCTTCCCTTTATAACACTTAGTTGTAAAGTGTAGGCTATATGAAACAAAAGAAAACACTAAGTAAAATCTTCAAAATAATTAAATCACTTAAAAGAAATCAACCCTTTATAGATTAAATCCTTCATACTTAGCAAATTACAACTCTAAAGCCTAGTTAGGACATACCATATAAGCTTTAATTCATAGACATTAGACTAAGTCACCATTTCTAGCTTTATGTTAGGGCTGTGTATGGTTTGATGTATGCTTATTTTGTGATGTATTATTGTAGACTGGATGTTAGTGTAGTTGAGAGTCGATACTAAATTAATTATGTACAAGGGTTGTGCTTAAGGGGCATAATAAAAATATAAATGCTTTTATTGTACAGGTTGCTTAGCCCCTAAGCATAACCCAAGTTAGGATAGGTGGGCTTGGTTACCCATGTGTGGGGTGTTAAGTCCAAATTATTCATATAATTGCTTGGGTTGTATGATGTGGTTAGCTAATATTATTTTGTAGGTGTTGCTAGATTTACTTTCTTTCTTTTAATATTATTTTGCATTAGGATTAGGATGAGTGTTATAGGAGATTAGGATGAGCATTGGTTATAAGACCAAGTATTTTATACCATGTGATTTCTTTGGAGCAAGCATATCCAAATCAAGCCAAAAGGAAGAAAGAAATAGAGTAAATAAAATGAATAAATGGAAGATGAAGAAATGAAGAAGGAAGAATGAAGAATGAAGACCCCCATAATATTCATCATTTGTGATTGTAATTATTCTCTTGTAATTCAGGTTGTATAAGGGTAAAGCTCAGCTACCCACATTTCTTTTCAAGATGTACGGTGGTACCCAACAACATCGGCCTTTTATTCTTTTGTGATAACTTTATATAATTATTTGATTTTTGTTTAGCTTGTGCATTAAAAAAAAGCATATCTTTTTATAGTTTGTTTATGATTAGTGATTGCTATATGGCTTGATGCGATTAGACTCTTAAGATAAAAATAAATTTTCTTTCCTATTAACAACTCATAACTAAACTTTTAAAACAACTCACAACCTCATATAAAAACTTAAGTATTAAATAGAGATAATAAAATATTTAGCAAACCCTTAGTTGGATGTTGTATGTTTAACATCATGCATAACCATCTTGTTTTACTCTTGTTAAGATAGGGCTTCCATCTTTGCCAGATAGAACAAGCTTAACCTTTGAGAGCCTATGATGGAAGAACACATCTTTCCCTTTTGATTTGGCCCATAATCAACTTCTCATGCATTTAGGCATACAAAATCCTATAGCCTGTGTCAAAATAAAGAGTCCTAAATTAAATGAAATTTGACAAAATTTTGCATTAAATTTAAGTCTTTATTCATATCCCTCATGCTCTAGTCTCTTAGGGAGTGGTTTTAAGGACTTAGTTTCTTTTCTAAATAATAACAACCTAGCCATCTTGCATATGATTTGCCTACATGGATTTAAAGTAGAGAGTTAGCACCGCCACTCAAGCGTAATAAGTCTAGTTGGGTGATTTACTCTCTGTGGAGGTAAACCATATACCCACTTTTCCTTTAGATTTAGGTCTTTGATCCTCAAAAGCTCCTAGATTTAGGATCAGGTTATTATTTTTCTTTGCTGCAAGCATAAATCACCTCTGTGTATTTTCCATAATCTTGTATTATGGAATTATAAGTCCTAGATTTCTAATAAAATTTCAAATAAAATATATAAAATCTCTTTAATTTCAAAAATATAAAGCCCAACTATATGATAGATTGAAGTGCTCACTAGGCTTCCTAGTATCATGAGCACTCCCTACTCATCTACTTTGGTTTCGATAATAACTCTCTCCTTTTGATCCATCCCACTTGATTTTCTAAAACACAACCAATTTATTGATAGTTCTATCTTTGAATTCTTTGGAGATAATAATTGCCTACTTTAATCGAGAGTATTCTTAAGGGATTCACTTTCCTTAAGGTGTAATTAACTATGGAGGCTTACCTCCATAGGGAACTTAACAAATCTAGGTTTAAATAAACCCTGATGTTGAATAGAATGGGTTCCACCCAAAGTGGAACTTATTATATTGTTCATTCTTAAAAACTTAAAATTCATTTAATATAAAATGATTCTAAAAAATGAAAATAAATTAATAAACTTGAAACCACCCATAAATTAAACTAATTTTAAGATTAAAATAAATCAAAAGAATACTTATTTTAATTAGCAACATAAGGTATATAGTGGACACCTTAGTTTAAAAGGATTTGATATTTTCTTCCATGTAAAGTAGGGAAAAATCTCTATATTGAATACCCTCATGCCTTAGAGTCCTTTTAGGTGATTAGGTCCATAGGGTAGTGATTTCTATTTTGAGATAATGCACTATTCTCATTATATCACACACAATCTCAATAAGTATCTCGATTGGTCTCCCTCACATATACACATAAATGAATCCAAAAATAAACACCATAGATTTTTTGGCACTGGGAAGGTTTCTCTCTATCTCTAGAGATGATTGTTGTCCAAGCATCGATAGTGGACTTGCATTTTATATGAGTCCAAGACTATCTTTCCTTCCCTTACCACTTAGCTTATTTCATTCTTAAGCAAAGTTAGCCAACATCCTTTAGATTTTAGGACCTCACTCAGGTCTTGAAACCCCTATTCCCCCAATAAGTAAAAAACAAAATTTATCAATGAAGGGAGAGATAATAAAAATCTAGGACCTCCTTACCACTGCCTTGGTGAGGAAAGGTTCATCATAAATTTAAGAAAACAAATTCTTTTACAAAATGACACTTTCCAAATTTACTCTTTTTTTTTTTTTTGAAAATAGCCACCTTCATTCAACATGTTCAAATTTGTTGAATGAAGATTCTATCTTCAAATCATAATATAAAATTGAAACTCCACTTAATATTTACATACATAGAGTGAAGTTTCTTTTTCAAATCATGAAAACACATGCATGACATCAAAACATATCATTGAAAACTATTAAACATAGTTAAGATTTATTAAATAAATTTCACCTTGATTTTGGAATCTTATTTGACATGCCACATTTTTCAAACAAAGAATTCCCCTCTCTTTCCAAAAAAGAAAAAGAGCACATCAAATACATTTAATTCTTACTTAAACATATCAAAGTTGTTAAGTAAGAATCTCATTTTTACATACATTTGATTCCCACTTAACATGTCAAGGTTGTCAAGTGAGAATCTTATTTTCATGTCACATTTGATTACACAACATATCAATTGTTATGGAATCTTATTTTCATGTCACATTTGATTCCCACTTAACATATCAAAGTTATTAAGTGAGAACTTATTTTTATGTCATATTTGATTACACTTAACATATCAAATTGCTAAGTGAGAATCTCATTTCATATATTTGATTCACTTAACATATTAAATTGTTAAGTGAGAATTCATTTCAATAAATTTGAATTTCACTTAACATGGCACCTAAGAGAGTCTTATTTTCATAAATCATTTGATTCACTTAATTATTTGTTAAGTGAGAATCTCATTTTCATGACATATTTGACTCCCCACTTAACATACCAAATTTGTTAAGTGAGGGCCTCATTTCCATGTCACATTTGACCTCCACTTAACCCATGAAATTTGTTAAGTGAGAGTCCCATTTTCAAAACACATATTAATCACACTTGGGCTTTCACTTAACATACCAAATCTATTAAGTGAGAGTCCCATTTTCAAAGAAAAGCAAAAACATATATCAATCACATTTGGCTTTCATTTAACATACTAAATTTTTTAAGTGAAAGTCCCATTTCAAACATCAATCAAACACATGTGCCTTCTACTTGACATATCAAATATGTCAAGCAAGAAGCCCCATTTTCAAATCAACATTTCACTCATCACAAGCAAAAGATATTTCATAAAAAAATTTTCAAGCACACAATCACAACCTCCTTTTAGCATACTTAAATTTGCTAAGTAGAGGTTCTTTCAAATCATCAATATTTTTAAACAAGATACACAACATACAAATATCTCTAAGAAAATCTCTCTTCAAATTTATGAACCCCACCCAACCTACTTAAATTGGTTGAGTATGGGTTCTAAAACCAAAATCAAATGGCAAAGACTCTCCTCAATATCAAAATCTCTATGAACCCCAGTTAACATATTTGAATTATTGAGTGTGGGTTCAAAACTCCATATCTATATTACTCTCTTGCGATGAATATTAAAGCAAAAACCTGACTCAAGTTACATTTCAACACATGTAGATACAACTCACCGCCAGTTTTATAATCAAGACACATGACTTCAGAAGTTCATTTTTAATTTCCCTTGGATGGATTTGGCCTTGATTGGGGCCACCTCCCGAGTCCCACTCCACCTCTAGTTTTCTTTAGTTGGGGATTCGAGGGAGCACATGTTACTTGTGAGGGGGCGACCCTCACTACCATTAGTTGGGATGAGGTGGCTGGGCAGAAGCTAGTCATTCGCATTGAAATGCCCTCTAATTTTGAGTACCCTTCGTTAAAGAGGAAGGCTACGGTGGTTCCCATGCCACGTTCTGAGATAGTTTTAGCACCTGCCTATCTAATTGTCCCTACCATTGCTACAGTAAGAGCTACTACCTCCTCTTTAGTTACCCCGAAGGGGAAGGCTATCTTAGCTTTTGAGATAGTCTCCTCCAGTTTCAAGGTAGGTACTAGTTTTTGCTCTACTTTATTCACTCTTACTCAATGACACAATAAAAATTAAAAGATTAAGTGGGAGCACAAGTGAGTAGCCAAAGAGCTTGAAGCTGCATCACATATAGCTAAGGAGGGTTCTCCCGAGGTCTCCACTCACCCAGAAGTTCCACCCCTCTCGATCAATGGAGAGAGAAGATGATCAAAGGATTACAGCTTCTCCTCCATTAGCAGTATACTATGAAACACGAAAAGGAAGCACAGAAGGCCCTATGTTGGACTTAGGACTATCTTATGGCAGGTTGGCAGAGCATACAAACACTCAAAATCCAGTACCTTATTTGATCTAGGATCATTAATCCCTAGGAGTATTAGAGGTCAAATTTATAGAGAAAGGACCGTGGAGGCTCAAGCATCTACTCAGGCAGGCAAGAGAGAGTGATAGAGGTATGCTAAGTAGTCGGCATCCACTACTATGATGGATTTTTGTGATCATCCCCCGTGGCTGATCAGATTGTTCTTACCGCTACCCACCACGTGAGAGATCTCATTGAGGAGCACCATCCACTCTCCCTCTCATCATCCACCATCACCTGTACAACTCCTAGTATCCACCACTCCTACCAAGATCCAGAAGCCCCATCTGAGGAGAGACCAGCCCCTTTGGTGATCCGGCTATGGTCAAAGGATCCCGTTCCCTCCATTCCACTTGTTGAGGTGAGATAGCTCCCCTCAACCTCTACCTTAGTGGGTTGAAGAAGTGGTGACCCACATCGTGGTCACCACCACCACCACCATGAGCCGTGAGCAGAGCGTGAGGGGAAGGTGATAGTTTTATAGTTCCCATTGTAGTAGATCTCCCTAGGGACATCACTCCATCGATGAGTAGTCATGAGCATATCTCTTCTGTGAGCTTTATCCTCCCAGAGCTAGCACTCCAGTGGCAGGTAGTGAGCATAGTCCCTCCACCGGTCAGCCCTGAGTATTTGTGTCTGCACGATTATATCATTCCTTAGATGAGATCGTAACCTCTTACTTTGCTGAGAAGAGGGAACTCTTAGGCAGTGTTGCACTAATTCTAATGATGAGCAGGTAGCATTTGATCATGATGAGGATGACCTTCTTGAGGATTCAACCAAAGTCCACAGGGTCAACACCAGGAGTTCCTTTCAGAGAGATCAACATAGTCAGGAAGGTATTGTGGTTGAGGAAGATGGTGCCGTCCATTCAACCCAACACCTCCGCTAGCAGCTTAAACAAAAAGGATGATTAGATCAACAGAAGAGAGAAGAGAATGGAAGACTTGTTAGTTGCCCTCCATGCACTTCAGAATTAAGCCTCAGTCTCATAGCATATACCGATAGAGATAGATCATCACAAGTTAGCACATGTCCTAGATCAGCCCAAGAGCACTTCTCCAATAGAGCAAGACAGTAGAAGCTTGCATAGGAAGATGGTGGATAACACCTCCATGCAAGAGAAGGATATCAAGCAGTTGGTGGAGTAATAGGTGAAGGATGCATTGGCATAAGCCCGAGGTGGCTCATCTGTTCCAAAGGGTTGACCATACCTAGAGGAATTTGATATTATCCAATATCCTAAGGGTTTTGTACCTCCTTCCTTCAAAATCTTTAATGGCAGTGGGAGCCCTCGCCAGCACATTGCACACTTTAGGGTTTACTTTTGCAACACCGGAGGTAGCAATGCTCTTATTTTTAGATTGTTCATTAGTAGTCTAGTGGGTATTGCATTTGATTGGTATGCCAAATAACCCAACAGTTTGGTAAAAATATTTGCTGAGTTGGAGCACCTCTTCATCAAGAGGTTTGCCAGAGCTCAGAAAAAGGTTACTGTAGGTGATGTTATTATAACAAATCAAAATGCAAATGAGTCCCTTGTTGATTACATTCTTAGGTGGAGAAACCTAGGTATGAAATATGAACCATAGCTGTCCAAACAACATGCCATTAAGACTCTAGTCAAGAATATCCATGGCCTAATTGCTTTCATGCATAAGGGGTTTATAATCAAAACCTTCAAGAAGTTAATCAACAAGATAGCTAGCTTACAAGAAGAAGCCAAACAGTTGCTTTTCCAAGACTAGTCAACCAAGCCCAACCTCAGAAGGTATTTGACAAGAAGCTAGGGGTAATCACAACAGTTGATAAGGGAAGCATCCGTAGGTTCAGAGATAGGCCTCAAGCTCGTAGTCATCACCTTCTTCTACCACCTTGCCATCATTCACACCTGCCACAGGGCCTCCACCAGCCTCCTCAATAATATCCTCACGCACCATCAACAGAGATTATCTATCACCAGGTAGCTATCATTTACCTACTCTTATCAATAAATTGAATAAATCATATTCATTCAAGAGGGAGGCAGTCAGGAAGATCTTTAATAATCTCTTAAAGAAGCTTAATTTCCACTTACTAGAGCCTAGGAGCCAAGAGGAAGTGGGTAAGAGTCATGATCCAAACTATTTCCCCTACCACCACATGCTAAGAGATGTCTTAGAAGATTACTTTACCTTTAAGGACTGACTTGATCATAACTACAAGTAGGGTGCCATTGTCATCCCTAATGAATACCTATTAGAACAACCCTCTAGTTCTATTAGGGTAATCCTTGGGGATACACGCGATCTTCTTAAGATAGAGGAAGGTTGAGATATCTCCCTATTCCAAACCTCCAAGAAAATCATTTCTAAAATTAGCAAGTTACCCTTGTAGGTGCCTAACACAGCTCAAACCTCTAACTCTAAAGAAGGTTTGCAAGTTATTAAGGACAACTTGAAGGAGGTAGAAGCCCAGCAGTAACAACGATAGTCTCCACTTGCCCGAGATAGCATAGTAGCGCAACCACCGACCGAGTCCAGCACTCCTTCCACAGCCAAGCCTCCTAGCTCATCTTATTTATATTGTATCAATGGAGGATTTGCCAAATCCCTCACTCTACTTATTTTACTTAATTTCTATTTTTGTACCTTCATCCAAATCTAAGAAATAAATGAAGAAAGCTGATTCCACTTACATCTACATCACATCTGATGATCTTCCTGAGTTTATTCCTTTAGATAGCTCTCCAAGTCTAATCAATAATAACTCTATTTTTAATCACTCCTCTTCTTCTAATTTAGAAATGGATTTTCCATTTTTGAATAATTTAGGTTCGCCCATTGAGATTGATTTGGAGTCATCTAACTCCGATGATCCCATAGGAGAAGTTGTAGGTGAACCTAATGAGCAGCTAGAACTTTCAACTAAACCATCTCATAAAGTCAGTGAAGTCAACCCTGAAGTGGCAAAGTTCTACCTCTTAAGGTATCACCTCAGTATAAAAGTCATTGGTTCAAGTGATCAAGAAGCCCCACCACAGGATGCTCCACCTATGGATATGTTTGTGGAGGACTAGTCTAGAGTTGACTATAATTTCTTCGCTCACTTGAGAAATTTGCTAGCTAAACTAAGCATATATGACACCCTTGTCTTATCCAAAGAGATGAGGGAGTCATTGATTGAAGGTCTTCTTCATCTTGAAATATGATTAGCTCAGCTGACCACTGTTGGAGAGGAGGCATGCTATTCAAGAGAAGACCATTGAGTTACATTCACCAATGTAGACATTCTATTGCAGACAACCGAGCACAACTATCCCCTCTACATCACAATGGACATGGGTAGATTTAGACTCCAAGGTGTTAGTTAATGTAGGTGCATCAGTGAACATTATAAGTCTAAAGACCCTTGCCTACTTGAGGATTGAAATCTTGAACTCCGAGGACATCAGATGATGTTGAGAAGATTCAATAAGCAAGGTGAGAGGGCTTTAGGCTCTATAGTGTTGCCATTAGAGATAGATGACTGGAAGACAGAAGCCAAGTTCTACATAATCAATTCATATACATCTTTCATTGCTTTACTCGTCTTGGTCAGTGCATCAAATTCTGAAGAGATGAAATCAAGTATTGTGTCAAAAGAGACTTGAAGCCATTCTCAGTTAGAGAGGTTGAGATATATGAGGACACATCCTATTATCTTCCTTTGAATTAAAAAGTAGATTCTTGTAAAGTTGGTGAATGTTCAAAAATAAAATAAAAAAGAAGAAAAATAAAAAGAAAAAATAAAAAGAAAATGAAAATGAAAATATAAGTGACAGAATCGAAATCGAGGAAGAAGTAGAGCCAGATATTGGATTCCGCCCATAATTTATTCTTACATACGAACACATGGGTAGGATGACTCAAACCCCACCAGGTAGTGGTAGAGGCAGATCTAGAGATAGTTCTAGAGATGGAAGACCTCCTCCCTATTGGTCACCCAATAGAGATATGTTCTAACTCACAGGAGTACCCCCACTATTAACATAGTGTTAGATTCTAGTTCAGAGGATGAGTAGCATTTCAACCAACCCCTCTCAGCAGGTCCCTTTGGAGGTGACATTCGAGCTAGACAATGATGAAGACCAGGCCTCCATGCAAAGTATGAATGTATCTGAATCACTATTATGTAGAATAGTCAGACAGCAGTTGAGAACCTTAGCTCTAAACTCACTTTATTACCAAAAAGTTGAAGGTTTAGTAATTAAGGATGTCCCCAAGTCATCCACAGATGTCAAGCCGAAGAGATTTTTGTTGGGAGCATCATCCCCAAGTCAATAAATTAATGTAGAACTTGAGGATGATTCATATAAAGATTTAATACAACTACCTTTTGATTAGTATTTGCCTTGTGTTCTTAACTTAGAAAAGAAGGGATTAATCCCACATACTTGGTCTAAACACAGGTCATATTACTTTGAAAAGTTATGGGATAACCAAAGAAGGTATTCTCAATCAAAACCAGGGCTAGGATTTAGCACAGTGGAACTAGTCGATGATGACTACCATTGCCTAGTCATCACCACTCATTTGAGCTCTAATAAGTTCTTCTCAAATCATGCTAACTCTTATAAGAGGGTATGTTTAGAAATTACAGATGACCCAAATGAGCTTGAAATCAAAGAGGCACCACCAAAGTTCAAAGAAGAGATCAGATCAACCATCGATGAACTTAAATAGATCAACTTAGGAACTGAAGATAATCCACGTCCAACATAAATTAGCTTCTTATTAAATGAAGAAGAAACCAATGACTTAGTTAGGCTATTAGCTAATTTTAAGGACAACTTTGTATGGAGTTATGAAGAAATGCCTAGTTTATCTCCTGACATAGTAGTCCACAAACTAGCAATAGAACATAATGTTAACCCTATCAAGCAAGCTCCTAAATGCATGTTATTAGACATTAAATAGTAGGTAACTTCTGAAATTAAGAAATTGATCGATGTTGTCTTTATCAGAGAAGCAAAATATCCTAGCTGGTAAGCCAATATCATCCCAGTTAAGAAAAAGAATGAGCAAATTTGCATATGCTTCGATTTTAGGGGTCTAAATAAGGCATGTCCTAAGGATGAATTTTTACTTCATATACTAGAATTAATGGTGGACATCACCTCATCTCATGTAGTATTCTCCTTTATGGATGGGTCATTTGGATACAACCAAATCAAGATGGCCCCTGAGGATAAAAGAAACACTACTTTTGAACTCGAATAATATATTATAAGGTCATGCCTTTCGGCCTTAAAAATGCTAGTGCTACATATCACAGGGCCTTGACTCGGATCTTCAATGAACTCATTCATCATCAAGTTGAATGCTATGTTGATGATCTAGTTGTCAAAAGCAAAGAAAAGGAAGACCATCTCTTCGACTTGAGAGTAGTTTTCTAATGGTTAAAATAATTTAACCTCAAAATGAATTCTCTGAAGTGTACATTCAAAAATTCCTTGGGTTTATTGTCTGGCACCGGGGAATAGAGATCGATCTAGAGAAGATCAAGGCTATCCTAGAAATGCCACCCCCTAAAAGTCTAACTTAACTCAGATCATTCTAAGGGTGGTTTGCGTATCTAAGATGCTTCATGTCCAACTTATCAGAAGATGCCAACCATTCTTAGCACTTGTCAAAAAGGAAGCCAAGTTCAAGTGGGACAATAAGTGCTAGCATGCTTTGAAGTAATCAAACACTACCGATGATGCCACCAGTTCTACCAGCCTCTATCCCTAGTAAGCCATTGATCATCTACATCGTTGCATTAGATGACTCCCTTAGCGCTTTGTTGGCTCAAATGAATGATGAAGGGAAAGAAAATGCTTTCTACTACCTCAATCATCATCTAATTAATACTAAAGCAAACTATTCACCTATTAAAAAGCACTGCTTAGCTTTAATCTTTGCATCCGAAAAGCTATGACATTATATGCTTTTTCATAAGGTGAATCTGATCTCCAGGACCAATCCACTGCAATATCTCATGACACAGCTATGGTGTTTATTTTTGGTATTTGGGTGTGTTTATATGAGGGGACACCATGAAGTTTCATAGATGTATGCATTAGGGTGATCATGTATGAAACTAAGGAATAGTGTTCTATCTTGAAAGATAGGGGACACCACCCTATAATGGACCTAATCACCTAATTAGGACTTCTAAGGTATGTTGGGTTTTCGAATATACTAGAGATTTTTCCCCTACTTTACATGAAAAGTAAAGCAGGGTTTATTTAAATCAGGATCGATGTTTCCTATGGAGGCAAGCCTCCATATTTAATTATATCTCAAGGAAAAATGAATCCCTTAAAAATACTCTTAATTAAAGTAGACGATTGTTGTCTCCAAATAATTCATAGATAAGATTATCAAAGGATTATTTGTATTTTTGAAGTGGGGGAGATCAAAAGGGAAGAGTTCTTATAGAGATCAAGGGAGATGAGTAGGGAGTACTCATGATACTAGGAAGCCTAGTGAGCACTCCAATCTATCCTATGGTTGGGCTTTTTATATTTGAAATTAAGAAGATTTATTTGTTGAGTTGAATTTTTATTAGAAATATAGGACTCATAATTTCACAACTCAAAATTATGGAAATGCTTAAGAGGTGAGGATTTATGCTTGTATCCTGTAAAGGGAAATAACAACCTCGAATCCTGAATCTAGGGAGCTTTAGCAAGGGTCAAAGCACGTCCTAAATCTAAGGCAAAAATGGGTATATGGTTTACCTCCACAAGAGAGAGTAAACCGCTTGACTGCTGGGCTTATTATCGCATGGAGTGACAGCCAGCTAACTCCTCATATGGTTTAAATCCATGTAGGCAAGTCATATATTTTGCAAGATGGTTAGGTTGTAATTTACTTAGAAAAGAAACTGCATCCTTAAAATCTCTCCCTAAGAGACTAGATCATGAAAGGCATGAGCAATGACTTAAATCTAATGCAAATTTTGTCAAGTTTTATTTAATTTTTGGACTTTGATTTTGACACAGCCTATAGGATTTTGTATGCCTAAATGCATTAAAAATAGATTATGGGCCAAATCACAAGAGATAGAGGTGTCTTTCCATCAAAGGCTCTTACAGGTTAAGCCTTTATTCTCTGGCATAGATAGAAGCCCTATCTAAATAAGAGTGGAAGAATATGATATGCATGACATTATACATTCAATCATCTAGCTAAGGGGTGGCTAAAAATTTTATTATCTTGATTTAGTTCCTAGGCTTTTATGTGAGGTTGTGAATTATTTTAAAATTTTAGTTGAGTTGTTAATGGGATAGAAAATGTAGTTTTATCCTAGGAGCCTAATTCCATTCAGGCCACACAACAATCACCAATCATAAAGACAATATGAAAAGGCATACTATGCCTAATGCACAAGCAAAACAAAACATCAAATAATTTTACAAAGCTATCACAAAAGAATAGAAGGCCGGTCGTTGATACTATCTGAAAAGAAATGTGGGTGTCGATCTACTCATACATCTTTGGTACAATGAAAGAATAATTATAATTATGAAATGATAAGTGTTATGGGGAGTCTTTTTTCTTCACCCTCCATTCTTCACTCTTCATCTTTCATTTCTTCATTTTTGATTTGCTCCATTCCTTTCTTTCTTTGTGCTTGATTGGGATGTTCGTTGCTCTAAAGGCATCACATGGTATATAATATGTGGTCTTATAACCAATGCTCATCCTTAATCCCCATAACACTTATCCTAATACTAATGCAAAAATTATATTAAAATAAAGGAAAATAAATCAAGCTATATCTACAAAAGAAATGTTAGCTAAACACACCATACAACCCAAGCAGTTATAAGAATAATTTAGAATTATGGGTATGGTAAGTCCACCTATCCTATGCTTAGGCTAAACTGCATAGCAAAAATGATTTAGATTTTTATTAAAGCAGCCCCTTAACATAGCCCCTGCATAAAACATAGTTAGGCTAGTATCAGCTTAACAATTAGACTATGCACATACACCGTAAAATTCAATTTAAAATAATACATCACAAAACTAAATATTTATCAAACGTTGCACCACCCTAACATAAAGCTAGAAATGATGACTTAGCCTAATGTGCATGTGTTATGGTTTGTGTGGTATGTCCTAACTAGACTTTAGAGTTATGGTTTGCTAAGTGTGAGGGATTTAATTTATGAAGGGGATGATTTCTCTTTAGGTGGTTTAGTTGATTTTGGGGTTTTACTTAATATTTTCTTTTGTTTCATATAGCCTATAGTTAGAAACTAAGTGTTATAAAGAGATGAGAGAGAGAGAGAGAGAGAGTCCCTCTCTTTTATCCCCACCTTAAATCATTTCTAAGGTAAGTTGATTAATGAATTTCCTTTAGTGAATGGTTTATTATGTGTTTTAATTAACCCTAAGTTTAGGTTCATTCTAAGTAACTTTATTCAATAAGAGAGGCATCTTAAGATTAGTTAGGATGGATTACTATCACATAACATACACCCATTCATTTCTTTCTATCATGTATATGATGCATATGAATAATCTTAAGCATGCCTATACATGCAATGTAAATCTTAGCAAACTTTCATGATGAATGCAAATAAATGTATTTTAAAATTTAAATATTTTATTTGTTAATTGAATTATGAATGCATGTCTTTGTTATTTAAAAAAGAGGGATTTTTCATATATTAGCTAATTACACATTCTCATGTATAAAAATTATAAGTGAGTATGGTGTCATTATTTTCTACATCAGGGGCGTAAGATACAAGACCTACTTAGGGCTACTTAAAGCCTCACAATCTTGAGATATCCAAATTAATATACCACTTTTCTTAGATACATGTAAAGGTATGAATAACTACAAGGATAAGAAAATTCGTGCAAAAGTTATATTTTATTTGTTTGATTTTTGGTTCCTTATTCATTGGCCACATCACACATGTATATGTATAAGAGTTTTAAGTGAGTACAATGCCATTATTTTCTACACCAAGGGTATAAGATACAAGACCTACTTAGGGCTACTTAACCCCAGGATGTCCAAACTAATATACCACTTTTCTGAAATACATATGAATGTACAAAAAGAACCAAATGGATAAGGAACTATGCAAGAAATTATGTTTGATTTGGTTGTATGATTTACATGTGTAATATGAAAACCCTTCCTAAGTCTTAACATAGAGATGCATAGGAATAGATTTAGGCAAATGTTGTGTTCTTTTCAAATGAACTATACACTTGCAAATCCTATGTGAATCCATGTCAAGAGAAAGAAGGAGAATTTCATAGTACACATCTTATACTATCATCGCATGCAAGCTTATAATTATTTGTAATAAGCATTACTTCATTTGTAATAATTGATTTCTAGGTTTTGAAAATAGTTTTTTTGGTTTAATAATGATATTAGCCACTCAGATTCTTATTTTTAGCCAACACATGCAATTTGACATAAAAAAAACATTTTATTAAATTAAATTCAAAAGATATGAATGTGTGGTCTTATATGGCAAATAATATTTAGTATGATTGGAAAGAAATAAAGGTATGTAAACTGAAGATTTCATTCACACAATTATTTCTTAAGGATAATCATATTAAATAAGGTTATTTAAAATGAATCAAAATTCTTTAAGGAGATTTCTATCTTTGAATCTAATTTGATTTAAGAAATATGAGAGATATTTGCTAATCCTAACCCATTTCCTCATGTGTGAATTAGTTTAATTTAATGATGAAAATTTAAGTTAATTTTATATTTTGATTAGGTTAAGGTATGAATTAATTATTCCTTACCTATATCAACCTTAAGTTAATTAACTAATTAATGATAAGCTAATGTGATATGCAACCACATGAATATAAAATTTGCAATGCTCCTAAGAAATGAAAGGTGCCTAATGCAATTAGCTTATGATTAATAGTTAATTAAGCTTAAGGATCTCACTTAATTAATATTATGATTTTCTCACACATGTGAGCCAATCATAATTTCATTATCTCTCACCTTGGGTTATTGAACACCCAAGGAGCTGCCAAAGATCAATTAAAGGTTTATTAGGTTAAGATGAATTGATTTTTTTAAAAAAATTTAATTTCATTAGGTTTTTAATGAATTGATGAAATGTTTTGGTTATGTTTTAATTTAATTGATCAAATTAACTTAGGGAAAGGATCTAGGGCAAGGGCTCAATCCTAATCCCTAAATCATTTATTCATTCAATTAAGTTTTGATTTTCTCATTTTGAAGATTTAATCACTTAATTAATCAATTCACCACTCCATTAACCCATTAATTGATTTGATTTTTGAAGGTAAAGAAGACTTAGGAAATCAATTTGGAAAAATATCTGCAATCACATTCCCTAAGTGATCTTACAGTTCAGTAGGGATGATTATGTTCAAATGATTAATCAAGTTACTGTTCATTCCTTAATTATAATTAATTAGATTAAGAATTGATTATGGATTACTGAAAGTATTTCCATAATTAAGTAATCAATAAAATCATAGAAAAATAGGGGAGGTAGAGGTCATCCCCCTAAACATCTACAAAAAATTTTAGATTAATTGAGTGCTTAATTAAGGTGTAATTAGGCTAATTAAATATTTTATAAAACCCAAATTAAGCCAAAGTCATTATTCAAAATCAATTAATTATAATTTTCCTAGATTCTCCTCTAAAATATCTTCAAAATGAGCTTAAGTTTGTATTTTTTTTATTTTCCTACAATTAGTTTTGATTTTAGAAAGTTTTAGGATTAAAAACTAATTAATTAACTCCAATTAAACCCTTAATCCCATTGGGCCACGTGGATGCTGATGTGACGGGCTTTCCACATGGCATGATGGGATTGGTTATTTAATTTGTTACATCTATGTGCTGACTCAATGGTGGTGGACGTGCTTTCTCTATGGGCGTACGATCTAAGATCGGGCAGCCATGGTTTAATCCGCAGGTTAAGGGGGAAATTAAATTATCTACCGTGGGATTTGATCAAAGCAGTTCATCTCCATCACGTGAGATAGATGACTCATGATCTATCTCATTTGTGAGTGGTGAGAGATGAGCACCGTCCATTTTCTCCATTCGATCTGAGCTTACCTGAGCTCAGATTTGGATCAAATGGACCCCACACCATCTTAGGGAGCATACAATCACATCCAACAGCCAGAATCCCTCGACATGGAGATTCCTTTCACAAAATACCAACACGTAGAGATCTAAAATTATGGTTTTGAGGAATTACCTCATCGGAGCCTGTTGAAGAAGTCCAAGCTCAAATTGTCCTAAGGTGCTCAGTTGACTACTCCACGCATGTGCATGCCTTGACTTAATCGAACTCACACCTCTGGTGCTTTGGAAGGCTTGGGAATGATTTTGTTGCCTTTGATTGGGTATGAGGATGGTGGGTGCAAGAAATTTGGATTTGGATTAGTGGGGTGGGGGTGAGGAGTATTACTTTAGAGAAGGGTGTCCTATTTCAGTTTATGCACGGGAATGAAAATGGTCGATCGAGGAGAGGTTGGAGATCCTTGGATTTGTAATGAGGGAGTTTAACTAAACTTGGGGACTCTGAGAATGCAAGTGGTGTCTTTCCCCGCTCGAATTGAGGGAGTATATCCTTTAATAAAGCCAGGTGGATGGATGGGATTGAATTTGCAAATCCCGTCAATTGGCTTCCATCAGGCCATCGGAGGTGTCTCGGTCAGTGCAACGTGGCTAGCTTGGGTTGGTTGAAGCAATGGCAGGAGCTCCAATGGAAGATATGGAGTGGTGGGGTGGTATTGCACTTCCTTGGGTTCATGGGTTCAGCTATGGATGAGAGGGAAGAAGCATGGATTCTTTGGTCCATAGAAAAGGCTAAGGGGGTTTAGAGTGGGCTAAGAAGCTCTAGGGATGCATTAGGGCTAAATGTTGACTTGCTCAAAGGCTAGGTTTAGGCTTAGTTTGACCCAATTCAAGGCGGTTGATCACCCCATGATGATTGTTGATCATGATTGAGGTTTAATGGGCTTAGTTCAATCCAATTTGGGTTGTATTAAAACTTGCTCAAAAAGGTCATTTTGGTCACTTTGGGTCAAGTGAGCCTAAATGGGTCAACTGGCTTGATCAAGGCTTGATTCAAGTTTAATTGAACTCACATATGGACTTAGGATTGAAATATAAATCCAATTATAATTGGTTTGGTTCCAAATGGGTTTTGGTTTATATGATAATTTCAAGTCAAAGAGGTAAACTTGGGCTTGATTTGGGTTGACTTGGATTTGGTTTGATAATGGTGATTTATGTTTATATTTGGATCAATGATTTTAACAATGATTAAATCATGAGAAAATTCATGAGTTTTGAGTTGAGTTGGGTTTCGTTTAGCCAAGTTCAAAAATTTGGCTAAAAGGGATAAAATTTAAAATTTAATTTGATTTGAGTTTGGTTTTGGTCATTTGAATTTATATTTCATTCATATTTGTGAATATAAATGTAGATATAAATGGGTCATGAAAAATTACTTGAGTTTGGAGTGATTTGGAAGCAAATTTGATTAAGCTTGGATGAAAGTTGAAAAGGCAAATTTGGGTTTGATTTATTTTTGGTCATTGGAGGGTGGGTTTCATTTTTATTTATGAATATAAATAAAAGAATGATTGATTTATAAAGAAATCAACCAATTTTGAGTTGATTTGAAAGAATTTTGGCTAAGCACATGAAGGTGGCTCATATGGCTTAGGAAGAGATTTTTTTGGAATTTGGAGTTAATTATGAGTTTCAATCATTTAGAATTTGGAATTGATTTATGATTTGGAATTTGATTTGAGATTAGATTTGATAATTGAGAAATCAATTGGGTTGGGGTTGACTTGGATTTGGTTAAGCCTAAGTCCATAGGCTAAAATCAAAAGGGCTTAGGAAGGGATTTAGAGTTTGAATTTAGTGATGGATTTCAATCATTGGATAGTTAGATTTGATTTTTGAATTTGGAATTTTGAATTTGAGGTTTGGTTTGAAAGAAGGAAGCAAGGATTGGGTTTCAGCTATAGGGTAGACAAGTTTTCCTAACTCCCAAGGCACAACCTATTCCTATGGCTAACTTTTCTAAGTCTCTAGGTTTAGGTTAAGTGTTCTCCTAATCACTAGAAGTATCTTAAGACTAAGGAACTCTTCATGTCTATAAGAGTCTTAGACCTATGATGCAAAGCTGAGAGCTGACTCCAAAAGTGAGGTCAACAAAGGACGCCCAATAGGTGTGGTGGGACTATCAAGGCACATCGCACGTATTGGTGTTGATTGAGATGATTAACCACGTCTGAAGGATCACAAGCACTAATAGAAACAATATATTCATAAACTCGAGGTGTATAAGGAATCAAGATCTTCATGCAATTCAACTCCATGCATTCCATGGGCATATGGGAGGAAGAAGGGATCCATCAAGGGATCAAGCATGTGAACCCTTCACTAGGGAAATAGGTTCAAGTTATCCACTAGGGATAAGAATTTTGGGTTTGAATGTAAGGTATGACTTTGGGTAGAGTACCTGCTGGGGACTAGGATGTATAACTCACTAGGGATAGATGCATGAACCTTCCACAAGGGAAGCAAGTTCAGGTTATCCTCTAGGATAAGGAGGGTTTGGATTTTTTTTAAGGGTGCACTCATCGAGGAATGAAAATTTGAATTGGATGTAATTGATTCCACTGGAGAAGTTAGGATAATTGATGTCTTACTAGGGAGAAATTGATTGATTATTTGTTTAAGTTTTTGATTTTAAGATAAACCCTGTGGGTTTGTGATGGATCGGCTTTAGCCTATCTCAGATTTACCAATCCAAAGGGGCAGTCCACCAGCCACATGGTAGAAATATCAACCTAAAGGGTTGCCTTTTGGTGTACAATGGCTATGCCAGGGAGAAAGCGTAGTAGACTTACATCTTCAAAAGCAAGGGACAACCACTGGGGTGAAATGTTGGATGTAATAAATTAGACTCAACCTAGGGCTGACGATTGAATGAATGCCTTTTGGGCTCTTATATCAACTCAAAAGTAGTAAAGATAATGTCATTTGATTGAATTTGTTTTAATTTCATTTGTTTTAATTTGATAGAACCCCTCGGTTTGCGATGGATCCACTAAGAAGGGGCTAATATTATTTTGGACATGTCTTAGATTTACAAATCCAAAGGGATAGCCTACCGATCATGGGGTAGAACAAACCAACCAAAGGAGTGGCTTTCAATTTACAATGGCCAAGTTAGGAAGTATGTGTGGGGACTCACATCTTCCTAAATAAGGAACCACTAGGTGATCGATCACTTGTGCAATAAATCAGACGCATAGGGCTGCCCATCAGTTTGCAATGGTTGTACTGGAAAGAATGTGTAATAGACTTATATTTTTCAAAGCAAATATGATCGTTGGGGTAACTCGTTAATGGCACAATAAGTTGAACTTGACTTAAGGGTGACTACTGAGAGCGTGCCCGAGGACTTATCTCAACTCAAAGTAGTCATGTAATTCTTATAGGAAGTTTTGCTAACATTGCCCAAAAGATAAGATATCTGCATGGGAAAGGGGCCATTGGGGGCTTGAATGCCTAATCCATAAGCGAAGATATATTTTGTTTATTTTATGTTTGCATGGACTATATTACGGGAAGGAAGATTATATCTCCTATCTCATTTCAGGGAGAAGCTATATTGAACAAATTCCCAAATAATCTAAGAGTAACGTGGTAGTGTCTAGATGGGGTCGCTAAGGATGTGATCCAAATAGAGTGCCCATAGGGGAGGTGACGTTAGGGGCATTATCCAAAATCATGTAAAAGAAAGCCTGTAGGTACTTGGTGTAGGTATTTGGTGGCCAACTTAAGGAGAAAGCACGAGGACTCACATCTGCCAAGAGTGGTGCATCTATCGGGTGAGTCTCCATCAGCATGGCGATAACCAACCAACCTAAGGTTCCCATCGATTTACGATAATCAGTTTTGATAGAAGGCTTGTATACATATATCTCTCCATAGTAGAACTGATCATCAAAATAATTTATCTTTGGCTCGGCAGGGGCTATTCGACCTAGGGTGACTACTAAGTGGGGAGTCCTGTGTAAGGATTGAACCCAAGCTTAGAGTAGTCAGGAGGAAAGGAGCCTCTGGGGGGACTTACCCTAAATCTCAAATATTAGTTAGTGCATGATGGCTAGTTCAAGAAGAAAGAATGTAGGCTTACATCCTCTTGAATGAAGTCAACATGGGGTAGCTTACTAGCTCTGGTATGATCTTCCAAACTAACAAGGTGCTTGTTGGTTTGTAGTGGTCAAGTCAGGAAGAAAGCGTGGGACTCACATCCTCCAGGCAAATGACCACTCAAGTGACATACTAGCGAGGTAGTATATTAGCCCGACCTAGAGTAGCTAATGAGTGAGTGCCACAGGGGGCTTGCTCCCACATCAATGTAGCTCGAGACAAAGGATATGTGTTTTTTTGTGAAAGAAGGAATAGGAAACTACTTGGGTTCTCTTACGCCTATCTTAAGAACATAGGAATGTGACTCCATTAAGGAAGGATGCCACTTAGGTTCTCTTACACCTAACTTAGTTGTACTAGTCAAATAGGATTCCTCTTGGGCTCACTTACACCTATCTTAGTAGCACTGAGGATTGAATGTGGTTTGTTTGTGTTATGAAGGGATATGATACTGCTTGGGTTCTCTTACACCCACCCTAAACACATCGTGGCGATTCACAAGCAAAAGATGTTTCTAACACATAAGAGGTGGAATTTTACATGAAAAGAAGTTTTATTGATGATTATCTTCAAACAAGATTCATGGATTGTATTTCTTTAGGTAGATCCCATTGATTGGAAGCATAGGGTGCTCTCCCTTACAATTTATGAGCTGATAAGATCCTCCTTGGTAGGCCTTTTCTATGTCAAAAGGGCCTTCCCAAGTGGGTTCAAACTTACCTCCCATCTTTTGACGGGTAACAATTGGTCTCCTTAGAACTAAAATAATCTCTCCTACTTGAAAATCTCTAGGATGAACTAACTTGTTGTCAGCTCAAATTATTTTGTCTTTGTACAACTCGAGGTTCTGGCATGCCTTGAGGCATCCCTCCTCCAAACCTTTGAGCTCTTCTAACCATAGCTTGGCATTCTACTCTGTAGTAATCTTGCTACCCATAACTATCCTTAGTGATGAGAGTTAGATTTTTAATGGTAGAATAACTTCGGACCCATACACTAAGGAGAATGGGGTAGATTGAGTTGGATTTCTGCATGTGGTGCTGTATGCCCATAAGGCTTTAACCAACTGCTCAAGCCACTATCGTTTGTTATCGTTGAGTGTCTTCTTCAATAATTAGATGAAAGTTTTATTGTTTGCATCTGCTAGACCATTTGCCCTAGGGTAGTAGATGGTGAAATATCTCCAATCAATGTTGTGTCTTAGAGCAAAGCTATTGATTTTAGTGCTCTTAAATGCAATGCCATTGTCGAATATTATTCGTTGAGGCACCCCAAACCTATATATGATATGGTTTCTGAAAAACTGGAGCACATGCTGAGCTATGACCTCTTTAAGTGGAATTGCCCCAGCCCACTTGGAAAAGTAGTCGGTGATAGCTAGAATGAACCGGTGACCCTTAGAAGAAGGAGGATAGATCGGACCCACTATGTCAATGCCCCAACACTCAAATGGCCATGAGGTCAAAGTAGGATGTAGAATGTTGGGTGGCTGATGCATGACCATGCCATGTACCTAACATTGGTGGCATCTCCTAACTACATCCATCCAGTCTATAATCATCACAGACCAGTAACATCCTAGCATTTTGATCGTGGCTTTCATCTTCGGACCAGACTGGTGAGCTCCATATAAACTTGAATGTACCTTGGTCATAATCTTATGGGCATTCGTGTTTGGCTAAACAGTGTAACTACATATGATCGAAAGACCATCGATACATGGTGCCATCCACAAGAGCATAGGAGAGAGCTCTCTATTTCACCTGATGGGCTAATGACATCTCTTGAGGTAGTTTGCCTATGTTTAGCTAATCCATGAATGTCTGCCTCCAATCTGACTCATCATCCTCTTTGGCAATGGAAACCTATCCTTCAAGAGAGAGTCTCTTGATGAGTTCAACATCAATAAGAGATAATACTTGTCTATTTTAAACCCTTATTGAAATGGACTCATCTTCTGGGCATGTCAACTCCTTGGCGAGCTTGGCCAATGCATTTGCTACAGCATTATCTCCTCGAGGGATCTTATAGATAATGACCTTTGGGATCTGAGCCAATAACTCCATGGTGTACTTGTTGTAATGATGGAGCTTAGGCTTTAAAACTTTATAAGACCCAGCAATTTGGTTGAGGATGAGCTAAGAATCCCCGAAGATGCTGATGCTCTGGACGCATAATGTAATGACTAACTCCAGACTAAAAATTAGAGCCTCATATTCAGCTTCGTTGTTGGTGCATGGATTGAACAAATGAAATGAGAATCTCATCACATCACGATCCAAAGTTAGAAAACTATTCCTACTCCTGCCTTCCTTGGAAGAGTAGATCATGGTTCTCCTTTTTGAGAGAAAGTCACACCATCAAAATACATCTCCCAATGGTCGATGCTAGTGTCCCCTAAGTTCATGATTTGTTCATCAGGGATGTCATCACTAAGTAGAGAATCAATAGGAAGTGATTGTGCTGCTAAGAAAATCCACATCAGGGGTGACAAACTGAGAATCATGGATCATGTGCCAACCATCCAAATAACATTGTCTGTGTCATGAGATATTGTAGTGGATTGATTCTAGAGATTAGATTCACCTTATGAGAAAGCATATAATGCAGTAGCTTTTGGGATGCAAATATTAAAGCTTAGTAATGCTTCTCGATAGGTGGGTAGTTTTCCTCAGTAGAAATTAGATGATGACTAAGATAATAGAGATCATTTTCTTTCTCTTCATCATTGGTTTGAGCCAACAAAGCACCAAGGTAGTCATCTAATGCGGTGTAGAGGATCAATTGCTTACCTAGGATAGGGGCTGCTAGAACTGGCGGCATCATCAGGTAGTGCTTGATGTCTTCAAAGGCATGATAACACTTGTCATCCCACTTAAACTTGGCATCCTTCTTGACAAGTGCTAAATGGTTGACATCTTCTTGATAAGTTGGATATGAAGCGTCTTAGATATTCCAACCATCTTTGGAATGATCTAAGTTGAGTTAAGCTTTTAGGGGGTGTCATTTTTAAGATATCCTTGATCTTCTTTGAGTTGATCTCTATTACCTAGTGTGGACAACAAACCCAAGGAATTTTCCTAAAGCTACTTCGAATGCACACTTCAGGTGATTCATTTTGAGGTTAAATTGTCTTAACCATTCAAAAAATACTCTCAAGTCGAAGAGATGGTATTCCTTTTCTTTACTTTTAACTATTAGATCATCAGCATAACATTCAACTTGATGATGAATGAGTTCATTGAAGATCTGAGTCATGGCCCGCTGGTATGTAGCGCCGATATTTTTAAGGCCGAAAGGCATGATTTTATAACAACATATTCCGATCGGGGTTTGAAAAGTAGTGTTTCTTTCATCCTTAGGGGTCATCTTAATTTGATTATAACCAGATGACCCATCCATAAAATAGAATACTATGAGATGAGACAATGTCCACCATCAATTTCAGTATATAAATTAGAAATTCATCTTTAGACATGCCTTGTTCAGATCCCTAAAATCGATGCACATATGAATTTGGCCATTCTTTTTCTTAATAGGGATGACACTGGCTAACTAGGTGGGATATTTTTCTTCCCTGATAAAGTCTGCATCAATCAATTTCTTGATTTTAGAAGTGACATGTTGTTCAATTTCTAATTGCAAGCATTTGGGAGCTTACTTGATAAGGTTAGCATTATGATCTATTGTTAGCTTGTGGACTGCCATGTCAAAAGAAAAAATTAGGCATTTCTTCATAACTCCATGCAAAGCAGTCCTTAAACTTAGCTAATAGCCTAACTAAGTCATTTGTTTCTTCTTCATTTAATAAGGAACTGATGTATATCAGGCGTGAATCTTCTTTTATTCCCAAGTTGATTTATTTGAGTTCATCAATAGTTGATCTTATTTCTTCTTCAAACTCTAGTGGTGCATCTTTGACTTCAGGCTCATTTGGGTCATCTAAAGTTTCTAAACATGCCTTCTTATAAGAGTTAGCAAGATTTGAGAAGAACCTATCAGACCCCAAATGAGTGGTTACGATTAGGCAATGATTATCATCGTCAACTGGACCCCTATGCCAAATCCTAGTCTTGATCTTGATTGAGAGTATCTTCTTTCATTGCCCCATAAATTTTCAAAGTATTTCAACCTGTGTTTAGACCAAGTATGTGGGATTAATCCCTTTTTTGCTAAGTTAATAACACAAGAAGAATACCAATCAAAAGGTAGTTGTATTAAATCTTTATATGAATCATCCTCAAGTTCTACATCGACTTCCTGACTTGAGGATGATGCTCCCAACAAAAAAGTTCTTTGGCCTAATATCTTTGGATGACTTGTGTGCCTCCTTAACTACCAAACCTTCAACTTTCTAGGAGGAAAGTGAGGTTAGAGCTAAAGATCCTAACTACTACATGTATGTTCTACATAATGATTTAGATACATTCATGCTTTGCTTGGAGGCCTGTCTTCACTGTTGTCTGGCTCGAACATAACCTCCAAAGGGACCCACTGAGAGGGGTTATTTGGCATCCTAACCACATGAGATTCATCCTCTAAACTGGACTCTAAGTCTATGTGGATAGTGCAGGTACTCTTGTGAGCTGGAACATAGCTCCTACTAGTTGGCCACCAGCAAGAAGGTCTTCCACCTCTAGAATTACCTCTGAATTTGCCTTTTCCTCTACTTAGTGGGGGTTGAGTCATCCTACCCATGTTTTCTTATGGAGGAACAAATTGTGGGCAGAATCTAACATCTGGCTCTACCTCTTCTTTGGTGTCGGATTCTCACTTACTTGTGCTTTCTTTTTCTTTTCCTTTCTCTTTTCTTTTTCTTTTTCAATTTCTTTTTCTTTTGATTTTAAACTTTCACCAAGTTCATGAGAATAGATTTTTTGATTTGGAGGAAGATAGTAGGCTACATCTTCATAAATCTTGACCTCTCTAACTGAGAATGACTTCAAGTCTCCTTTGACACGATACTCAATTCCACCTCTTCTGAATTTGATGCACTAGTGCAAAGAGGATGGAATCATCTTGTTTACATGCATCCAAGGCCTACTTAGGAAAGTAGTGAAAGATGTATCTAAATCGATTATATAGAACTTGGCTTATATCTTCTAGTCATCTATCTCTAGTGGTAATATGGAGCCTAAAGCCCTCTCGGCTTGTTCATTGAATCCTCTCAACATCATCTGATCTCCTCAGAGTTTGGAGATATCGATCCTCAAGTAGGCAAGGGTTTTTAGACTCATAATGTTCACTGATGCACCTTGATCAACTAACACCCTAGAGCATGAATCTGGCCATATCCACTATGATCTAGAGGGGACGGTTGTGCTCCATTGTCCCCAAAAGAAGGTCTTCATCGGTGAATGTAACTCCAAACTTCTCTAGAAAAACTATGCCTCCTCTCCAACAGTGGTCAGTTGAGCTAAGATTATTTCTAGATCAAGAAGAGCTTTGATCAATGACTCCCTCATCTCTTTGGATAAGACAAGGGCATCATATATGCTTAGTTTAGCTAGCCACTTTCTCAGATGAGCAAGGGCATTATAGTCAACTCTATGTTTATCCTCCACAAGCATATCCATAGGTGGAGCATCATGTGGAGGGGCTTCCTGACTGCTAGAATCAATGACACCGTTATCTGGAGGTGATACCCTAGAGGTAGAACTTTTCCACTACGAAGGTTGACTTTGGTGACTTCATGAGATAATTTAGTGGAAGGTTCTACTTGCTCATCAAGTTCACCTACTGCTTCTCCTATAGGATTATCAGAATCAGATGACTCCAAGTCTATCTTAATGGGTGAACTCGGTGATTTAGAAATGAGTAATCCATTTCAAAATCAGAAAGGAGTGGATCAAAATTGTTATAATTATTAGTACTTGGAGAGCTTTCTATAGGAATGAAATCATCAAGACCATCAAAAGTAGAGAAAAATGTAAGCATAATTAATCTTCTTTTTCATTATTTTCTTAGATTTTGATGAAGGTAGAAATCAAGTAAAGTGAGCGGAGTGAGGCATTTGGTACCCCCTCCGCTGATATATTATGGCTACTAGAAGAAGAACTAGGTAAAAGAACTATGGCTACAACTATGAAAGGAGTGTTGGACTCAGTCGGTGGTTGCACTAATGTGCTATCCCAGGCAAGTGGAAGCTATCGCTGCTGCTACTAGGCTTCTACCTCCCTCATGTTGTCTTTAGTAACTTACAATCCTTCCTTAGAGTTAGAGATTTGAGCTGCTTCAAGAACCTACAAGGGTAACTTTCTGATCTTAGAAATTATTTTCTTAGAGGTTCGAGATAAGGAGATATCCCAACCTTCCTCTATCTTGAGAAGATCACGTGTATCCCCAAGGATTACCCTAACAGAACTAGAGGGTTATTCTAATAGGTATTCCTTAGGGATAATAATGGCATCAAACTTGTAACTTTGCTCAAGCCAGTCCTTAAAGGTAAAATAATCTTCTAAGACATGCCCTAGCATGCGGTGGTAGGGGAAAAAGTTTGGATCATGACTCTTGCCGACATCCTTTGGCTTCTTAGGCTCTCGTAATTGAAAATCAGGCTTCTTTAAGTGGTTCTTCATGATCTTCTTGACTACCTCCCTTTTGAATGAATAAGGTTTATTCATTTTATTAGCAAAAGTAGGTAAGTGAGTTACCTGGTGGTGGATAAGAATATTACTGTTGATGCTGTGGATGGGGATACTGCTGAGCAGGAAGTGGTGGAGGCCACTATGGCAACTGATATGGATGATATGATGATCGAGGCGGTGTTAAAGGAGGTGGTAGAGGGGGTTGTTGAGCTGAGGTCTATCTAACTGAACTGTGGCTAGCTGCTTCCCCTGATCAACTGTTGTGACTGACCTTAGCTTTTTCTCAAATGCCTTCTATGGTCTTGGCTTGGCTAACTAATCTTGGAAAGGTAATAAATTGGCCTCTCCTTGTAGATTAGCCACCTTGTTGATTAATTTCTCAAATATTTTAATGGTGAAACCTTTAAGCATGAAAGTGACTGAGCCATGAATATTCTTGAGTAAATTTCAATGACATGCTATCAGACAGCTGTGGTTCACATTTCATACTTAAATTGCACCATCTAAGAATGTAATCAACAAGGGACTCACTGGGATGTTGTTGCACTAAGATCTCCACAGTTACCCCCTTGAGCTCCGAAATCTCTTAATAAAGAGCTACTCCAACTCAGCAAATGTCTTTACTAAACTATTGGGTAGTTCAGCATACCAATCGAATGTGATGCTTGTCAAGCTACTGACAAGAGGTGAAATAAGAGTGTATCACTGCCACCAATATTGAAACATCTAGCTTTGAAATGTGCTATGTGCTGCCAGGGGTTCCAACTGGCACCAAAAATTTTGAAGGATGGAGGCATAAAGCCCTTAGGTTATTGGACACCATCAAATTCATTTGGGTAGGGTCTACCCTTTGGAATAAATGAGCCACCTTGGGCTTGGCCAATGCATCACTCACTTATTGCTCCACCACGTGTTTGATGTATTTTTCATGCATGGAGGTGCTATCCACTACCTTCTTATGCAAGATACCGCTATCTCCCTCTATAGGAATGCATCTATTGTGGTGTAAAGTGTGTGCCAACTCTGCTCTATCGGCCATTATGGGAGAAGGCTATGAAATTAGAGTTGAATTCATCAATGGTGGCACTACTGCCATCAACTCTTCAATCTTCTTCCTCATTTGATCAATATGATCATCCCTCTATCTAAGCTGGTGGAGGAGGTACTGAGTTGAATGGAGGGTGTCATCCTCTTCAACTACAATACCTTCATGACTGTGTTGATCCCTCTGAAGGGATCCCCTAGTATCGACCATCTAAACTTCAGTCGAATCCTCAAGGAGATCATCCTCATCTGTATCAAAGCTGACCTTTCCCTCCTCATAATCTAATCGGTCACTCCCTAAAAGCTCCCTGTTCTCTATAAAGTATTATGCTAGGATCTCATCTAGGGAACGATCTCACCAGGCCGGTATGAATACATGATGTTGATCGATAGAGGGTGCTCACTGTGAATGCACCTACTATATCATTTAGTCTTGGCTTTGGCTAGAAGAATATATATGGCCTCATGGATAGAGTAGTGTCCCTAGGAGATCCCAATGCCATGGGGACCAGCTATCCCTTCCCCCAACATACATTTGCGTCACTAGCTCTGATGGTGGTGGTGGTGGTGGTACAACTACGAAGCTGTAGGTTCGCCACTCTTTATTCACCAAGACTGAAGCAAGAGGTCTAGTAGGTGAACTCATCCTCACCCCAGTCAATGCAGTAAATGAAGTGGGATCCTTTGGCCGTAGCTGGATCACTAAAGAGGCTTTCTTATCCCTGAATATTATCTTCTGTGCCTATGTAGGCACGGTGGATGGTGGGACCTGAACTGGTGATGGTGGGTGTGGAGTGGATCGGTGTGGTGGAGACAACACCAGCTCTCCGGGACTTTCTCCCTATGACTAGTGGTACTATCAGCACTATGCTATCAGTCTTATTAGCTCTGGTGGCCCGATGACTAGGAAAATCAGCTAGAGCAGAGGCCGCCGAATGCTTGGAGAATCTCCATCACTCCCTGCACCCTAACTAAGCTACTACCCGGGCCTCTGATGCTCTATCACTATTAATGGGTCTGGTAACACTCCTAGGATGATAGACCTCAAGTCAAATAATGTACCAGACTCTAAATGTTCATGTACCCTGCCTACCTATCATAAAATCATATGTAGACCGACATAGGACTTCTCATGTCCCTAGCCAGCCTCATGGTATGTAGGAGGTGGAGGCAGTGCAGCTATCCTATGATAGTCCTCCTCTCCATCTGATGCTGAGAGGGGGTGGATATGGTTGTTAATTTGCAACGGGGAAACCTCACAGGGGGAACCTTTCTCTGCAATGTGGGATGCAGCATCCATCTCCTAGGCAGCACGCTTGTGGTGCCATTTGATCTTCTTTTATTGCATCGCTATGTACTGTGTGAGGAGGTGTGAGAGCTAGATCTACCTTCAAGGTGAGGCTATCTCTAATGCCGGGCTAAGGGAACCCAGGAGGTGCTAGTATGCACCGTAGTGGGAATAACTGAGTAAGGCTGGTGGCAAACCTCAAGCCTTCCTCTTGAGGGAAGGATACTGTTAGAAGGTATGTCAATCTGGCTTTTGACCACCTAATCCCAGCTAATAGTGAGGGTCCCACCCCTCACATGCGGGTGCTCCAATCCTCGACCAAAAAACACTAGATGGGTGGAGTCAGTCTGAGAAAGGCTGGCCTGATCCAAGGCCAAATCCATCCCAAATGAATATGTGAAAATAAACTTCTGAGAGGCCATGTGTAAGGACTTGCAGAGACTATACTGACTGCTTTGAGCTGTATGTCTACATTTATTGAAATATAACTTATATCAGATTTTGCCCTTGATTTGTTCCACACTGTAACTAAGTTTGGAGTTTTGAACCCACACTCAATAATTCAAATATGTTAAATGGGGTTCATTGGAAAGATTTAGATGTTTTGGAGGAGTGTCTTTTGCCATTTGTTTTTTTATTTATTTATTTTAGAACCCATACTTAACCATTTCAGGTAGGTTGGGTGGGTTTCAAAAATTTAAGGAGAGATTTGTTTCTTTTTGGGAGATTGTTTGTGTTTTATGTTTCTTGTTGAAAATATTGATAGTTTGAAAGAACATCTACATAGAAAATTTGGGTATGCTAAGAAGAGGTTGTGATATGTGTGTTTGAAATATTTTTTTCTTGTGAAGATTTGGTTGTGTGATATTTTGATTTGAAAATGAGGCTTCCTACCTAACAAATTTGGTATGTTAAGTAGAGGCCACAGGTGTTTGATTTGTGAGATAGATTTATTTTTCTTTGAAGATGGAAGTCCCACTTAACAAATTTGGCATGTTAAGTGAAAGCCCCAAATGTGTTTGAGATATATTTATTTTCCTTCAAAAATGAGACTCTCACTTAACAAATTTGATATGTTAAGTGAAAGCTCAAGTGTGGTTGATATGAAAAATTGGATCCTTATTTAACAAATTTGGTATGTTAAAATATAGATCAAATGTGTGTTAAAAAGAGACCCTCACTTAACAAATTTGGTATGTTAAGTGAAAGCCTAAATGTATTTGATATGTTTTTGAAAGTGGGATTCTTACTTAACAATTTAGTGTGTTAAGTGGAAATCAAAGTATGATATGACTTGATAATGGGATTCTCACTTAACAAATTTGGTTATGTTAAGTGGGAATCCTATATGGCATGGTTATGTGGTTCTTAACAATTTTGATGTGTTAGATAGAACCAAACATGTGCTTTGAAAATGAGACTCTCGCTTAGCAATATTGGATATGCCAAGTGAAAGCCTAAATGTATTTTTTTTCTTTGAAAATGAGACATTCTCTTAACAAATTGGAATTGTTAAGTGAAAGTCAAATTTTATGTGTTGGAAAAGGGACTCTCACTTAACAAATTGAAATTGTTAAGTGAAAGTCAAATTTAAAATTTTTTAAAAGTGATATCTCCACTTAACAAATTGAATATATTAAGTGAAGATCAAATGTTTTGAAAATGAGGTCTCCCCACTTAACAAATTGTAATTGTTAAGTGAAGGTCAAATTCATGTTTTGGAAATGGGACTCTCACTTAATGGAATTGTTAAGTGAAAGTTAACTTTTATGTTTTTGAAAATGAGACCTCACTTAACAAATTGGAATTGTTAAGTGAAGATCAAATTCATTTTTGAGAATGAGACCCTCACTTAAAATATCAAAATTGTTAAGTAAAGATCCAATTCATGTTTTCAAAATAAGTCCCCACTTAAAAAATTGAAATTGTTAAGTGAAAGTCAAATTTTATGTTTCGAAAATGAGACCCCCACTTAGCAAATTGAAATTGTTGAGTGAAAGTCATATCTTATGCTTCATTCAAATAGATCCTTACTTAAGAAATTGAAATTATTGAGTGAAGGTCAAACTTATGTTTGATTCAAATAGGATCCTCACTTAATAAATTGAAATTGTTAAGTTGAAATCAACATGGTATGATTTGCTTTTGAAAATGACCTCCATGTAGCAATCATGGAGGCATTTTGATTTTGTGAGTTTCTTGGAAGGTGCTTTTTCAAAGTGTTACTTTTGTGAAAGGAATTATTTTCATTAAATTTTATGATGAACCTTGCCTTACCAAGCTAGTGGTGAGGAGGTTCTAAATTTTATTATCTCCTCTTTCATTGATAAGTTATGTTTTCACCTATTGGGGAGCCTAATAGGGGTTTCAAGACTTACACGGAGTAAGGTCCTAAAACCTAAAGGATGTTGGCTAACTTTGCTTAAGAATAAAATAAGCTAAGTGCAAATGGAAAGAAAGATTATCTTGGAATCATATAAAATATAAGTCCATTATCGAAGTTTGGAGACAACAATCGTATGCTAGAGATGGAGAGAGGAACCTTCCCCAGTGGAGTCGCCAAAAAAATCTACGATGTTTATTTTTGGTGTTTGGGTGTGTTTAAGTGAGGGGACACCATGCAGATCTGTAGATATACTCATTAGGGTGATCGGGTATGACATTAAGGAATAGTGTACTATTTCGAGAGAAAAGAGTCACCACTCTATAATGGACCTAATCACCTAATGAAGACTCCTAAGGCATGATGTGTCTTCGGATATACCAGAGATTTTTCCCCTACTTTATATGGAAAAGTAAAGCACGATTTATTTAAACTGGGTTCGTTAAGTTTCCTATGGAGGCAGGCCTCCATAGTTAATTATATCTTAAGAAAAAATGAATCCCTTAAGAATACTCTCGATTAAAGTAGGTGATTGTTATCTCCAAAGAATTCAAAGATATGACTATAAAAGGATTAGTTGTATTTTTAAAAATCAAGTGGGAGAGATCAAAAGGGAAGAGTTCTTATCGAGACCAAGGGAGATGAGTAAGGTGTGCTCATGATAATAGGAAGCCTAGTGAGCACTCCAATCTATCCGATGGCTGGAATTTATATATTTAAAATTGAGAAGATTTATTTGTTTGAGTTGAATTTTTATTAAAAATTTTGGACTTATAATTCCACAACACAAGATTGTGGAAATGCTTAAGAGGTGAGGATTTATGCTTGAAGTCCGCAATTAAAAAAAATAATCTCAGATCCTGAATTTAGGGAGCTTTGGCAAGGGCCAAAGCACTTCCTAAATTTAAGGTGAAAATGAGTATATGATTTACTTCCACAAGAGAGAGTAAACCCGACCGCTGTGCTTATTACCACCTGGAGTGGCAGCCAGCTAACTCCTCTTACATTTTAAATCTATGTAGGCAAGTTATATATTTTGCAAGATGGTTAGGCTATTATTTACTTAGAAAAGAAAACTATGTCCTTAAACTCACTCCCTAAGAGACTAGATCATGAAGGGCATGAGCAATGACTTAAATCTAATGCAAATTTTATCAAGTTTTATTTGATTTTTTGAACTTTTATTTTGACACATTCTATAGGATTTTGTATGCCTAAATGCATGAGAAATTGATTATGGGCCAAATTAAAAGAGATAGAGGTGTCTTTCCATCAAAGGCTCTTACAGGTTAAGCCTTTATTCTCTGGCATAGATGGAAGCCCTCTCTAAACAAGAGTGGAAGAATGTGATATGCATGACATTATACATTAAATCATCTAGCTAAAGGGTTACAAAAATCTTATTATCTTCATTTAATTCCTAGACCTTTATGTGAGGTTGTGAATTATTTTAAAATTTTAGTTATGAGTTGTTAATGGAATAGAAAATTTATTTTTATCCTAGGAGGCTAATCACATCCAGGCCACATAATCACCAATCATAAAGAAACTATGAAAAGGCATGATATTTCTAATGTACAAGCTAAAGAAAATATCAAATAATTTTATAAAGCTATCGTAAAATAATAAAAGGTCGGAGAGGTCAGGTACTGCTGTACAACCCAAAAAGAAACATGAGTAGCCGAGCTCTACCCTCATACATCCCGGTACAATGAAAGAATAATTATAATTATGAAATTATAAGTGTTATGGGGAGTCTTCCTTCTTCACCCTCCATTCTTTACTCATCTTTCATTTCTTTATTTTTGATTTCCATTCTTTTCTTTCTTTTGGCTTGATTGAGATATTGTTTGCTCCAAAGGCATCACATGGTATATAAGACATGGTCTTATAACCAATGCTCAACCTTAATCCCCATAACACTTATCCTAATCTAAATGCAAAAATTACATTAAAAGGAAGGAAAGTAAATCTAGCTACACATACAAAATAAATGTTAGCTAAACACACCATAAAACCCAAGTAGTTATAGAAATAATTTAGACTTAGCACCCCACACATGGGTAACAAAGTCCACCTGTCCTAACTTGGGTCATGCTTAGGAGCTAAGCAACCTGCATAGCAAAAAAAATTTATATTTTTATTATAATGGACCCTTAAGCATGACCCCCTGCATAAAACATGGTTAAGCTAGTATCGACTTAACATTCATGCTACGCACATACACCCTAACATCTAATTTAAAATAATACATCATAAAACTAAGCATTCATCAAACCATGCACTGCCTTAACAGAAAACTAGAAATGATGACTTAGCCTAATGTGCATGTGTTAGGTTTGTGTGGTATTTCCTAACGATGCTTTAGAGTTATGGTTTGCAAAGTGTGAGGGATTTAATTTATGAAGGGGTTGATTTCTCTTTAAGTGGTTTTGTTGATTTGGGGGTTTTACTTAATATTTTCTTTTATTTCATATAGCCTGCACTTAGCAACTAAGTGTTATAAAGAGAACAAGGAGAGAATGTCCCTCTCTTTTATCCCTACCTTAAGTCATTTCTAAGGTAAGTTGATTAATAATTTTCTTTAGTGAATGGTTTATTATGTGTTTTAATAAACCCTAAGTTTAGGTTCATTCTAAGTAATCTTATTCAATAAGAGAGGCATCTTCAGATTAATTAGGGTGTATTACTATCACATAATATAAACCAGTTCATTTCTTTCCATCATGTTATCATGCATATGAATAATATTAAGCATGCCTATACATGCAATGTAAATCTTAGCACACTTTGATGATGAATGCAAAGAAATGTATTTTAAAATTTAACTATTTCATTTGTTAATTGAATTATGAATTCATGTGTTTGTTATGTAGAATAGAGAGATTTCTCATCTATTAGCTAAATACACATTCTCATGTATAAAAGTTATAAGTGAGTATGGGCCATTATTTTCTACACTAGAGGCATGAGGCACAATATCTACTTAGAACTACTTAAAGCCTCGCAGCCCCGGGATGCCCAGACTAATATACCAATTTTCATAGATACATGTAAATGTATGAATAACTACAAGGATAAAAAAAATTCGTGCAAAAGTTAAATTTTATTTGTTTGATTGTTGGTTCCTTATTCATTGGCCACATCACACATGTATATGTATAAGAGTTTTAAGTGAGTACGATGCCATTATTTTTTACACTAGTGGCATAAGGTATAAGACCTACTTAGGGCTACTTAAAGCCTTGTAGCCCCAGGATATCCAGACTAATATACCACTTTTCTCAAATACATATGAATGTACAAAAAGAACCAAATGGATAAGGAACTATGCAAGAAATTATGTTTGATTTGGTTGTATGATATACTTATGTAATATGAAAACCCTTCCTAAGTCTTAACATGGAGATGTATAGGAATAGATTTAGGCAAGTATTGTGTTCTTTTCAAATGAACTATATACTTGCAAATCCTATGTGAATCCATGTCAAGAAAAAGGAGAATTTCATAGTATTCATCTTATACTATCATCACATGCAAGCTTATAAGTATTTGTAATAAGCATTACTTCATTTGTAATAATTGATTTATAGGTTTTGAAAATAGTTTTTTGAATTAATAGTGATAATAACCACTCATATTTTTATTTTTAGCTAACACATGCAATTTGACATAAAAGGAAATATTTTATTTAATTAATTTTCAAAAGAAATGAATGTGTGGTTTCATATGGCAAATAATATTTAGTATGACTAGAAAGAAATAAAGGAATGTAAACACATGATTTCATTAACCCCAATTAATTCTAAGGACAATCATATTAAATAAGGTTATTTAAAATGAATTAGAATTCTTTAAGGAGATTTTTATCTTTGAATTTTTTTTGATTTAGGAAATATGAGGGAGATTTGTTAATCCTAACCCATTTCCCATGTGTGAATTAGTTTGGTTTAATCAAGAAAAACTATGTTAATTTTATGTGTTGATTATGTTAAGGTATGAATTAAATGAATTAATTATCCCTTACCTATATCACCTTAAGTTAATTAACTAATTAATGATATGCCAATAGGATGTGCAACCACATGAGAAGTAAATTTGCAATGCTCCTAAGAAATGAAACTGGCCTAATGCAATTGGCTTATGATTAATAGTTAATTAAGCTTAATGAATCTCACTTAATTACTCCTATGATTTTCTCACACATGTGAGCTAATCATAATTTCATTATCTCTCACCTTGGGCTTATTGAACACCCAAGGAGCAACCCAAGATCAATTAAAGGTTGCTTTGGTTAGGATGAATTGATTTTTTTTCTTTATTTAATTTCATTAGTTTTTTAATAAATTGATTAAATATTTTGGTTATGTTTTAATTTGAATGTTGAATTTAACTTAGGGGAAAGGATCAAGGGCAAGGCCTCAATCCTAATCCCTAAATCATATAATCATTCAATTAGGTTTTGATTTTCTCATTTTAAAAATTTAATCACTAAATTAATCAATTAACCATTCCATTAACCCATTAATTGATTTGATTTTTAAAGGTAAAGAAGGCTTAGGAAATGAATTAGGAAAAATATCCCCAATCATATTTCTTAAGTGATCTTACTATTCAATAGGGATGATTATGTTCAAATGATTAATCAAGTTACTGTTCATTCCTTAATTATAATTAATTTGATTAAGTGAGTGATTAGAGCTTACTAAAATGATTTTCATAATTAATCAATCAATAAAATCCCAGAAAAATAGGGGAGGTAGAAGTCATCCCCCTAAACATCTACAAAAAATTTGAGATTAATTGAGTGCTTAATTAAGGTGTAATTAAGCTAATTAAATTTTTGATAAAACTAATTAAGCTAAAGTCACTATTCAAAATTAATTAATTATAATTTTTCTAGATTCTCCTCTAAACTATCTTCAAAATAAGCCTAATTTTATAATTTTTATATTTTTCTATAATTAGTTATGATTTTAGAATTTTGAGGATTGAAAACTAATAAACTAACCCTAATTAAACCCTTAATCCTATCGGGCCACGTGGCTGCTGACACGACGCGCTTTTCATGTGGCATGATGAGATTTGTTATTTAAGTTGTCACATCCATGCAATGACTCAGCTGCGGTAGATGCGCTTTCTTTGTGAGCCATACGATCTAAGATCGGGCTGCCATAGTTTAATCCTTGAGTTACGAGGGGAAACCAAAAGATCTACCATGATTTGATCATATCCATTCATCTTGATCATGTGAGATGAATGGCTTGTGATCTATCCCGTTCATGAACGATGAAAGATAAGCACCGTCCATCTTTCTCCATTCGATCGAGCTTGGAGCTCGGATTTGGATCAAACAGATCCCACACCATCTAAGGGAGCATACAATCACATCCATGGTTAGATTCCTTTGAGATGGAGATTTCTTTCACAAAAGACCAACACACAGAGGCCTAAAGCTATGGTTTTGAGGAATTATCTCACTGAAGCTAATGTCTGACGGTGCAACACTGGAGGTAGCTTCGCTTAGTTGAGGTGAGGCCCTATTGAAGAAGTCCAAGCTCAATTTGGCCTAAAGCGCTCAGTTGACCACTCCACGCATGTCAAGCCTCAGCTTTGATCGAACTCACACCTCTAATTCTTTGGAAGGCTTGGGAATGGTTTGGTTGGCTTCAACTAGGTATGAGGATGGTGTGGGTGCAAAGAATTTGGATTTGGTTTAGTGGAGGGGGAGTATTACTTGAGAGAAGGGTGTCCTGTTTCGGTTTACACATGAGAATATTAATGATCGATCAAAGAGTGGTTGGGGATCCTTGGATTTGCTTTGAGGGAGTTTGAATTGAACTTGGGGACTCAGAGAATGTGAGTGGTGTCTTTCCCCCACTCGAATTAAGAAAGTATATCCCACAATTAAGCTAGATGGATAAATGAGATTGAATTTGCAAATCTCATCAATTTGCTACCGTCAGGCCATCAGAGGTGTCAACGACAGTGCCACGTTGCTCACCTAGGTTGGTTCAAGCAGTGGTAGGAGCTCCAAGGAAAGATATGGAGTGGTGGGGTGGTATTGCTTTTCCTTGTGTTTATTAGTTCAACCATGGATGAGAGGAAAGAAGCATGGATCCTTTGGTCCATGGAAAGGCTAAGAGGGTTAGAGTGGGCTAGGAAGCTCTAGGGAGCTTCATTTGGTATATTGATGGTTGCCCTATGTTGAATTTATTTATGAGGATGTAAGCCTACACACTTTCTTCTTGGATTAGCCATCATGGACTGACTAGGTTGAGTATATTCGAGGTTTAGGATAAGTACCTCAGTGGCTCCTGTCCTCTTTACTACTTCAACCTTGGGTTTACTCTCTACATAAGACTCCTCGCTTAGTAGTCACCCTAGGTCGGATAGCCCCTGTTGAGTCGAAGCATATCCGATGATCGGTTAGAGAAATGCAAGTCGCACCTTTTTTTCTAATTGTAGCACCGATACCTTTGGTTGGTTATTTCCATGCTGATGGCGACCAACCCGGTGGATACACCACCCATTGGCATATGTGAGTCCCTGCACTTTCTCCTTGAGTTGGTCACCGTATACCTACAAGCTTTCTTTTACAGGGTTCTGGATAACACCCCTAGCAGCACCTCCCCTGTGGGCACTCTATTTGGATCACGTCCTTAGTGACCCCATTTAGACACTACCCTAGTTACTCTTGGATTGGACAGTTTCCCTTTCCTAGTAGCCACCCCTGTGGTTGGAGAGTTTGTCTTACGGATATGCAGATCCTCTGTATTGGTGATGAGGCACATTATACAAAAGAATCCCAGGGGATCACTTTCACAGATGAAGACCTTCTTTTGGGTGACTTGGAGCATAACCGTCCCCTATATATCATAGTTGACATGGGTAGATTCGGACTTCTGGGTTCTCATTGATCCGTAGTGAACATTATGAGTCTAAAACCCTTTGTTGAGAATCAACATCTCCACACTCCGAGGAGATTAGATGATGTTGAGATGATTCAATGAACATGGTGAGTGAGCTTTAGGTTTCATAGTGTTACCTTTGAGATAGGTGACTGGAAGACTGAAGCCAAGTTTTACATCATTGATTTGAATACTTCATTCACTTACTTTGCTCAGTAGGCCTTGGATACATCTTAATAAGATAATTCCATCCTCCCTCATTAGTGCATCAAGTTTGGAAAGGATGAGATTGAATACCATGTCAATGGAGATGAAAAGCCATTTTCAGTTAGAGAGGTTAAAATTTATGAGGATGCGACCTACTATCTTCCTCAAAACACCCTTTCTTGTGAACTTGGACAAAACTAAAATTCAAAAGAAAAATAAAATGAAGAAAAAGAAAAGGCAAAAGAAAAAAAATAAAAAATGAAAATCCAAGTGAACAAGAAAGGGGAATTGAAGAAGAAATAGATCCACATATCACATTCCACCCACAGTTAATTCCATCATATGGACATGTGGGTAAGATGACTCAACCTCCACTAGGCAGGCAAAGGTAGAAATAGAGGCAGTTCCAAAGGTGGAAGATCCCCTGGTTGGCCATCAGCCAATAGAGGTTATGTTCCAATTCATAAGAGTACCCCTACTATTCACATAGACTTGGAATCTAGCTAAGAGTATGAATCTAATGTGATTAGTATACCAGCTAACCCCTCTCAGCAGGTTCCATTGGAGGTGACTTTCAATCCAGACTGAGATGAAGACTAGGCCTCCAGAAAAAGGAAAGTATTCGAATCAGGTTTGTGTGAGACTATTAGGCAGCAGTTGGGAACCTTAGCTCTAACCTCACTATCATCTCAAAAAGTTGAAGGTTTAATAGTTAAGGAAGCCCCTAAGTCTTTAAATGATATGAAGCCAAAGAGATTCTTTTTGGGATCATCATCCTCAAGTCTTGAAGTTGATGTAGAACTTGAGGAGGATACATTTAAAGAATTAATGGAATTTCCATTTGACTTTTACTCGCCTTATGTTCATAATCTTATACAAAAGGGTTTGGTTCCTCACACATGGTCTAGACACAGGTCAGAGTATTTTGAAAAGCTATGGAACAATACAGGTAGGGAAGCACAATCAAGAGTAGGGCTAGGATTCCGCACAGTGGGTCCAGTCGATGATGAAAATTACTGCTTAGTCATTACCAGTCATTTAAAGTCTGATAAGTTCTTTTCACACAACACCAACTCTTATGAGAATGTGTGTTTAGAAATCTAAGATGATCTAGATGATATCTAAATCAAGGATGCACCTCCATAATTTGAAAAGAAGATCCATTCAGCAACTGATAAGCTTAAAGAAATCAATCTTGGGATTGAAGAAAATCCACGCCCGATGTACATCAATTTGCTGCTAAATGAAGAAGAAATCAATGACTTAGTTATGCTATTGACTGAGTTTAAGAACTGCTTCACACAGAGTTATGAAGAAATGACCGGATTATCTCTTGACGTAGCAATTCACAAGCTACTAATATATCCTAGCTCTGACCCTATCAAGCAAGCTCTTAGATGCATGCGATTAGAAATTGAACAATAGGTCATTTCTGAAGTCAAGAAATTGATCGATACTGGTTTCATCAGGGAAGACAAATATCCACCCTAGTTAGCTAGTCATAATTAAGAAGAAGAATGGCCAAATTCTCATATGTGTCGATTTGAGGGACTTAAATAAAGCATGTCCTAAAAATGAGTTTCCTCTTCCTATACCAAAAATAATAGTGGACATCGCCTCATCTCATGCAGTTTGCTCTTTCATGGATGGGTCATCTGGCTACAACCAAATCAAGATCTCTCCTGAAGATGAAAGAAACACTACTTTTTGAACACCAATCAAAATCTTTTGTTATAGGCTCATGCCTTTTGGCTTTAGAAATGCTGGTGATACATACCAATGGGCCATGACTCAGATCTTCAATGAACTCATCCATCATCAGGTTGAGTGCTATGTTGATGATCTAGTAGTCAATAGTAGAGAAAAGAAGACCATCTCTTTGACTTGAGAGTAGTTTTTGAATGGTTAAGATAATATAACCTCAAAATGAATCCCCTGAAGTGTGCATTCAAAGTAGCTTCAAAGAAATTCCTTGGGTTTGTTGTTTGACAGGGGAATAGAAATAGATCCAGAAAATATTAAAGCTATCTTAGAAATGTCACCTCCTAAGAGTAACCCAACTCAGCTCCTTCCAAGGATGGCTGGCATATCTAAGATGTTTTATTTCCAACCGATCGGGAGATGCAAATCATTCTCAACACTTGTCAAGAAGGACATCAAGTTCAAGTGAGATGACAAGTGTCAGCATGCCTTTGAAGACATCAAGTAGTATTTAGTGAAGACCCTAGTTCTAGCATCCCCTATCCTAGGCAGGCCACTCATTCTCTGTACTACTGCATTGGATGACTCTCTCGGTGCTCTATTGGCCCAAGCCAATAATGAAGAGAAGCAGAATGCTCTTTACTACCTCAGCCGTCATCTTATTCCTGCTGAAGAAAAGTATCCACCTATTGAGAAATATTGCATAGCTTTGATCTTTGCCTTCCAAAAGCAATGACACTACATGATTTCTCATAATGTGGACTTGATCTCTAGAACCAGTCCACTGCAGTACCTCATGACATGGACAACACTATCCGGATGTTTGGCACAATGCTCCATGATTCTCTCACAGTTTGATATCATATTCGTACCCCTCTGTGCAATAAGAGGACAAGCACTAGCGAATTTCTTAGCAACACACCCACTTTATGTTGATTCTCCACTTAGTGATGATCTCTCTGATGAATAAATCATGAACTTAGGGGAGGTTGACAACTGCTGATAAGAGATTATATTTTGATGGTGCAGCTTCTTTTCATAAAAGGGAAGCACCACGATCTACTCTTCCATGAAAGGCAAGGGTAAGAATAGTTAGCTTAACTCCAGACCGCAATGTGATGAGATTCTCATACTATCTTTCCAACCTCTGCACCAATAATGAAGCTGAGTATAAGGCTTTGATTTCTGGTCTAGAGTTAGCCATCACTATCAGTGTCAAGAGCATCAACATCTTTGGAGATTCTCAGTTGGTCATCAATCGATTGTCGTCCTACAAGGTTCTCAAACCCCATCATTACACATGAGAATACCATGAAGTTGTTGGCCCAGATTCTCAAAGTCACCATCTACAAGGTTCCTCGAGTAGAGAACACAGTAGCAAATGCTTTGGCCAAACTTTCCAAAGAATTGGCATGTCCAAAAGATGAGTCCATTTCAATAAGGGTCCAAAATAGATAAGTCATATCCCTTATTAATGCTAAACTCATTGAGAGACTTTCTCTTGAAGGGGAGGTTGTCATTGACAAAATGGACAAGGAGCTAGATTGGCAACCGTTCATAGACCATTTGAACACTAAAACTACCTCAAGAAAAGTCATAAGCCATCAAGTGAAATAGGTAGCTCTCTCCTATGCTCTCGTTGATGGCACCATGTACCACCAGTCCTTTGACCAGTTGTGGTTACATTGTTTAGACAAACACAAAGCACATGGTATTATAACCAAGATACATTCAGGTCTATGTGGAGTGCATCAATCCGGTCTGAAGATGAATACAAAGATCAAGAGACTATGCTACTACTAGCCTTCAATGATTACAGACTGCATGGATGTAGCTAGGAGATGCCATCAGTGTCAGGTACACAGTGTGGTCCTCCACCAACCACCGAATATTCTACACCCTACATTGGCCTCATGGGCATTTGAGTATTGGGGTACTAACATTGTGGGTCCGATCGATCCTCCTTCTTCCAAGGGACATTATTTCATCTTAGCTGACATCGACTACTTTTTCAAGTGGGCGAGGCAATCCCACTCAGAAAGGTCACAACTTAGCATGTGCTTCAATGTTTTAGAACCATATCGAATATATGTTTAGGGTGCCTCGATGAATTATATCTGATAACTTTATTGCATTCAAAAGCACCAAAATCAATAGCTTTGCCAGAAGACATGGGATATATTGGAGATACTCCACCATCTACTACCCTAGAACAAATGGGTTAGCAGAAGCATTCAATGAAACTCTCATTCAAATACTAAATAAGACCCTTGATGATAATAAGTAGTAGTGGAATGAGCTTAAAGTTTGGCACCGCAACATACCAAACTCTAACTCAATCTACCCCATTTTTCTTAGTGTATGGTCTGAAGCCATTCTACCTTTAGAAGTTCAACTCCCATCACTAAGGATAGCACTGGGTAGCAAGATCACTACAGAGCAGAATGCAAAATTATAGTTAGAAGAGCTTGAAGGTTTGGAGGAGTGTTTCCTACGGGTGTGCCAGAACCTCAAGTTGTACAAGGCCAAAATGATTCAAGCTCATAACAAGCTGGTCCCCCAAGGTCTTTTTGAGTAGAAGAATTTTTTTTAGTCCTAAGGAGACCAATTATTGCTCGATGAAAGATGGGAGGTAAGTTTTAACCCACTTGGGAAGGCCCTTATTTCATGTAGAGAATGCCTACCAAGGAGGATCTTACCAGCTTATTGATTGTAAAGAGGAACACCCGATGCTTCCAATTAATGGGCTCTATTTGAAGAATTATTACCCATAAAAATCATGTTTGAAAATAATTCTATCAATCAACAAAAATTTTATTTCATTTCATCAAAATTTTATCTTCTTTCGAAGCATGGTTTGCTTGTCTTGCGAATCCACCATGATGTGTTTATGGTAGGTGTAAGAGTCCCCCAGCGGCATCTTATTCCTCTTTCATAACAAAAACACAATCTCCCGACATTATTAGAATAGGTGTGAGAGAAACCAAGAGGCATCCTATTTTGATTAGCACAACTAAGTTAGGTGTCAGAGAACCCAAGTGGCATTCTTTCTTAGTGGGAATTCTGGTTGCCATCCGTGGCACCATTTCATTAAAATCCCAAGCGTGTTCAAGGTAGGTGTAAGAGTCCCCCAGAGGCATCCTATTCCCTTTAACACATGCCCAAAAATGAACACATATCTTTTATCTCAACCTTTTTTAATGTGAGAGCAAGCCCTCTGTGGCACTCACTCATTAGCGCTCTAGTCCCATGCTACCTCGCTTGTCACCCCGATCACTTGTTTGCAAGATGTGAGTCTCTTCTCTTTCTTCCTGACTTGACCATTGCAAACCAATGAGTGCCTTAATAGTTTGGTAGGATTCACTATGCAGCCAGTAAGATACCTCATGTTAACTTTATTTAAGAAGATGTGAGTCCCCGAGCTTTCTTCTTGAACTAGCCATCATGCACTGACCAGGTTGTGTATATTTGAGGTTTAAGATAAGTCCCCCAGAGACTCCTTTCCTCTTGACTACGTTTGAGTTGATATGAGTCCTCCAGTGGCATTCACTCAGTAGTCGCCTTAGGTTGGAAGGCACCTATCAAGGAAGATGACATCCCAAAGAATCGCCCACATAGGAGGATGTGAGTCCCCAGCTTTTCCTAGTTGCTGCAAACCGATGGGCATCTTAGGTTGGTTGATGTTCGCTATGCTGACAGTGACTCACTTGGTGGATACACCACTCTTGGCAAATGTGAGTCCCCACACTTTCTCCTTGAGTTGGCCACAAATGTCTATTTGATATATGACTAGCCATGTCATTTTTTTAGGGTTTTAGATTAAGACCATAGCAGCCCCTATCCCTATGGGCATTCTATTTGGATCACATCCTTTATGACCCCATTTAGAAACTACCCAAGTTACTCTTGGATTGGGCAGTCCCCCTTTTATAGTGGCCACCCCTGTGGTCAGAAGATTTATTCAATAGATGCACAGATTCTTCGTTGGTTCAGTAAATCTGAGATAGGTCTAGGTTGATATTAGCTCCTTCTCAGTTTGATTCCTCACAAACTAACAAGGTCCATGATAAATAAACTAAACAAAATAAACAAATTAATTTTCTTGTGGATTAGGAATTCAAACCTCCAATGGGCCCCTTCTCCCAAGCACGCATCCTATCTTTAGCAGAATTCCCTATAGGAATTGCCTGACTACCTGAGTTAAGATAAATCCCAGAGTCAATACTCACTCCATAGTCACCCTTAGGTTGGGTTCAATCTATTTTGCCACAAGTAGGTTACCCCATCATTCCACTTTGGAAGATGTAAGACTATGACATATTCTTTCTAGCATGACAGTCGCAAATTGATGGGCAGCCCTAGGACGGGTATGATTTGTTGCCCAAAGTAACCAATCACCCTGGTGGTCTTTTGTAGTGGAAGATGTGAGTCCCCGAGCTTTCTTCCCTTAAATTGATCATTGCAAACTGACAGACACTCCTTTGGTCGGATAGTTCTCCCATCGAGTGGGAAGCTACTCCATTTGGTTAAGTAAATCTGAGATAGGTCTAAGATGATATAAGCTCCTTCTCATTGTGATCCATTGCAAACCAACAGAATCCATTCAAAAAATTAAAAAAAAATTATTTTTGACTATCTTTGAGCTGATTTAAGTCTCCCAAAGGCATTCACTCAATAGTCAATCGTAGGTTGGGTTCAATTTGTGGCCTTGCCAGTAGATCACCCTAGCAACTGGTCCCTACTTTGGAGGATGTAAGTCTACCATGCTTTCTTCCTCGTATAGCTACTGCACAACGAAAGGCATCCCCTTTGGTTGGATTGTCCTACTATGTGTTTGGTAGACTACCCCTTTGGATTGGTAAATCTGAGTTAGGTCCTCCATGGTTCTACTCATGATCCATCGCAAACCAACATGGCACATCTCAAAATCCAAATCTAAAAATTTGAATTAAATTCAACCCTCCTCCCTAAATGGGGTCAAACAATAAACAAAGAAAATCCAATCAACCTCCTCCAATGGACTCAATCAAATCAAAACAATCAAAATAAATCAACAAATCAAATCAAATTTCTCACCAGTGAGACTCAACTCAAATCAAACCTCTCATCGCCTTGTGGATGACTTGAACCTGCTTCCCTAGTGGAAGGTTCACATACTCTATCCCCGGTGGATTCCTCCTTCCCTCTCTTATGTCCTTGACATAAGTAGACCACATTGCACTAAGTTCTGGATTCCTTCTACACCTTGGGCAAGGAGTAGATCATCTCTATTAGTGCTTGTGATTGTTTGGTGTTGTTGATCATTTCGGTCAACACCAATACACGCGGTGTTCCTTGTCAGTCACACCACACCTATTGGGGGCCCTTTGTTGACCTCACTTTTAGATGAGCTCGCAATCCCTTCATCTTATAGGACTCCTCTTAGACTTTAAGAGATCCATAGTCCTAAGACACATCTAGTGATTAGGTGGATACCCAACCTAACCCTAGAGACTTAGAAGAGTTAGCCATAGGAATAGGTCATGCCTTAGGAGTGTTAGGAAAATTTGCCTACCCTATAGCTTGAACCATATTCCTCACTTCCTTTCTTCAAGTCGAAACTCCAAATCAAATCAACATCAAACCTAAATCAATTCTAGCTTAATTGATTTTCTCTAAACCCAAATCATAAATCCATGATTGAAACCCATGATTGAAACCCATGATTGAAATCCATGATTGAAGTTTATGATTGAAATTTCAAGTTCAAAATATTTCTTAAGTCCTTTAATCCCTTCTTAAGGACTTAGCTTAAATCATCTTCAAATCAATTCAAACTCATAAAATTTTCTCATAGCTCATTTATATTTTCATTTATATTCACATATATAAATGAAATATAAATTCAAATCAATCAAACTAAATCCAAAATTCAATTCCATGTTCAAAATATTTCCTAAGTCCTTAATTCCCTCTTAAGGACCTAACCTAAACCAAATTCAAACCACCTTAAATTTATGAAATTTTTCCATAACCCATTTATATTCTCATTTATATTCACATATATAAATGAAATATAAATTCAAACAACCAAAACTAACTCTAAAAATCAAACTCAAATTCAATCAAAATCCAACATAAGCCTTTCAAGTCAAATTCTTAAGCATAGCCAAATCAACTTCAAATCAAGCGAAACTCTTGATTTTTCTTCATGATTCAATCAATCCTTCAATCATGAATCCAAATATAAATACAAACTTCAATCACTTAATCAAAACTCAATTCAAAAATCAAACCCAAGTCAAACCTAAGGGTTTACCAAGTCAAGACCTAGCCAAAATGAAACCCAACATAGCCAAAATCCAACATATGCCAAATTTATTGAAACCAATGATCTAAGTTCATTCATGATCAATGTTTGAACTTGACCAAGTCAACATTTGAGCCTAACCTAGCCTAATTGGCCACTTGACCCAAGTTGACCTAAAAAGTAAAAATGTCAAAATTTGATCTAAGCCAAATTAATTGAAACCAATGGATCAAGTTCATTCCAAAATGATTGTTGAACTTGTCCAAAGCCTCAATTGGGCAACTAGACCTAACCTAACTCAATTGGCTTTGAACCCAACTTGTATTGAGCCAAATTCAAACTTAACCAAAATTGATTGGAAACAAAGATACCAATCCCTTTCATATGACCAACCAAACCTAAACTACCCATGACCTAGCTCAAACAAGTCAAATGGGTCAAATTGGTCAACTTGACCCATTTGACCTAAATGAAATCAAATGAACCAAATTCAAACCTAAACAAAATTGAATCAAACCAAAGTCACCAAAACATTTCAAATGGTCATATGAACTTGACCCAACCTTTGGTTTGACCTAATTTGACCATTTGGTCAACTCACCAAAGTTTACCCATTTTGCCCTAAATGGGTCAACATGAGCCAAATCACATCAAACTAACTACAAATTCAATGAAAACTTGGCCAAAACTATTTTCGCATCATACCAAACAAGCGTAAACCAAAATCAAGGTCAAATGACCATTTTACCCCTAGCCCACAGGGTAAATTTTGGCCAAATCCACATGAAATTTGGACAAATCTGCTTCATAACCACTTGACACCCTCTTTGTGGATCAAGTGAACACTAGGGAGTGTTGTGCACATAACCCAATGGGTTTGGTCAGCCCAACCTAGCCCAATGGCCAAACCAACCACATGCCTTGAAATGGAGCACATGGAATCCTCCTTACACTCAATTCAAGCACATGGCCACTTCACCATTCCACTTCCTAGCCAAAATTGAATTCAAGGACATCCTAAATGGCCTAACAATCCCACTCATTATGGTCAATTGGATTAAAATGGCAGGGCATTGCTCGGTCCGATTGCCAATGGGGGAGATATACTCCCCCTAATTTGAATTGAATCCATCACTCTCATACTCGAATGAACCTAAGGAAGTCAAAGAAGCAATTTCTCAGCCTCCCCAAGCTCTCTCACGTGATTTCCAAATTCCCATTTCTCTTTTTTCATAGTTTGAAAATAGGGGAGCTCCACTAAAATCAAACAAAGCCCACACTTAATATCAGCCTAATTCCTTTGCAAACACTCTCATGGAGCTCGATCAACTTGCCTAAGCTCTTTTCTAAGTTCCAAAGGCAAGGGAGGAGTCACCTTGATCAAGACCAAGCTTAAGGCAAAGGGGAGTTGGTCTCTAGAAGCAACCACCAAATCTCAAGAGCTCAAACTCTTGGCAAAGCTTTATCTTAACTAGATGAAGCTTCTCTAAGGGAATCGAGCACCGGTGAGGTAAACCATTTTTCTAAGCTTAATCTAGCCATAGTGTGGAGCTTTGTGAAACAAAGTTTAATCCCATGGGATTTTATCCATTAGATGTGATCTATATTGCATGATGAAGGCGTGGGCTAAATTTTAGCCCAATATGAGCTCAATCGAGCTCGGATCATGGCATAGAATATGGACGAATCTCCTTTCCCACAAGGAACTGTAGAGATGAATCTCTAGTCATCCATCCGCACATTTTGGATGGACAATTGAGATTAAAACACGTAGCATACCACGTTTCACCCTTTAGAATCGAGGCTTTAATCTCAGCCATCTGATTCTTCATCAGACTATTGAGGAGAAAGTGTGTAGCGCTGCCGCTGACAAGTTTAATATCCAATCCATCATGCCACATGGAAAGCGCATGCCGCGTCAGCGGCCCACGTGGAACCAATGGGATTAAATAGCTAATTAAGCTATTTAAATATTCTAATTAATCATAGAAACTTCTAAAATTCATATATAACCCTAGAAAAATAAAAAAATATGAAATAAATTATATTGGATAGATAATTGAATATAGAATATTCTAAAATTGATTTCAATGGATTTTGAATAGTATTCTTCTAAATTTAAGTTTTATTAGGAATATTATTTTACTAATTACCCTCTAATTACTCAACTTATTAATCCCAAACTTTTTGTGCTTAATTAGTGGGATGACTCGTGCCTCTCCTAATTTTCTTGAGATTTATTGGTGGCTTAATTAGGGGAATTGCTAGTTCATTCCTTAATCACTCCATTAATGTAATTGGACTTAATTAAAGGTATAATTAGTGGAGCACAATTGGGTCAATTAAGTTTTGATTAAGTGAATATGAGGTTTAAGGAATAATTTTGGGATACTTTACCTTAGATATTCCCTAAACCCCCTTTTCTTTCTTAATACATCCTTAATTAAGGGTTAATTCACTAATTACCCCTTAATTAATTTCATGCATTTCTAAAACTTTCTAAAACTCAATCAATCCATCTTGGGTAGATGCTTAGCTATTCAAGAGCCTAAGTACATTAAGGAAATTAGAACTCAACTCACATGTGTGAGAGGTGTTATGAAATTACTTAAAATTAAAATCCTTAGTTTAATTAATCATTAATCATGAGCCAAATTTATTAGGCCCTTTTATTCCTAGGTGCATTGCTGATTTAAGTTCCTTGTATGATTTTATGTCATCTCATTCTCTCATAATTATTTGATTAACTATGCTAAGGTGGTATAGGTAAGGTGTAATTAACATGCTTAATTCATACCTTAGCCTAAGTAACATATAAAAATCATATAATCACCTAAAAATTAAACTAAAACAACAAACATATGTGGGAATGGGTTAGGAATAGCAAACTCACCTCACATTTCTCAAATTAAATCAAACTCAAAATAAAATCAAACCTTCTTAAAAAAAATAATTCGATTTATTTTAAGCTTTCTTATTTCATGAGATTGTCTTTAGGAATTAATTAGGGTGAATGTGTTTACATGATTTCATCACTTTAGTTCTTTCCTAACATGCTAAATGTGTATGTCATATGAATTTTATGCATTCATTCTTTTCAAAAATCAAAATGAAAGTGAAATATTTTCTTTATGTCAAATTGTATGTTTTGGCTAAAGTAAAAAATATGAATGGCTATTATCACTATTAAATCAAAAACTATTTTTAAAATCTATAAACCAAATATCTAAAATTGAAAGTGTGCTATTATGATTAGTAATAAGTTCGCATGTGGATATAAATATGAAGGCATGCATAGTGCAGTTTTCCTTCTCTTTTCTTTTAGTATGGTTTTGAATAAGATTTGGCCAAATGTATAGTTCATTTCAAAAGAACATAACACTTGCCTAATTCCTTTCTATTCATTCCTATACTATTACTTAAGAAGGGCATCTACACTAGCACATATAATTTCATAAACAAAAATAAATCAACCAACACAAACTTTTTTGCATCTTTCTTTTCCATTCATTTCTTTTGTACATATGTTTGTATTTAAGGAAAGTGGTATATTGGTCTGGACAACCCTGGTTACAGGCTTTAAATAGCCCTAAGTAGGTCTTGTACCTTACACCCTTGGATAACAATGGCGTCGTACTCACTTATGCCTTCACACATACATGTGTTCATGTAAAAAAATGGATAAGAAAACCTCTTTTCTACTTAATGAAAATCATGTATCATAAAAATATTCAAATTTTCTTAAGTAACTTACTTAGCATTCATCATAAAGTAGGCTAAATATTCTCATTTGTATGTCTAAATATGCTTAGGATGCATCCATATGCATGTTATACATGTTGGGAAAGAAATGAAGTGATGTAAGTTTTGAGAATTTAGTTCACTTTACTTTATCTTGAAATGCTTTTCTTTTTGAATAAGTTTGTTTAGGAAAAACCTAAACTTAGGATTAATTAAAACACATAAAAAATTATTCACAAAATAAAACTAAACATGAATCCATTTTAGAAATTACTTAAGGTAGGGAAGGAAAGAGAAGTTCTCTTCTCTTTTCCCTCTCTTTAAAACTTAGTAATTAATTGTAGGGTTCATTTAAACCAAACCACAATACAAAATATAATCAACCCAAATCAACTAAACACTTAAATGAAACCACCCATCTAAGTCAAACATCTTCACACTTAGAAAATCCAAACCTTAAAGCCATAGCTAAGCATACCACACAAACCTTTTAAAGCACACACATTACGCTAAGTCACCACATCTAGCTTTAGGTTAGGGCAGTGCATGGCTTCATATTTTGCTTTTATTTTGTGATGTTTTTGTTTTAGTCTCGATGTTAGGGTGAATGTGTGCAGAATGAATGGTAGGATGATTTAGTCTAATCATTATATTCTACTTAAGGGGTGTTGTAATAAAAATATAAATGCTTTTGTTGTGCAGGTGCTTATACCCCTAAGTATAATTTAATAGGACAGGTGGACTTAGTTACCCATGTGTGGGGTGCTAAGTCCAATATACAAACTTGGGATTTGTATAGTTTGTTTAGCTAATCTCTGCTTTACAAGTGTTAATTAGATTTACTTTTCCTTTTAATGTAATTTTTGCAATTTGGATTTTGGAATGAATGTTATGGGGGATTAGGATGAGTATTGGTCAAAAGATCTCATCTTATGCACCATGTGAAGCCTTTGGAGTATCCACATTCCAACCATCCAAAGAAGAAACCAAAGAAGAAAGAAGAAAAGAAGAAAAGAAGAAAAGAAGAAAGAAGAAATAAAGAAAGAAGACCCTCGTAACATAAATTTTCTTACTTGATTAGATTAATTCATTTGTAATCCGAGTTGTGTAAGGGTAGAGCTTAGCTACCCAATTTATTTTTGGGTTTGTGCAGTGGTGCCCGACCGTAAATGACCTTTTATTCTTTTGTGTTAGCCTTATAAAATGTTTGATGTATTGTTTAGCTTATGCATTAAGATGACATGTTTTCCTAGTTTCTTCCTTGCTTTAATGTATGGCTTGGATGATGATCAGGCTCTTAGGGAAAAATAAATCTTCTACCAAATTAATCAATTCAAAAATTAAAATAAATAACTCATAACCTCATTTAAAGCCTAAGTTAAAATCAAGATAAAAGAATTAGCAACCCCTTAGCTGGATGAGTATTTCTTTTATAACATCATGCACAAAAGATATTGTTACACTCTTAATTGGAGGGCTTCCACCTTTGCTAGAGAAACTTGGCTTGACCTTTGAAGCCATGGTGGAAACACACCTCCTCTCTTCTCACTGATTTTGGCCAACAATCTTAATTCTAAAGCATTAGACATAGGAATCCTATAAGCCTTAGTCAAATGATTATCCAAAAAAACAAAATAACATGTAATATGTTTTGCATTAGATCTAGGTCATTTTGATGCCCTTACATGATCTAATCTCTTAGGGAGTGAGTTTAAGGACTTAGTCTCTTTCTAAAATAAATAACAACCTAGCTATCTTGCATAAAGCATATGACTTGCCTACATGAAATTAAAATTGTAGGAGGAGTTAGTTAGCAGCCACCCCCAGGCGGTTGTAAGTACAAGCAGTTGGGTGATTTGTTCTCTCTTGTGAGGTAAACCAAATATCATTTTCACTTTAAATTTAGATCATGCTTTTAGCCCTCACCAAAGCACCCTAGATTTTGGTTCTAAGGTTTCTTCTCTCTTCTATGGGCCATAAGCATAAATCCTCACCTCTTAGGCATTTCCATTACCTTGTATTATGAAATTATAAGCCCTAAACTTTTAATAAAGAGTCAACTCAAATGAATAATTCAATTTCAAAATTATAAAGCCCAACCATAGGATAATTTGAGATGCTCTCTAAGTTTCTTAGCATCGTGAGCATCTCCTACTTATCTTTCTTTGGCTTCGATAATAACTCTCATTTGATCAATCCCATTTGATCTTCCAAAACAAATTAATCAATTGATAGTCCTACCTATTAAAATATTTGGAGACAACAATAAATTACCTTAATCAAGAGTATTCTAAGGAATCTCATTCCTTAGGATGTAATTAACGATGGGGGCTTACCCCTATAGGGAACTTAATCAATTGAGGTGATTAAGTCTATTGTAGGGTGGTGACTTCTATCTTTCAAGATAGTACACCTCCTCTCAATGTCGTACTCAATCACCCTCAATAAGAACATCTATGGATCAACATGTTGTCAAAAATGCATCAAAAAGAAGAGATGTATATTTCTATCTTCACTTTATCCTACATAGATTAAAATGGAAATATACATTTATTCTTTAGAAATTATATAAAAATTTCAACCCATAGCCCTAAGTAGATCTTGTATCTTACCCCCTAGTGCAAAACATTGATGTACTCACTTAAAACTTTTATACATGTGAATGTGTATCTAGCTAATGGATGAAAAATCCTTCTTTTCTATTAAAAAGGCATGCATACATAATTCAATCAAATATACAATATACAATACAATAACAACAAGCCTTAATCCCACTAGATAGGGTCAGCTACATGAATCCTTCATCTCCATTGTGTCCTATTATGTGTCAAATTCTCATTTAATTCAAGTATACTAAGATCATTTTTTATACATCTTAACCAAGTCTTTTAGGTCTACCTCTACCTTTCTTAACATAAGGCAAAATCTAATGCATCTACTCTCCTAATCGGGTCATTGATGGTCGACGCTTTATGTGGCCAAACCATCTAAGACTCTCCCTAATCTTACTACAACTGAGCTACTCCAACTTTTTCCAACATACTCATTTTGCATTTTATCTCTAAGAGTAAAGCCACTCATCCACTGAGCATCCTCATCTCGTAACACTTAACTTAGTCTTATGCTTCTTTTTATTGGCCAACATTCGCACCATAAGTCATTGTGTCTTACCACCATCTTATAAAATTTTCCTTAAGTTTAAGTGGAACTTTTCTATCACATAATAGGCCGATGCATTCCTCCACTTCAACCATCCAACTTGAATTCTACTAATAACATCTCCATCTATTTCACCATCATTTTGAACAATAGAGCCTAAATATCGCCACTCTTATTAATGACTTGATCACCTAAAGTCACAACACTATCACTAAAACTTCTACAACTAAAATTACACTCCATATATTCGCTTTTAGATCTACTTAAACAAAACCTTTAGACTCTAAAGTTGACCTCCATAATTCAAGTTTTGTTGGACTCCTCTCTAGTCTTATCAACAAGAAGAATGTCATCAAAAAAGCATACACCAAGGTACATCTTCTTGTAAATGCCGTAACATCCATAACTAAAGTAAAAAAGATAAGGGCTTAATGTTGATCCTTGGTGTAATCCAACTGAAATAGGAAAATATTTTGTCAATCCTCCTTGTGTTTGGACACAAGTAACAGCTCTAGTATACATATCCTTAATGACTTGAATATAATCAATATTAACTCCTTTCTATTCTAGAACTCTCCAAAGAACATCTCTTGAGACTTTATCATAAGCTTTCTCTAAATCAATAAATATCATATGTAGATCCTTCTTACTTTCTCTATGCTTCTCCATCAAACCTCTACAAATGTATAGCATCCATAGTAGATCTACCTAACATGAAACCAAATTGATTGTGAGAAACTTGATCACATCGTAACTATGCTCAATTACTCTCTCCCATAATTTTAATGTATGGCACTTTAACTTAATTCCTCTATAATTTGTACACTCTGTGCATCACCTTTATTCTTAAAGGAACCAACAAACTCTTTCTCCACTCATCACATCTTTTAGTCTTTAAAATAACATTAAAAAAATTTGTAAGCCAAGAAATTCCTTGATCTCCTAAACATTTCCACACATCTATTGGAATATTATCCGGTCCTACTGCTTTTCCACATTTCATTTTCTTTAAAGCTTCACTAACTTAGATTTACTAATGATGATAGAAATGAAATTCTATTTTGTTTAGGGTATTAAGGTTGCTAAAATCAATCGTACTTTCAGATCCTTCATTGAAAAGTTTATCAAAATACCTTATCCACCTATTTTCAATATCTTTTTCTAAGAAAAGCACTTTATTATTTTCATCCTTAATACCCCTCACTTGAACTATGTCTTTACTTCTCCTATCTTTTTTTGGCTAACTTATACATACATTTTCACCTTCTTTGGTATCTAATCTATTGTATAAATCACTAAAAGCTAAATTTTTTGCATCATATATTGCTTTCTTAGAATCTCTACAGGCCACTTTATATCTTTCCCAATTTTCCAAATTTTTACATCTAAACCAAGTTTCATAACAATGCTTATATTTCTTATCTTTTCTTGAACACTCTGACTCCACCACCAACTATTCTTATTAAAAGAAGCTTTTCCTTTTGATTCTCCAAGCACATCTTTAGCAACTTGCTTAATTTCACTTGATATTTTTTCCCACATAACGTTAGCTTCCTTATGAACATCCCAAATTTTAATTTCTTGTAGCTTGCTCTTAAAAATATTTTTATTTGTGTTCTTTAAGTGTCCCCATCTAATCTTAGGACAATAATTTAGTTTATTTTTTCTCTTACAACCTTTCATCTTAAAATCTAAAACTAATAGTCGATGTTGAGTACTTAAAATTCACTTGGAATGACCTTACAATTATTACAATCTAAATGATCTATTTTTCTTATCAGAAAATAATCAATCTGTGTTTTACTAGATCCATTTTTATAAGTAATAATATGTTCATCTCTTTTCTTAAATAAAGTATTAGCAACTACAAAATCATAAGCTAAGGCAAAATCTAATATAGTCCTACCTTCTTCATTAGTCACTCCAAAACCATAACCACCATGAATACTTTTAAAATCTTCCACCACTCTACCAACATGTCCATTTAAATCTCCCCAATAAATATTTTTTTCTTCAAGAGGTATCTTTTGTATTAATCCTCTAATTCATTCCAAAATTTTTCTTTTGAGCTTACCTCCAAACCTACTTGAGAGCATAGACACTTATAACATTGATAATCTTAGTATCAACAATAATCTTTAGAGCTATAATTCTATCTCCACATCTATTAATATTTATAACATTATCCTTCAAACTTTTATCTATAATCACACCTACACTATTTCTAGTTCGACTTTTACTTGAATACCAAAGTTTAAAACCTAAACTATCAATCTCCTTGGCCTTCTCACCAACCCATTTAGTTTTTTGAACACATAAAATATTTATCTTTCTATGAACCATAATATCTATTAATTCCATTAATTTACCTGTAAGAGTACCTATATTCCAAGATCCTAACCTAATTCTAGCTTCATGGACTAACTTCTTTGCCCGCATCCATAATGTGGGTTGCTTATTTAACACCGCACTCACCGGCGCGGTTTCAGCACATTTTTCATCATTCAAGCCATACAATGTGTCGCTTCTAGGGGATGCCCTAGCATTAACACAATGATTTAAAGGATTCATGTCATGATTATTTCGATAAATTTTATGCTGACTGTCGACTACCTAATGCAACCCTCCACTTTTTGCATCCGGACTTGGGACCGGCAATGGAAGTGTTACATAATTCAATCAAATGAAATATTTAAATTCTAAATACACTTCCTAGCATTCCTCATTCAAGTATGCTAAAAATATAAATTGTATATATAGGTATGCTTAGGATTTACTCATATGCATGATATACATGACGAAAAGAAATGAATGAATATGTGTTATGTGATAGTAATCCATTCTAATTAATCTTAAGATGTCTTTCTTATTGAATAAGGTCATTTAGAGTGAACCTAAACTTAAGATTGATTAAAATAAATGACAAGCCATTCATTAAAGAAAATTGGTTAATTAACTTACCTTTAGAAGTGACTTAAGGTAGGGATGAAAGAGAGGTTCCCTCTATTTCTTCTCTTTATAACACTTAGTTGTTAAGTGTAGGCTATATGAAACAAAACAAAACACTAAATAAAATCTTCAAATTAATTAAATCACTTAAAAAGAAATCAACCATTTATAAATTAAATCTCTCATACTTAGCAAATAACAACTCTAAAGCATAGTTAGGACATCGCATAAGCTTTAATTCACACACATTATATTAAGTCACTATTTTTAGCTTTATGTTAAGGCGGTGTATGGTTTGATGTATGCTTATTTTGTGATGTATTATTGTAGACAGGATATTAAGGTGTATGTGCATAGTCTAGATGTTAGACCGATATTAGCTTAATTATGCTTTTTGTAGGGGGTTGTCCTTAAGGGGCCACCATAATAAAAATATAAATGCTTTTACTGTGTAGATGTGGTGAAATTTTTATTTTCAATTCTTCATCCTAATATTTTCGTTGAGAGAAAGAAATAAAATGAAGAATAAAAAATAAATTCAAAACACTTCTTGTGTTGGACACCACATAGATCTGCAGATGTTCTTATTAGGGTGATCGGGTACAACATTGAGGAATGATGTACTATCTCAAGAGATAAAAGTAACCATCCTACAATGGACCTAATCACCTTAATAAATACTCTTAAGGACTATGGGTCTTCGAAATATACCAGAGATTTTTTCCTTACTTTACATGGAAAGGTAAAGTAGGGTTTACTTTAAGCATAGTTAATTACATCCTACAGAATGAGATTCCTTAAGAATGCTCTCGATTAAGGTAAATGATCGTTGTCTCCAAAGATTTCAAACATAGGACTATCAATCAATTGGTTTATTTTTAGAAGATAAAGTGGGATTGATCAATAGGAGAGAGTTATAATCGAAACCAAAGGAAGATAAGTAGGGGATGCTTATGATACTATGAAGCCTAATAAGCATTCCAAACTATCCTATGGTTGGGCTTTATATTTTCAAAATTGAAGTGATTTATTTATTTGAGTTGAATTTTTATTTGAAATCTAGGCTTACAATTCCATGACACAAGATCATGGAAATGCCTAAGAGGTGAGGATTAATGCTTGTAGCCCATAAAGAGAAGTAATAACCTCTGAACCTAAATCTAGGGAGCTTTGGTAATGGCCTAAAGCATGACCTAAATCTAAGAAAAAAATGGGTATTTGTTTTACCTCCACAAGAGAGGATAAACCACCTGACTGTTAGACTTACAACTGCCTAGGGGTGGCTGCCAACTAACTCCTTCAATGATTTTAAATACATGTAGGCAAGTCATATGCTTTTGCAAGATAACTAGGCTACTATTTATTTAGAAAGAGACTAAGTCCTTAAACACACTCCTTAAGAGACTAATCATGTAGGGCATGATTAATGACTTAAATATAATGCAAATTTATGTTATATTTTGTTTACATTTTTGGACAATCAATTTGACACAAGCTATGGATTCATATGCCTAATGCATGAGAAATTAGATTATAGGCCAAAATTAACAAGGATGTGAGTTTCCACCATGGCTCTCAAAGGTCAAGCCAAGTTCCCTAGTAAAGGTGGAAGCCCTCCATAACAAGAGTGAAATAAGATGCTTTTTATGCATGATGTGAAAACATACAACATCTAGCTAAGGGTTGCTAATTCTTTAATCTTGATTTACAACTAGGCTTTAGGTGATTTTATGAGTTATTTATTTTCTTAATTTTGAGTTGTTTTAGTTGGATAGAAAATTTATTTTTCTAAGAGCCTAATTACATCCAGGCCATTCATCAAAGCATGGAAGAAACTAGAAAAACATGTCATCTTAATGCATAAGCAAAATAAATATCAAACAAATTATAAACCTAGTGCAAAAGAATGAAAGGCCTTTTGTGGTCGAGCTCCACCGCACAAACTCGAACAAATTGGGTAGTCAAGCTCTACCCTTATACAACCTGGATTACAAGTGAATTAATTACAATCAAGAAGGAATTCATGTTATGGGGGTCTTCATTCTTCATTCTTCATTTCTTCTTTCTTCTTTCTTATTTCTTCTTTTGGTTGGTTAGAATGTGGTTGCTCCAAAGGCTTCACATGGTACATAAGACATAGTCTTTTAACTAATGTTCATCCTAATCCCCCATAGCAATCATTCTAAATCTTAATTATAAAATTACATGAAAATGGGAAAAGTAAATCTAACTAAAACCTATAAAATTGAGATTAGCTAAATAAACCATACAATCCCAAGCATGTATATGAATAAACTTGACTTAACACCCAACACATGAGTAACCAAATCCACGCCTATTTTGGATTATGCTTAGGGTATAAGCAACCTGCACAATAAAAGTATTTATATTTTTATTACAACACCCCTTAAGCAAAATCTCCTACAAAAGATAATGATTAGACTAAGATCATTTTACCATTCAGTCTATGCACATACACCTTAACATCTAGACTAAAATATTACATCACCAAACAAAATCAGGCATCAAACCATGCACCGCCCTAATATAGGACTAGAAATGGTGACTTAGCCTAATGTGTGTGCCATTTAAGGCTTGTACGGTATGTATTAGCTAGGCTTTAGAGTTAGAGTTTTCTAAGTGTGAGAGGTTCAACTTAGAGGATGATTTCATTTAAGTGATTTAGTTGATTTGGTTGATTTTATTTGATTATTTGATTTGGTTTGAATGAACCTACAATTAATTACTAAGTGTTGTAAATAGAGGAAAAGAGAAGAAAATTTCTTTTTCCTCCTTACCTTAAGTAATTTCTAAGGTAGATTCATTAGTGATTCTTATTTAGTGAATTTTTTATTATGTGTTTTAATTAATCCTAAGTTTAGATTTTCCTTAAACAAGCCTATTCAAAAAGAAAGGCATTTTAAGATTAAGTAAAGTGAATTACTATCACATAACACACAACACTCTATTTCTTTCCAACACATGTAACATGCATATGGATGAATCCTAAGCATATCTATACATGCAAATGGAAAGGTTAGCATACCTTAATGATGAATGCTAAGGTATGTTTCTTAAGAAATTTAAGAATTTTTATGATGCATGATTTTGTTAAGTAGAAAAGAGAGATTCTTTTATCCATTATCCATATGCACATTTACATGTATGAAAGACATAAGTGATCACGGTGCCATTATTTTTTGCACTAGGAGTATAAGGTACATGACCTTCTTAGAGCTACTTAAAGCCTTGCAATCCCGAGATGTCTAGACTAATATACCACTTTTCTTAAATACATGTGCATGTACAAAAAGAAATGAATGGAAAAAAGAATCATGCAAAAAGTTTATGTTTGTTTGTTTGATTTGTTGGTTGTATCATTTATCTATATAAATGTGAAGATCCTTCTTAAATAATAACATATGAATGAATAGAAATAGATTTAAGCAAGTGTTGTGTTCTTTTTGAATGAACTATACACTTTGCAAAATCTTATTCAAAACTATGTTAAAAGAGAAGAAAAGAAAAAGTCACATAATGTACATTTTATATTATAATCACATGCAAGCTTATACGTAATTATAAGGAGTATACCTTTCATTTGCAATCTTTAGTTTATAGGTTTTAAAAATAATTTGGGATTTAGTAGTGATAATAGCCATTCATATTCTTACTTTAGCCAAAACATGCAATTTGACATAAATGAAATATTTCATTTTAATTTGATTTTTCAAAAGACATGAATGCATGATTTCATATGGCATACACCATTTAGCATGCTAGGAAAGAAATAAAGTGATGTAAATATTTAATTTCATTTACCCTAATTAATTATTAAAGACAATCCTATGGAATAAGATCATTTAAAGTGAATCAAAATTGTTTAAAGAGATCTTTTTATTTTTGTTTGAGTTTGATTTGATTTTAGGAAATGTGAAAAGTTTTGTTGGTCCTAACCCATCTCCCACATGTGTGTGTTGTTTTAGTTTAATTTTTAGAATCATTAAGTTGATTTTATATTTTGTTTAGGTTAAGGTGTAAATTAAGTTCATTAATTACCCCTTACCTACACCCCCTTAACATAATTATTCAAAAAATTATGAGCCAATATATGATATGCAACCACATTGAATTTAAATCAGCAATGCACCTTAAGAAATAAAGGGCCTAATGCAATTAGCTCACAATTAATGACCTTAAGAAAGAAAGGGACTAATGCAATTATCTCATAATTAATGCTTAATTAAGCTAAAGGGTTTAATTAAGTACTTTCAGAACCTTCCCACACATCTAGGTTGGATTTGATTTCCTTAAACTTACTTAGGTTATTGAACACCTAAGTCTCTACCCAAGAAAGGATTGATTAAGTGATTAAGTTTCTGGATTAATTTTTTATTTTTGAGTTTGGTAAATTAAGTTATTTAATGAAATGATTAAATCATTAATCAATTTGTAAATTAATTAAATTTTCATTCAAATGAAATAGACTTAGGAGAAAATAATTGGAAAAGCCATCCTAATCTCATTCTCTAAGTCTATCCACTATTCTAAGATGATTACCAAGATTAATTAATGAATTATCATCATTTAATAGGTTAATTAATCATTTAATTAATTAAGGGAGTGATTAGAGATGAAACAAAAAATTACCTAAATTAATCCAATAATAAATTCCAAGAAAATCATGGGAGGCAGAGGTCATCCCACTAATTAACCCTAAGGAGTTTGGAATTAAATATTAAAATAATTAAAGAGTAATTAATATAATTACATCCTCAATAAAACTCAAATTAAGAAAATGTTACTATTCAAAATTAATTAAAATTAATTTTATTTTATTTCCCTTTGAATTATCCTTAAAATGAAGTTAGTTGGTATTTTTGGATTTTTCAACATTTAGTCATGTATTTTTGAAGTTACTGTGATTATTGTTTAATTAAATCCCCTAATTATATAACAAATACTTGCGTGGACCGATGCTCCGCTTCTATGGCTCGATGGGATTCATTATTTAAGTTATCACATCGACTACATAGTCAACCGGTGATGCTACACATTTTTTTCTTGGATCGTCTGATCAGAGATCGGACAGTCAGGATTAAACTCATGGTTTCTAAAGGGGTTAATCATATGATCTAGATCATTTAATCAGGACTTCCATATACAAAATATGTGAGATGGACGGTCCATGATTCATCTCTGCTCTTGCCTACAGAAGACTACAGTCATCCATCCTCTAAGGCTTGATCTGAGCTCACATGAGCTCAGATTGAGTAGGGATTGAACGTACACCATCAAAGAGAAAGAATAAAGATATCCAATGGTTGAATTGCAATGGGATCACACTTCCCTTCATAAAGGACCAAAGAATTTCTACACTAAGCTCGATTTTGAGGCATACCTTATCGAAGGCTATCATCGGTGCTCCCAACCATAGAGGTAGCTTCATCTTGTGGAGATGAAGCCCTGTTGAAGGTTTGAAGGCTTGAGATCAAGTGAATCCTCTTATTGGCCAAGATGAGCTTCAAGTGCATGCAGCTTTGGTAAAACTCTTCCTTCCTATGGCTTGAGTGCTTGGGATTTGACTTGGGTGAACTCAATTGGGTCCTTTGATGGTGCTTACAAGAGGAATTGGCTTTTGGTGGTGAATTGAGTAAAGTGGAATTTCCAATGAGCTCTATTTTGGCTTTGAAAAATCCAAAAATGGAGAATTGGAAAGAGCTTGAAGAAGCTTGAGAGAGCTTGGGGAGCTTGCCTTAGGTCTCTCTGGTTCAATCTAGTGTGAGTGATGTAGATTCAAGTGGAATTAGGGGGAGTTATCTCCCCTACAATGATCGGATGATCATGAGCCTCCCTTCCATTTTGGATCAATTGACTTGATTGATTGAGTTTGTTAGGCTGTTAGGCTGCCATGTGATTCAATTTTGGCGAGAGAGGTGGTGGGGAGTTGCACATGTGGAGAATGAGAGTATGGAGGAGATCCATGTGCTCATTTTCATTGGGTAGATCAGTTTTGGCTTTGGGTTGGGTTTGGCTGACCCAAACCCATTGGGTCATGTGCCCCACCCTCATTACTGTCCATTTGATCCACTAAGAGGGTGTCAAGTGACCATGAAAAGGATATAACCAAATTCTAGGTGGAATTAGCCATAGGTTACCCCTTGACCCAGGGGCAGAACCAACTCATTTTTTCAGGGTGGGAAATATTTTAAATAATAAAATAATATAATAATTAAATAATAATCATAATAAAATAATTAAATAAATAAAATTATATTAATTTTAAAAAAATACAAATAATTAGTAAGATAAAATCATCAAATTTATAAGAGAAAATTATAAATAGATAAAAAAATGTAAAAATTATAGCCTATAATTTATAGTTTAATCACCTTCTTAAGATTAAATATATAAATTAATTTTACCCAAGATTTATAGATTAAATTATTTGATGACTACAAAGTTAATAAAATATCAAAATTCTCTTTATCCATTTTTGAAATACTAAGTACAAAATAATTTTTTTTAAATTTATATGACATAGATTAATTTAAGAAATTTATGAATTTAATTAACATTAATATTAATTAATATGTGCATGTTAAATATTTTTTAAAAAATTGTAATATTAATATATAATTATAAATATAATTTATAAGAAGAATATAACTAGCAATACAAAAAAATTAAAAAAATTTATGATTTAAAATTATTATAAAATTATAAAATATAGTTTATAACTAGATTACATGAGTTAAAAATATTAATTACATAAGATTATAATAAGTTAAAATTAAATTCATTTTAAGATGTGTATATAATACTATTTACTAATATTCATCTCAAAATTATTCTTAAGTCGAATTATTTTGAGGATGGGCAAAATTATAAACTTCTCTATCAAATTGAATAAAATTAATATTTTTAGGCTCGGTAAATGTGCAAATTATAAAATTCTTCATCCCATTACATAAATTTAATATTTTGAGGGTGGGCATTTGCCCACCCTCGGTAACACTTGGGTCCACCCCTGCCTTGACCTAGGGGTAAAAATGGTCATTTGGCTTTGATTTTAATTTAGGCAGATTTGGAATAGTTTGAAATTGGGTTGGTCAAAATTTCAAGGAATTTAGAGTAGGATTGATATCATTTGGCTCATGTTGACTAATTTAGGTCAAAATGGGTCCACTTGGGTCAAGTTGACCAATTAGTCAAATTGGGTCAAACCAAGGGTTAGGTCAAGTTCATATGACCGTTTGGAGTGGTTTGGTATCATTGGTTTGGTTCAATTTGATTTATATTTAGTTTTGGTTCATTTGTATTCATTTAGGTCAAATGGGTCAAGTTGACCAATTTGACCCATTTGACCCAATTGGAGGTCATGGGTTGGTTTAGGTTTGGTTAGTCATTTGAAATATTTTGGTATCTTTGGTCTCAATCAATTTTGTTTTGTTTTGATTTTGGCTTGATTTGACCTTTTAGGTCAAGTTGGATTCATGATCAATTGGGCTAGATTGGGTCAAGTTGGCTAATTAATGCTTTGGTCAAGTTCAACAAGTGATTTTGAATGAACTTGACCCATTGGTTTCAATCAATTTGGCTTAGATCAAGATTTGACACATTTTGACTTTTTAGGTCAAGTTGGGTCAACTTGGGTCAAGTGACCAATTGGGCTAGGTTAAGCTCAAATGATGACTTGGTCAAGTTCAAACATTGATCTTAAATTGGTTTTGATCAATGGTTTCAATCAATTTGGCCTATGGTAGATTTTGACTAGTTTAGGTTTCATTTGGGTCAAATGTTGACTTGGTCAAATGTTACACTTGACTTGGTTTGACCCAATTTGAGTGATTGATCATCTTATGATGATTGTTGTAATGTGATGCTTAGATGGGCTTAGTTCAATCCAATTTGGGTAGGATTAGAATTTGTCTCAAAAGGTGCTTTAGGTTACTTTAGGTCAAGTGAGCCTAAGTGGGTCAATTTACTTGATCAAGGCTTGATTCAAGTTTGGTTGAACTCACATATGGACTCATAATTGAAATACAAATCCATTTGCAAGTGATTTGGAGTCAAATGGGCTTTAATTCATTTGAAAATTTCAAGTTCAAAGGCTAAACATGAGTTTGATTTGGGTTTGATTTTTGAATTTAGTTTTGGTTTGATGATTGAAGTTTATGTTTATATTTGGATTCATGATTGAAGGATTGATTCAATCATCAAAAAATCAAGGGTTTGGATTGATTTGAGTTTGATTTGGTTAAGTTCAAGAATTTGACTTGAAAGAGTTTAGGTTGGATTTGGATTAGATTTGGATTTGAGTTTTGAATTTAGTTTTTGATATTTGAATTTATATTTCATTTATAATTTGTGAATGTAAATGAGAATATAAATGAGTTATGAAAAAATCTTTTGAATTTGATTTGAGCTAAGTCCAGAAGATGAAATCAAAATGGATTAGGAAAGATTTTTTGGATTTGGAATTCAATCATGGGTTTCAATCATTTGGAATTGATTCATGATTTGAGAAAATCCATTAGAATTGATTTATGGTTTGAGAAAATCAATTAAGTTGGAATTGATTTGAGATTTGATTTAGAATTAGTTTGAGTTTGAAGATGATTTAATTTTGAGAAAATCAAATAAGTTGGAATTGATTTGAGATTTAATTTGGAATTTAGAGTTTGATTAAATTTGAAGTTTGGCTTGAAAAAAGGAAGTGAGGATTTGGTTCAAGCTATAGGGTAGGCTAATTTTTCTAACACCCCTAAGGCATGACCTAATTCCTATGGCTAACTCTTCCAAGTCTCTAGGGTTAGGTTGAGTGTTCACCTAATCACTAGAAGTATCTTAAGAATAAAGAACACTTAGTGTCTAAGAGGAGTCTTATGTCAAAAATAGAGGGGTTGAGAGCTCATTCTAAAAATGAGGTCAGTGAGTTGCTAAGCATAGCCAAGTTTAGACTTGGTTACTTGATGTGGGGTGCTAAGTCCAAATTATTCATATAACTGCTTGGGTTGTATGGTGTGTTTAACTAATATTTGTTTTGCAGGTGTAGCTAGATTTACTTTTCTTCTTTTAATGTAGTTTTGGATTAGGATTAGGTTGAGTGTTATGGCAGATTAGGATGAGCATTAGTTATAAGACCAAGTCTTATGTACTATGTGATGCATTTGGAGCAAACATATCAAAATTAAGCCAAAAGGAAGAAAGAAATGGAGCAAATCAAATGAAGAAATGGAAGATAAAGAAATGATGAAGGAAGAATGAAGAATGAAGACCCCCATAACATTTATCATGTGCGATTGTAATTATTCTCTTATAATTCGGGTTGTATAAGGGTAGAGCTTGGCTACCCACATTTCTATTTGGGATGTACGGTGGTACCAAACTGCATCGGCCTTTTATTTTTTTACGATTGCTTTATAAAATTATTTGATGTTTTGTTTAGCTTGTGCATTAAAAAAAGCATACATTTTCATAGTTTATTTATGATTGGTGATTGTTGTATGGCCTGGATGCGATTAGGCTCTTAGGATAAAAATGAATTTTCTATCCCATTAACAACTCATAATTAAACTTTTAAAATAACTCATAATTTCATATAAAAAGCTACATATTAAATCAACAAAATAAAATATTTAGCTACCCCTTTGGATGTTGTATATTTAATATCATGCATAACCATCTTGTTTCACTCTTGTTAAGAGAGGGCTTCCATCTTTGCCAGATAGAATGGGCTTAACCTTTGAGAGCCTATGATGGAATAACGCTTCTTTCCCTTATTATTTGGCCCATAATCAACTCCTCATGCATTTAGGCATACAAAATTCTATAGCCTGTGTCAGAACAAAGAGTCCTAAGTTAAATGAAATTTGACAAAAATTTGCTTTAGATTTAAATTATTATTCATACCCTTCATGCTCTAGTCTCTTAGGGAGTGGGTTTAAGGACTTAGTTTCTTTTCTAAAAAAATAACAATCTATCCATCTAGTAAAAGCATATGTCTTGCCTACATAGATTTAAAGCATAGGAGGAGTTAGCTGGCTGCCACTCCAGGCGATAAAAAAATCTAGCAGTCGGGTGGTTTACTCTCTCTTGTGGAGGTAAACCATATACCCACTTTCACCTTAAATTTAGGTCATGCTTTGGCCCTCACCAAAGCTCCCTATATTTAGGATCTGAGATTGTTGTTTTCCTTTTGTGGGCTACAAGCATAAATCATCACCTCTTAGGCATTTTCACAATCTTGCATTGTGGAATTATAAGTCCTAGATTTTTAATAAAATTTCAAATCAAATAAATAAATCTCCTTAATTTTAAATATATAAAGCCCAACCATATGATAGTTTGGGATGCTCACTAGGCTTCCTAGTATCATAAGCATCCCCTACTTATCTTTGTTTGGTTTTAATAATAACTCTTCGCTTTTGATTCATCCCACTTGATCTTCTAAAACATAACAATTTTATTAATAGTCATATCTTTGAATTCTTTGGAGACAATAATCACTTACTTTAATTGAGAGTTTTCTTAAGGGATTCACTTTCTTTAAGATGTAATTAACTATGGAGGCTTGTCTCTATAGGGAACTTAATGATAAATAAACCCTGCTTTACTTTTCCATGTAAAGTAGGGAAAAATCTCTGGTATATTCGAAAACCCATCATGCCCTAGGAGTCCTTATTATGTGATTAGGTCTATCATAGAATAGTGACTTCTATCTTTAGAGATAATGCATTATTCCTTGAATTCATACTCGATCACCTCAATAAGTACATCCTCAGATCTGCATGGTATCTCATCACATATACACACACAAATGAATCTAAAAATAAACACCACACATACCGAATTTGTTAAGTAAGGATCCAACTTTTCAAATCATATCACATTTGGTCTTTCACTTTACATACCAAATTTGCTAAGTGAGTGTCCCATTTTCAAAGAAAAGAAAATTTATCTCACAATCACATTTGGCTTTAGTTTAGTATACCAAATTTATTAAAGTGAAAGTCTCATTTTCAAACACAAAGCAAACACATGTGGCCTCTACTTAACATACCAAATTTGTTAAGTAAGAAGTCCCATTTTCAAATCAACTTAAAACACAATTAATCAACACAAGCAAAATATTTTCATACACATAATCACAACCTTGTCTTAGCATACTCAAATTTGCTAAGTAAAGGTTCTTTCAAATCATCAATATTTTCAAACAAGAAACAAAAAATACAAATATCTCCAAGAAAATCTCTCCTCAAATTTTCAAACCCCACCCAACCTACCTAAATTGGTTGAGTATGGGTTCTAAAATAAAAAATCAAATGGCAAAGACTCTCCTCCAAACATCAAAATCTCTCCAATGAACCCAGCTTAACATATTTGAATTATTGAGTGTGGGTTCAAAACTCTAAATTTATATTTCTCTCTTGGGAATAAATATTAAAGCAGAAATTTGACTCAAATTATATTTCAACACATGTAGAGATACAGTGCTGACAGGTCAATGCAGTTGGTATTTGCAGTCAGTACACATGGCTTCCTAGAAGTTTGTCTTTACTTTTCCCTTCGGGATGGATTTGGCCTTAGATCGGGCCAGCCTCCCTGAGACTGACTCCACCCACCTGGTTTTGTTCGACCAAGGATTCGAGGGAGCATGTGTTACCTGTGAGGGGGCAACCCTCACCACTGTCAGTAAGGATGAGGTGGTTGGGCAGAAGCTAGTCATCCGCATTGACATGCCCTCTGATTCTGAGTACCCTCCATTGAAGAGGAAGGCTACAGTGGTTCCCACGCCCCATTCTGTGATAGTTTTAGCACCTGTCCATCCAGTTGTCCCTACCCTTGCTCTAGTGAGAGCTATTACCTCCTCATTGGTCACCCCAAAGGGGAAGGCTATCTTATCCTCTAAGATAGTCTCCTCCAGTTTTGAGGTAGTTACTAGTTTCTGCTCGGCCTTGTTCACTCATACTCAGCACCGCAATTAAAATTAAAAGATTAAGTGGGAGCATAAGCGACTAGCTAGAGACCTTGAGGCTGCATCCCATGTAGTCGAGGAAGGTTCTCCCCATGAGGTCTCCCACTTCTGAACAGCAACAAGTTCCACCCTCTCTTGGTCTCAAACGGAGAGAAAAATTATCACAGGATTGTTGCTTTTCCTCCACCATCAACATACTATGAGATACTGGATAAGGAGCACTAGAGGCCTATCTTTGGACTTGGGGCGTCCTGCCAAGTCGATGAGCATAGATACTGAGTCCTACCTTATTTGATTTATGATGATCCCTAGAGTGTTAGGGTCGATCCATAGAGAGAGCCATGAGGCTGCACCTACTCAGCGGTGAGAGAGTGATGGAGGTATGTTAGGCAGTCGGTAGCCTCCACTCTGATGGATTTTCCTAATCATCATCACGTCAGGTTTGATCGTTCAGATAGGATTATTCTTACTGGCGCTACCCGCTGCATGCAGAGATCTCCCATTGATAGGAAGTCGGTGTTGCTTTCACATTGCTCCCCTCGTCATCCACCATCACCCATATAGCTCACACCATCCACCACTCCCGCCAAGATTCAGAATCCCCCATCCAAAGAGAGACCTTCCTCTCTGGTGATCTGACTATGACCCAAGGATCCTACTCCCTCCATCCCACCTATTAAGGTGAGATTGAGCTCCCCTACTCGACCATCTACCTCAACAGTGGTTCGATAAGAGTGGTGACCCTACAGCATTGTGGTCACATCACACTACCACCATCAGATCTAGTGGTAGCAGTTGTAGAGGGTGAATGGGACCATTTTGCAGTACCCATGGTTGTGGATCTCCCCAAGGACACCACTCCACCGATGAGCAGTCATGAGCATATCTCTTCCAGTACTCCAGTGGCAGACAGTGTTAGATGTATCTCCGTCGGTGAGCATAGTCCCTCTACTAATCAGCAACATGTGTTTGTACCGGCATAGTTAGACTGCTCCTTAGATGACATTTTAGCACAGTATTTTACCAAAAAGAGGGAACTCTTAGGCGATGATCGCATAGATTTGAAGGATGAGAGGGTAGCCTTTGATCCTGAAGAGGATGACCTTCTTGAGGTTTTGGTCGAGGTCTATATGATCGATACAAGGGCTCCCTCCACAGAGATCAGCATAGTCAGGAAGGTATTGTAGTTAAAGAAGATGATGCCATCCATTTAACTCAGCACCTCCTCCAACAGCTTAGGCAGAGAGATGATCATATCGACAAGATGGGGAAGAAGATTGAGGAGTTTATGGCAGTGGGAGCATTACATAATTCATCCCTGGTTTCACAGCCTTCTCCCATAGTGGCCGAGAGAGTAGAGTTGGCACACATGTCAGATCATCCTAGATGTATTCCTGTCGAGGAAGACAGTGGTAGTTTGCATAAGAAGGTGGTGGATAGCACCTCCATGCATGAAAAAGACATTAAAAACATGGTGGAATAGTAGGTGAGGGATGTTTTGGCACAAGCTCGAAGTGGCTCATTTGTTCCAAAGGGTAGACTCTACACAGAGGAATTTGATGTTGTCCAATATCTTAAAGGTTGTGTGCCTCCTTCGTTCAAAATATTTGATGGCAGTGGGAACCCTCGCCAACACATTGCATATTTTAGGACTGGCTGTTGTAACACCGGAGCTAGTGACACCCTTCTTTTCAGATTGTTCTTCAACAGTCTAGTAGGTGTTGCGTTTGATTGGTATGTCAAACTGTCCAATGGTTCGGTAAGGATATTTGCTGAGTTGGAGCACCTCTTTATCGAGAGGTTTTCTATAGCTTAGCAAAGGGTTACTGTAGGTGACCAAATTGTGACCAACCAAAATCCAAACGAGTCCTTTATTGATTACATTCTCAAGTAGCAAAACCTAAGTACAAAATATGAAGCACAATTGTCCAAATAGCACGCCATTGAGAATCTACTCAAAAATATCCATGGCCCAGTCATTTTCATGCTTAAGGAGTTTACAATCAAAACCTTTGAGAAGCTAATCAATAAGGCAGGTAGCTTATAAGAGGAAGCTAGGCAGTTCCCTTTCCATGACTAATTATCCAAGCCCAAACCTCAAAAGGAATTTGAGAAGAAGCCAGGGGCAGTCACAGCAGTTGATAAGGGGAAGCAACCACATAGGGTTTAGTCAGAAAGGCTCCGAGCTCAGCAGTCTCCTCTACCACCTCCTCTTCCACCACCTCGATTGTCATACCGGCCACCTCAGTTGCCACAACAGTCTCCACCGCTGTCTCTTCGGCAGTATCCTCATCAGCATCATCAACAGTAGTATTCCTAGCAGCCACCAGGTAACTACCATTTACCTACTCGTATTAACAAATTGAATAAACCTTATTTATTCAAGAGAGAGATAGTTAGGAAGATCTTTAAGAATCATTTTAAAAAGTCTGATTTCTTTACGAGCCTGAGTGGAGGATGTGGACACGATCCAAACTATTGCCCCTACCACCGCATGGTAGGTCATGTCTTAGAAGATTATTTTACCTTTAAGGAATGGCTTGAGCATAGCTACAAGATGGGTTCCATCGTCATCCCTAAAGAATACCTACTAGAATAACCTTCTAGTTTTGTTAGGGTAATTTTTTGGGATACATGTGATATTCTTAAGACAGAGGAAGGTTGGGATATCTCCCTATCCCAAACCTCAAAGAAAATTATTTCTAAGATCAAAAAGTTACCCTTGTAGGTGCTTGAAGCAACTCAAACCTCCAACTCTAAGGAAGGTTTACAAGTTGCTAAGGATAACTTGAGGGAGGTAGAAGCCCAAGAGTGCGGCCTCCACCTGGATGATAGTATAGTGCAACCACTAACAGTCCAAAGACTCCTTCCATATAGCTACAATTCCTCCTAGCTCTCTCTTCTAGAAATATATCAGTGGAGGGGGGTGTCAAATCCCTCACTCTGTTTACTTTACTTGATTTCTATCTTGTACTTTCATCAAAATCTAAGAAATCAATGAAGAAAGTTGATTCCACTTACATCTGTGTCACTTCTAATGATCTTCCTGAGGTTATTCCTTTAGATAGCTCTCCAAGTCTAATTAATAATAACTCTAGTTCCAATCACTCCTCTTTATCATCTAGGTTCACCCATTAAGATTTCTTTGGAGTCATCTGGCTCTGATGATCTTATAGGAGAAGCTCTAGCTGAACCTGATGAGTAGGTAGAACTTTCCACAAAATCATCTCATGAAATCACTGAAGTCAACCTTCATAGTGGCAAAGTTCTACCTCCTAGGGTAGCACCTCAGGATAAGGGTAAACAAGTCATTTGTTCAAGTGAACAAGAAGCCCCTCCACAAGGATGCTCCACCTATGGATATGCTTGTGGAGGACTAGCCCAGAGTTGACTATAATGCACTCGCTCACCTAAGTAAGTTGCCAACTAAGCTAAGCATATATGATGCCCTTGTCTTATCCAAGGAGATGAGGGAGTCATTGATCAAAACCCTTCTTGATCCAAAAATATGCTTAGCTCAGATGATCGCTATTGGAGAGGAGGCATATTTTTCAAGAAAATGTGAAGTTATCTTCACCGATGAAGACCTTCTTTTGGGAAAAACAGAGCACAACCATCCCCTACATCACAAAGGGACATTGATTCTCTTGGTTAGTGATTCAAGTGCATCAATAAATATTATGAGTCTAAAGACCCTTGCCTACTTGAGGATTGACATCTCTGAACTCTGAGGAGATCGGTTGATGTTAAGAGGATTCAATGAGCAAGACGAGAGGGTTCTAGGCTCCATAGTATTGCCATTGGAGATAGATGATAGGAAGATAGAAGCCAAGTTCTACAGAATCTATTCAGATACATCTTTCACAGCTTTTCTCGGTAGGCCTTCGATACATGGGAACAACACGGTTCCATCCTCTTTACATGAGTGCATCAAATTTTGAAGAGGTGGAATCGATATTATGTTAAAGGAGACTTGAAGCCATTCTCAATTAGAGGGAGCAAGATATATCAAGAAGTAGCCTACTATCTTCCTCCAAATAAAAAAGTCTATTCTCGTGAACTTGGTGAAAGTTTAAAAACAAAAGAAAAAATAAATAAAAGGAAAAGAAGAAAAGAAAAAGAAAAATAAAAATAAAAATAAAATGGAAGTATAGGTAAGAGAGGATCAGACACCAAGGAAGAAGTAGAGCTAGATATTGGTTTGCCCATAGTTCATTCCTCCATATGAACACATGGGTAGAATGACTCAACCCCGACTAGGTAGAGCCGGAGGTAGATCTAGAGGCAGTTACAGAGGTGGAAGACCTCCTTGCTAGTGGCCAACTGTTAGGAGATACCTTCCAGCTCACAGGAGTACCCCACTATCCACATAGACTTAGAGTTCAATTCGAATGATGAATCTCATGAGGTTAGCACGCCGACCAACCCCTCTCTGCGGGTCCCTTTGGATGTGACATTCGAGCCAGACAGCGATGAAGACCAGGCTTCCAAGCAAATCATGAATGTATATGAATCACTATTATGTAGAATAGTCAGGCAGTAGTTGAGAACTTTATCTCTAACCTTGCTATCTTCATGTTAACCACTTTAGGATGAGCTCTCAACCCCTCCATCTTGGACATAAGACTTCTCTTAGACATCAAGGGTTCCATAGTCTTAAGACACATCTAGTGATTAGGTGAACACTTAACCTAACCCTAGAGAAGAATTAGCAGAATAGAATAGCCTTGGGGGTGTTAGGAAAATTTGTCTACCCTATAGCTTGAACCAACTTCCCACTTCCTTCCTTCAAGTCAAATTCAAATCAACTCCAAACTCACATCAACTTCAACTCCAAATCAAATCTTGAATCAATTTTAATGGATTTTCTCAAATCATGAATCAATTCTAAATAATCAAAACCCATGATTGAAATCCAATTTCAAATTTTAAAAATCTTTCCCTATAGCTTGAACCAACTCCCCACTTCCTTCTTTCAAGTCAAATTCAAATCAACTCTAAACTCATATCAACTTCAACTCCAAATAAAACCTTGAATTAATTTTAATGGATTTTCTCAAATCATGAATCAATACTAAATAATTGAAACCCATGATTGCAATCCAATTTCAAATTTCAAAAATCTTTCCTAAGCCCTTTGATTCTATCTTATGGACTTAGCTCAAATCAAATTCAAGAAATTTTTTCATAACCCACTTATATTCTCATTTATATTTACATATATAAATGAAATATAAATTCAAATCAATCAAACTGAATCCAAAACTCAAATTCAAATTCCAAAAATCTTTCCTAAGCCTTTGATTCTATCTTATGGACTTAGCTCAAATCAAATCCAAATCAATTCAAATTCAAGAAATTTTCTCATAACCTATTTATATTCTCATTTATATTCACAAGTATAAATGAATTATAAATTCAAATATTCAAAACCAAATTCAGAACTCAAACTCAAATTCAACCAAAATCCAACCTAAGCCTTCAAGTAAAATTCTTGAACTTAGCCAAATCAAACTCAAATCAAACAAAACTCTTGATTTTTCTTCATGATTCAATCAATCCTACAATCATGAATCCAAATATAAACACAAACTTCAATCATCAAATCAAAACTGAATTCAAAAATCAAACCCAAGTCAAACTCATGTTCACCCCTTTGAACTTGAAAATTGCAAAATGAATAAAAAGCCATTTGACTTCAAATATCATGCAAATGGATTTATATTTCAATCATAAATTCATATGTGAATTCAACCAAATTTAAATCAGGCTTTGATCAAGCCAACTAAGCCCAAGTGGCTCACTTGACCCAAAGTGGCCAATTTGATCTACATGAATCAAAATCAAATTCAATTTAAATCAAAGTGAGTTAAGCTAATCTAAACATCATGTCATGTTTGTTGATAATCATAGGTTAATCAATTGTCATGAATTGGGTCAAACCAAGTCAACCTAACCTGTTGACCAAGTCAACCCTTTAACCCACATGAACCCAAACTAGCCAAATTACAACCTAAATCAAATTGACTGCAACTAATGGCTCAAGTTCACTCCAAACTAATTATTGAACTTGACCAAAGCCTCAATTAAATCCAATTTGACTAATTGACCAACTAGACCTAGCCTAGCCCAATTGACCATGAACCCAACTTAACCTAAAAGGTCAAATCAAGCTAAAAATAAATATAAACCAATTTGATTGGAAAAAAAGATACTAATCCATTTAAAATTATCAACAAAACTCAAAATAAGCTATGATTCAGACCAATTTGGTCAATTGGGTCAATTGGGTCAAATCGATCAACATAGCCCAAATTGACCTAAAGGATCAAATTGGCCAAAATCTAAATTAAATCTAAATTAAAATAAATTAATTGAAATTAATTGAACCAATATACTCCAAATTGTTATTTGAACTTGACCCAACTCTTGGTTTGACCTAATTTGACCAATGGGTCAACCTAACCTATTTTGATCCGATTTGACCCAAATGGGTCAAATTAACCCAAATTAAACTATATGAACTTCAAATGACATGAAATTTGGTCCAACTTACTTCTGACACATTTCAAATCTGGCCAAATCAAATCCAATGCCAAATGACCACTTTGCACTTGGGTCAAGAGCATCCCATGAGAAAAGACACTTTCCCAAGTGGGCATTTCTCTTCCTTGGCCACTTAACACTCATCCATTGGTCCACATAGGCACCAAAGACATGATTTTCTAATCTAAGGAGTGGTTGGGGTAGCCATGACTCATGGGGAGGTGAAATAACCTCACCTCTCTCATTAAAACACTTGGAATGAAGGACACTCACCTCCCTTTGGCTAGGACACCCATTTATCCTTCATGGCAGCCACTTTACATGCCTTAGCCAACCATAGGGAGCCACTTAGGATGATTCTCTTCCATTGCCAACCACCCCAAGCCAAATGACATGAGTTTGGAGCCAAAATTTTAAATAAAGTGGATTTTAGTTCATTTTCGTTCACTTTTCATTCTAAGCCTTTAGAGGCTGAAACAAACCCTTATTCCTCTCAATCTCCTCCTCTCCAAGAGCTCCGAATGCTATTAGCAATCATCCCCACTTCATTTTGGAGATAAATACTTCAAAATTAAGTGGATTTCGGTGAGGAAATGACAATCACTGGAGGAAACTTCATTTTGACATGAAGGAGAAGATCCAAGCTCATTCCAAGACCTCATCCCTCAGTCAACAATGCTTGAGTCATCACCGCCACCAAAAAACATCCCCGGTGAGGTAACCTTCAAAAACTGTAGACGACCTTAGAATCCCTCATTTTATGATGGTTATTGCATAATTTTTAGGAATCTATCCTAGATAATCCCGTATTTTTACTTTAAATCATCTCAATTAGAAAATAGAATTTTTTTTTCGATGCAAATCGACGTGAAAATGAGTTCATTTAGACAAATTTTCACTTAGAAACCCTCTTTTTTTAAAAATAGCCTATTTTTACTATTCATCACGGCGAGCTAATGCTGCCGTCCGATCTCAGTTTGCGGATCGAATGGCTCGGATCGCTTGATGTGATCTGGACTGTCTGATCATGCAGTTCGTGTGATCGGACAGTTCAAATCGCTCTTCGATCACGATCCTAGCCTCTGGATCATGCAATATGATCTTGATTGTTCGATCTGTGATCGGACGGTCCAGAGCGAAGCATGGGTTGCACTCGCTGCGTTGACCCGGTCTTCCCTCCCAAATGGCTAACGCGGCACTGCGCGCGAATCACGTGGTCGGCGCTATATATGCCGCTAATCATGATGCCACGTATTGTGCTGCACCGCCTGCGACGGATTTTCTAATTTAAAAAATTAATTTAAATCACTTAAAACTTCAAAATTTCATAGAAAATAAAATACTTGACAAAAAATGCAAATAATGGCTCGTTGGATTTGCCTTTCCGAGAGGAATCCAACAAACCCAAAATCTCTAAATTTCACTAAATATTTTGAGCTTAATTTGAGTTTTAATAAAAATAAAATTTCATTAATTAAACTAAAAATACATATTAGATTAAGTTGAAATTTTTAGAGATTAAAATTGATGTTAAGATACACATATCATAAACATTTCAAGTCAAAATGACCTAATAAATTAGCAAAATTCATAAAAATCACTTAAATCAATTGAAAGTGCCTAAATTCATAACTAAGTGTAGAAAATTCCAAAAAAAATACAAACTCAGGTTTATTTTAGAAATAATTCAAAGGCGAATCCAATAAAATTATTTCTAATTGAGTTCGAACAGTAGATTTTCCTTAATTAGGATTTATTTGAAAACTTAATAACTCTAATTACTCCCTAATTACTTCATTAATTAATTCAAACTTCTAAAGCATGTTTAGCGGGATGACTTTTGCCTCCCCTTTCTTGGAATTTATTAATGAGTTAATTAGGGAAATTAAATAATGAACCTTTAATCACTCTCTTAATAAAATTAAGATTACTTGAGGATATGAACAATGGTTTAATTACTTGATTAAGATAATTAAACATTGTTTAGGTGATTAGGAGGTTTATGGAATGATTTTGGGATATTTTTCTCAAGCTATTTCCTAAACCCGCTTTCTTCCTTAAATTTAAATCTAATTAAGGGTTAATCCACTAATGATCTACTTAATTAATCAAATCAAATTCTCAAAACCAAAATTAATCTAGAAACTTAATCAATCCTTCTTGGATAGATACTTAGGTGTTCAATAACCCAAGTAAACTTAAGGAAATTATACCTAACTCATATGTGTGGAAAAGGGTATAGAAGTACTTAAATTAAACCATTTAGCTTAATTAATCATTAATTAGCCAATTGCATTAGGTACATTTATTTCCTAAGACCCATTACTGATTTAACTTCATACATTGGCTTATAATTATTTGATTAAATATATTAAAGTCGTATAGTTAAGGGGTAATTAATGAACTTAATCTACACCTTAACCTAACCAAAGCATAAAATTAATCTAATCACCTAAAAATTAAACTAAAATAATACACACATCATTTTATTTCTTTCCTAGCATGCTAAATGTGTATGTCATATGAAAATCAAACTCAAAGCAAAATGAAAGTCTCTTTAAATGGTCTTACTTCATAATATTATCTTTAAGAATTAATTAGAGTGAATGAAATTACATGATCACATCACTTTATTTCTTTCCTAGCATGCTAAATGTGTATGTCTTATGGAAATCATGCATTCATGCTTTTCAAAAATCAAATTCAAAATAAAATATTTTCTTTATGTCAAATTGCATGTTTTGGCTATCACTATTAAATTCAAAATTATTTTCAAAATCTATAAATCAAATACTTAAAGCTGAAAGTGTGCTACTTATAATTATTTATAAGCTTGCATGTGGATATAAATATGAAGATGTGCATAGTGTACTTTTCCTTATCTTTTATTTTAGCATAATTTTGAATAGGATTTGGCAAAGTATATGCTTCATTTGAAAAGAACATAACGCTTGCCTAACTCCATTCCTATTCATTCCTATGTTATTACTTAAACAAGGACATCCACACCTACAAATATAAATTGCATAAACAAATCAAACAAACAAATACAAACTTTTGTACTTTCTTTTCCATGCATTTCTTTTTGTACATGCATGTCTTTAAGAAAAGTGGTATATTAGTTTGGAAAACCCCGGGGTTGCGAGGCTTTAAGTAGCCCTAAGTAGGTCTTGTACTTACACCCCTGGTTAATAATGGCGTCATACTCACTTATTTCTTTTATACTTGTAAATGTGCATATGAAAAAAATGGATAAAAGGATCACTCTTTTCTACTTAACAAAATCATGCACACATGAAACATTCCAAGTTTCCTTAAGCAACCTCTCTTAGCATTCATTATTAAGGTGTGTTAAATACTTAAAATTCATTTCTTTTTGAATAAGTTTATTTAGAGAAAATCTAAACTTAGGATTAATTAAAATGTATAATAAAACATTCACTAAACAAAAATAATTAATGAATCTACCTTAGAAATCACTTAAGGTAGGGAGGAAAGAGATGTTATCTTCTCTTTTCCTCTCTTTACAACACTTGGTAATTAAGTAGGTTCATTCAAACCAAATCAAATCATCAAATAAAAATTAACCTATATCAACTAAATAACTTAAATGAGATCACCCTTCTAAGTTGAACCTTTTCACACTTAAAAAATCCTAAGCTTCAAGCCAAGCTAAGCATACCACACAAACTTTATATGGCACACACATTAGGCTAAGTCACCACTTCTAGTCCTATGTTGGGGTGGTGCATGGTTTGATGTTTACTTTTATTTTATGATATTTTATTTTAGTCTGGATGTTAAAGTGTATGTGCATAGAATGAATGGTAAGATGATTTAGTCTAATCATTATCTTCTGTAGGGGATTATGCTTAAGGGGCATTGTAATAAAATATATAACTGCTTTTATGTTGTGCAGGTTGCTTATACCATTAATCATAATCCAAAATAGGCCAGGTGGACTTGGTTACCCATGTGTGGGGTGCTAAGTCCAATTTGTTAATATACATGCTTGGTATTTGTATGGTTTGTTTAACTAATCTCTATTTTGCAGGTGTTAGTTAGATTTACTTTTTCTTTTATGTATTTTTGCAACTAGGATTTTGGAATGATTATTATGGGGATTAGGATGGGCATTAGTTATAAGGTCATGCCTAATGTACCATGTGAAGCTTTTGGAGCATCCACCTTCTAACCATCCAAAAGAAGGAACCAAAGAAGAAAAAAAGAAGAAGAAAGAAGAAAAGAAGAATGAAGAAATGAAGAATGAAGACCCTCCATAACATGAATTCCTTGCTTAATTGTAATTAGTTCATTTGTAATTTGGGTTGTATAAGGGTAGAGCTTGGCTACCTAATTTATTTTTGAGTTTGTGCGGTGGTGCCTGACCACTCTTAGTCTTCTATTCTTTTGTGTTAGCTTTATAAAAAGTTTGATGCTTTCTTTAGCTTGTGCATTAGAAATGACATATTTTTCTAGTTTCTTCCTTACTTGATGTATGGCATGGATGGCGATTAGGCTCTTAGGGAAAAATAAATCTTCTACTAAATTAATAAATTCAAAATTTAAAATAAATAACTCATAACCTCACCTAAAGCTTAGGTTATAAATCAAGATAAAAGAATTAGCAACCCCTTAGTTGGATGAGTATTTTCTTTTATAACATCATGCACAAAAGCATCTTATTTCACTCAAAATTAGAGGGCTTCCACCTTTTCCAGAGAAACTTGGCTTGACTTTTGAGAGCCATGGTGGAAACACACCTCCTCCCTTCTCACTGATTTTGGCCATTTATTTTACTTCTCATTAGGCATATGAATCCCATAAGCTTGAGTCAAATGATTATCCAAAAATAAAAATGACATGTAATATGATTTGCATTTGATTTAGGTCATTTGAAGCATCCTCTTACATGATCTAGTCTTTTTAGGGAGTGAGTTTAAAAACTTAGCCTCTTTCTAAATAAATAATAGCCCAGCTATCTTGCATAAGCATATGACTTGCCTATACGAATTTAAAATCATAGGAGGAGTTAGTTGGCGGCCACCCCTAGGCAGTTGTAAGTTTAAGCAGTCCGGTGGTTTGTCCTCTCTTGTGGAGGCAAATTGAATACCCATTTTTCTCCTTAGATTTAGGTCATGCCTTGGCCCTCACCAAAGCTCCCTAGATTTAGGTTCTGAGGTTGCTATTTCCCTTCGGAGCTATGAGTATAAATCCTCACCTCTTAGGCATTTCCATGACCTTGCATCATGAATTATATGACCTAAACTTCTAATAAAAATTCAACTCAAATAAATAATTTCCCTTAATTTCAAAAATGTAAAGCCCAACAATAGGATAGTTTGGGATGTTTATTAGGCTTTCTAGTATCCTAAACATCCCCTACTCACCTCCATTTGGCTTCGATAAGAACTCCCTCCTCTTGATTGATCCCACTTGATTTGCCAAAAATAAACTAATCGACTGATATTCCTACCTATTGAAATCTTTAGAGAAAATGATCATTTACCTTAATCGAAAGTATTCCTAATGAATCCCCTTCCTTATGATGAAATTAACTATGAGGGCTTGCCCTATAGGAAACTTAACGAACCCGATTTAAAATAAACCCTACATTACTTTTCTATGTAAAGTAGGGGAAAAATCTCTGGTACATATGCAGACCCATTATCCTTAGGAGTCCTTATTGAGGTGATTAGGTCCATTATAGGGTAATAATTTCTATCTTTCAAGATAGTACACCTCACCTCAATGTCGTACCCGACTACCTTAATAAGAATATCTACGAATCTATGTGGTATCCCAACCAAAGGTGTATATTTTTGTTTTCATTTATCCTCTTCAAAAGGATAGATGAAGGTGAGAATATTTCACCACACTTCCCAGAAAGTTGAAGGTTTAGCAGTTATGGAGGCCCCCAAGTCATCCACAGATGTCAAGCCAAAGAGATTTTTGTTGGGAGCATCATCCTCAAGTCAAGAAGCTGATGTAGAACTTGAGGATGATTCTTATAAAGATTTAATACAATTATTTTTTTATTAGTATTCTCCTTGTGCTATTAACTTAGCAAAGAAAGGATTAATCCCACATACTTGGTCTAAACATAGGTCAAATTACTTCGAAAGACTATGGGACAACCAAAGCTGACATTCTCAATCAAGATCAGGACTTAGATTTGGCATAGTGGGACCAGTCGACGATGACAACCATTGTCTACTCATCACTAATCATTTAGAGTTTGATAAGTTCTTTTCAAATGAGGCTAACTCTTATGAGGAGGTGTGTTTAGAAACTTCAGATGACCCAAATGATCTTAAAGTGAAGGATGCACTACAAGAGTTTGAAGAACAAATAAGATCAACCATTGACAAACTCAAAGAAATCAACTTAGGAACAAAAAAAAAATTCACGTCAGACATACATCAGTTCCTTGTTGAATGAAGAAGAAACCAATGACTTAGTTAGGCTATTAGCTGAGTTTAAGGACTATTTTGCATAGAGTTATGAAGAAATTCCTAGTTTATCTCTTATCATAGGAGTCCACAAACTAGCAATAGATCCTAATGCTAACCCTATCAAGCAGGATCTTAGATGCATGCAATTAAATATTGAGCAACATGTCATTTCTAAAATCAAGAAACTGATCAATGCTGATTTATCAGGGAAGAAAAATATAATACCTCGTTGGCCAGTGTCATCCCAGTTAAGAAAAATAATGGCTAAATTTGCATATGTGCTAATTTTAGGGATCTAAATAAGGCATGTCCTAAGGATGAATTTTCACTTCCTATACCAGAGTTAATGGTGGATATTGCCTCATCTCATGCAGTATTCTCCTTTATGGGTGGGTCATCTAGATGGCCCCTGAGGATGAAAGAAACACTGCTTTTCGAACCCCAATCAGAATCTATTGTTATAAGGTCATCCCTTTTAGCCTTAAAAATATCGTGCTACATACTAGTGGGCCACGACTTGGATCTTCAATGAACTCATTCATCATCAAGTTGAATGTTATGTTGATGATCTTGTAGTCAAAAGCAAAGAAAAGGTATCGTCTCTTTGACTTGAGAGTAGTTTTTGAATGGTTAACATAAATAATCTCAAAATGAATCCCATGAAGTGTGCTTTCGGAGTAGCTTTAGTGAAATTTTTTGGCTTTGTTGTCTGACACTGTGGAATAGAGATCGACTAGAGAAGATCAAGGCTATCTCAAATTCCACCCCTAAAGTCTAACTCAACTCAGATCATTCCAAGGTCGGTTGGCATATCTAAGATGCTTCATATTTAACTTATCAAGAAGATATCAGCCATTCTCAGTACTTGTCAAAAGGATGCCAAGTTCAAGTGGGATGATAAGTGCCAAAATACCTTTGAAGACATCAAACACTACCTGATGATGCCTCTAGTTTTAGCAGGCCCTATCCCTTGTAAGCTGTTGATTCTCTATATCGCTGCATTAGATGACTCCCTCGATGCTTTGTTGGTTCAAACTAACAATGAAGGGAAAGAAAATGCACTATACTACCTCAATGGTCATCTAATCCTTACTGAGGTAAACTACCCACCTATTAAAAAGTATTTCTAATTTTAATCTTTGCATCCCAAAAGCTATGTCATTACATGATTTCTCATAAGGAGAATTTGATCTCTAGGATCAATCCACTGTAATATCTCATGACACGGCCAACATTATCCGGATGATTGGAATGATGGTCCATGATTTTATCATAATTCAACATCACATTTATACCCCTTCGTGTTGTGAAAGGACAAGCACTAGTTAATTTCTTAGCAGCACACCCACTTCATGCTGATTCTCCACTTAGCGATGACCTCCCCGATGAACAAATCATAAACTTAGGGATACTAGCATTCGCCATTGGGAGATGTATTTTAATGGTATGGCTTTCTTTTAAAAAGGAGAACCATGATTTACTCTCCCAAGGAAGGCAGGGGTAGAAATAGTTCTCCTAGCTTCAGATCATGATGTAATGAGATTCTCATATCATATTTCCAATCCATGCACCAGCAACGAAGTCGAATATGAGGCTCTGATTTTTGATCTAGAGTTAGTCATTACATTATGCATCTAGAGCATCAACATCTTCGGGGGTTCTCAACTCATCATCAACCAAATTGCTGGATCTTATAAAGTTCTAAAGCCTAAGCTCCATCATTACCACAAGTATACCATAAAGTTGTTGGCTCAAATCCCAGAGGTCACAATCTACAAGATTCCTTTATGAGATAATACTATATCAAATGCATTGGCCAAGCTTTCCAAAGAGTTGGCATGTCCGGAAGATGAGTTTATTCGAATAAGGATCCAAAATAGGCAAGTCTTATCTTTTATTGATGTTGAACTCATCGAGACTCTCTTGAAGGGGAGGTTATCATTGCCAAAAAAGATGATGAGTCATATTGGAGGCAACCATTCATAGATTATTTAAATATAGGCAAACTATTTCAAGAGAAGTCATTATCCTATCAGGTGAAGTAAAGAGCTCTCTCCTATGCTCTCATGGATAGCACCCTATACCGGCAGCCCTTCAATCATATGTGGTTACGTTGTTTAGCCAAACATGAAGCCCGTAAGATCGTGACTGAGGTACATTCAAGTTTATGCAGAGTCATCAGTCCGGTCAAAGATAAAAGCCAAGATTAAGAGACTAGGATACTACTAGCATTCGATGATTACAGATTGCATGGATGTAGCTAGGAGATGCCACCAATGTTAGGTGCTCAGTGTGGTCCTGCATCAACCACCCAATATTCTATATCCTGCATTAGCCTCGTGGCCATTTGAGTGTTGAGGCACTAACATAGTGGGTATGATCGATCCTCTATCTTCCAAGGGTCACAGGTTCATTCTAATTGCCACTGACTATTTTTCTAAGTGGGTGGAGGCAATCCTACTTAAACAGATCACATCTCAGCATATGCTCCAATTTTTTAGGAACCATATCCTATATAGGTTTAGGGTGCCTCAATGAATTATATCGATAATTGTACTGCATGCAAGAGCACTAAGATGAATAGCTTTTCTCAAACACATAGCATGAATTGGAGATATTCTACCATCTACTACCCGAGAAAAAATGGTCTAGTAAAAGCATCCAATAAAACTCTCATCCAGATACTAAAGAAGACACTCGACAATAATAAGCGTTAGTGGCATGAGCAGTTAGTTGAAGCCTTGTGGCCCAACCACAGCACATACAGAACTCTAACTCAGTCTGCCCCATTCTCCTTAGTGTATGGGTTCAAAGTAGTTCTACATTCAGAAGTCCAACTCCCATCACTAAGGATAGTTGTGGATAGCAAGATTACTACAAAGTAGAAGGCCTAGCTGCGGTTAAAAGAGCTCAAAGGTTTGGAGGAGAGACGCCTTCGAGCATGCCAGAACCTCGAGTTGTACAAAGCCAAAATGATTCAAGCTCATAACAAGTTAGTCCGTCCTAGAGCTTTTTAAATAGGAGAGCTTGTTTTAGTTCTAAGGAGACCAATTATTGCCAGTCGAAAGATGGGAGGTAAGTTTGAACCCACTTGGGAAGGCCTTTTTGCCATAGATAAGGCATACCAAGGAGGATATTATCAACTTATAAACTGTAAAGGAGAGTTCCCTATGCTTCCAATCAATGGATTCTACCTAAGGAAATATTTTCCATAAATTCTTATTTGAAAATAATCATAAATAAAACTTCCTTTTCATATCAAATTTAATCTCTTATGTGTTAGAAATAACTTTTTCTTGAGAATCCACCACGGTGTGTTTAGGGTAGGTGTAAGAGAACCCAAGCAACATCCTATCCCTCCACAACACAAACACAAACTACATACAATTCTTCAGTGCTATTAGGTTAGGTGTAAGAGAACCTAAGAGGCATCTTATTCCAACTAGCACAACTAAGTTAGGTGTAAGAGAACCCAAGTGGCATCATTTCTTGGTGGAGTTACAATTGCCCAGTGGTGCCATTTCATCCAATCTTCTATGTGTTTAGGGTAGGTGTAAGAGAACCCAAGTGGCATCATATCCCTCCAAAACATAAAACAAACTATATATAATTCTCTAGTGTTATTAGACTAGGTGTAAGAGAACTCAAGAGGCATCCTATTTCTACTAGCACAACTAAGTTAGGTGTAAGGGAACCCAAGCCGTATCCTCTCTTGGTGGAGTCACAACTACCATTCGTGGCACCATTTTGTCTCTTCTTCGACGTATTTATGGTAGATGTAAGAGAACCCAAGCAGCATCTTTTCTTCTTTCATAACATAAACAAACACATATCTTTTATCTCAAGCTATTTTTATATGGGAGCAAGCTCCCATGAAACTTACTCATTAACTGCTCTAGGTCTGGCCTATATGCTACCTTATTAGTGTGTCACCCTAGTGGTCACTTGTTTCATGGATGTAAGTCCCCATACTTTCTTCTTTACTTAGCCATTGTAAATCAATGAGCACCATGTTAGTTTGGTAGGCCTTACTATGCAGCCAATAAGCTACCCCATATTGACTTTGTTTAAGAGGATGTAAGCCTACATGTTTTCTTCTTGGAATAGCCACCATGCACTGACTGGGTCATGTATTTTTGAGATTTAGGGTAAGTCCACCAGTGGCTCCTTTCCTCTTGACTACTTCAAGCTTGGGTTTGGTCCTTGCATAAAAGTCCTCACTTAGTAGTCGCCCTAGGTCGGATAGCTCCTGCCTCGCCAAAGACAAACTATCTCAATGTAATTTCACTTTAAAGAGATGTAAGCCTAAATGCCTTCTTTCTAGAATGATTATTGCAAACTGACGGGCACCTTAAGTTGGTTGGTTATTGCCATGCTGACGGTAACCCACTTGGTGGATACACCACTCTTGGTAGATGTGAATCCCCTCACTTTCTCCTTGAGTTGGCCACCGAATACCTACATGATTTCTTTTACAGGGTTTTGGATAATGCCCCGGCACTTCCCTATGAGCACTCTATTTGGATCACTTCCTTAGCGACCCATTTAGACACTACCCCTATTACTCTTGGATTGGACAGCCCCCCTTTCCAAGTAGCCACCCCTGTGGTTGGAGAATTTGTTTAGCGGATGCTTATATTCTCCCTTAGTCTAATAAGTTTGAGATAGGACTAGGTTGATATGAGCTCCTTCTTTGTGTGGTCCCTCACACACCAACAGGATCCACAATAACATAAAACAAATAAAATATATCCTCATTTGTGAATTAGGAATTCAAGCCCCAAGCAGCCACTTTCCCAAGTAGGCATCCTATCTTTAGGACAATGTCATTAAAACTCCCTATAGGAATTACATTACACCTTTGAGTTGAGATAAGTCTCCAGGTCGACACTCTCTCAATAGTCACTCTCAGGTCGGGTTCAACTTATTGTGCCACCAACGAGTCACCCCGGAGGTCATCTTTGCTTTTAAAGATATAAGTCTATTACACATTCTTTTCAGCATGACCATTGTACACGATAGGCTACCTTAGGTCCAGTTCAATTTATTACACAAGCAACTGATCACCCCAGTGGTTCCTTATGTTGGAGGATGTGAGTCCCTGCACTTTCTTCCTAACTTGATCATTGCACACCAAAAGGCATCCCTTGGGTTGGTTAGTTCTACCTTACAGCCAGACTATTCCTTTGGATTTGTAAATCTAAGACAGGTCTAGGCTGATATTATCCCCTTCCTAGTAAATCTATCGCACACCAATGGTATTTATAAAATTAAAATAAATACAATTCAATCAAATGATATTATCCTGACTACTTTCGATATAAGTCCCCCAGCAGCATTCATTCAATAGTTTCCCTAGGTTGGGTTCAATTTGTTGTATCCAACATCACCCCTGTGGTTACCCCTTGCTTTTGGATATGTAAGTCTGCTATGCTTTCTCCCTAGCATAGCCATGGTACACTGAAAAGAAACCCCTTGGGTCGGATAGTTCTACCATATGGATGGTGGACTACACTTTGGATTGGTAAATCTGAGATAGGCCAAGGCCGACATAGCCCCATCTCAATGCGGTCCATCACAAACCGATAGGGTCCATCTCAAAATTTAAACTTAAAAAGAAACAATCAACCAACTTCTCCCCAGCAAGACATAGATCATTCCAACCTTCCTAGTGGAGTCAGTTAAATCCAATTCAGACATGCATTCCCTAGTGAGTGCACCCTCAAAAGAAATTTTATCAAATCCTTATCCCTAGTGGATAACCTGAACTTGCTTCCCTGGTGGAAGGTTCATGTATCTATCCCTGGCAGGTTATACATTCTAATCCCTAGCAGATTCTCTCCCTAAATCATATCAAGCAATTCAAACCTCTTATTCCTAGTGGATAACCTGAACCTGCTTCCCTAGTGGATGGTTCACTTGCCTGATCCCTTGGTGGATCCCTTCTTCCTCCCTTATGCCCTTAGCATGAGTTGAGTTGCATTGTACTAAGATCTTTATTCCTTCTACATCTCAGTTTTTGGAGTAGATCATTTATGTTAGTGTTTACGATCCTTCGGATATTATTGATCATCTCGATCAACACCAATACATGCGGCATGCCTTGTCAGTCACACCACACCTATTGGGCACCCTTTGTTGACCTCACTTTTGGAGTGAGCTCTCAACTTTCTCATCATAAATCTGGGACTCTTATAGATACTAAGAGTTCCTTAGTCTTAAGACACTTCTAGTGATTAGGTGAACACTTAACTTATCCTAAAGACTTAGAAGAGTTAGCCATAGGAATAGGTTGTGTCTCAAGGATTTAGGAGGACTTGCCTACCCTATAACCTGAACCTAATTCTTACTTCCTTCTTTCAAACCAAATCTCAAATTCAAATTCAAATTCTAAAATCAAATCCAACTATCAAATGATTGAAATCCATCATTAAATTCAAATTCCAAATCCTTTTCTAAGCTCTTTGATTTTATCTTATGGACTTAGCCTTAACCAAATTCAAATCAACCCCAATCCATTTGATTTTCTTAATTATCAAATTCAATATAAAGTCAAATCCCAATCCAAATTACATATCAATTCCAAATTCAATGATTGAAATTCATCATTAAATTCAATTTCTAAATCCCTTTCTAAGCCCTTTGATTTTATCTTATGGACTTAGCCTTAATCAATCTCAAATAAAATCCGAATCCAAGATTCCAAATTCAAAATTAACTCCAAATGATTGAAACCCTTGATTAAGTTTAAATTCTAAAATCTCTTCCTAAACCCTATGAACCACCTTCATATGCTTAGTTAAAACTCCTTCAAACTAACTCAAACTTGGTTGATTTCTTTATAAATTAATCATTTCTTCATTTATATTCACAGATATAAATGAATCTAGGTTCAAACCGTTAAAACCAAATCAAAATAAATTAAACCAATTCAAAATCCAAATTAGCCTTTTTGACCTACATCCCTAGATTTGGTCAAATTTGCTTCCAAATTACTCCAAACTCAAGTGATTTTCTTATTAACCATTTATACCTTTATTTATATTCACAAATATAAATGAAATATAAATCCAAATGACCAAAACCAAATCCAAATCAAATCAAATTCTTAATTTTAGTCTTTTTAGCCAAATTCTTGAACTTGGCTAAATGATATCCAAATTAACTCAAAACTCATGGATTTCTTCATGATTCAATCATTCCTACAATTATTGACCCAAATGTAAATATAAACCACAATTATCAAACCAAACCCAAGTCAAGCCCATGTTGACTCTTTTGGCTTGAAATTGTCATATGAACCAATATCTATTTAGCTCTAAACCACTTGCAATTAAATTTATATTTCCATCCTAAGTCCATATATGAGTTTAACCAAACTTGAATCAAGCCATTATCAAGCCAATTGACCTATTTATGTTCACTTGACCCAAAGCGACCTAAAAGACCTTCTTGAGCCAAGTTCCAATCCAACCCAAATTGGATTGAACTAAGCCCATCTCAACCTGACAATGTAGCCAACAATCATCCAAGGGTGATCATACTTTGAATTTGGTCAAACCAAGTCAACATTTAGCCAAAATCTACTATATGCCAAATTGATTGAAATCATTAATTCAAACCCACTCATAATCAATGATTAAACATGACCAAGCTTAATTGGTCATTTGACCCAAGTTGACCCAAATTGGCCTAAAAAGCCAAAATGGGTCAAATCATGATTTAATCCAAATTGATTGCATAATGGCTCAAGTTCATCCCAAATTAATTATTAAACTTGACCAAAGCCATAATTGAGCCCAATTTCACCAATTGGTCAACTTGTCCCAACCTAGCCTAAATTGATAAAGGGTCAAATTGGCCAAAAATATAAATTAAATCTAAATTAAACCAAACCAAATCCTACAATCATTTTCAATCAACCAATTGAACTTGACTCAACACCTAACCCAACTCAATTTGGTCAAATTTGTCAAATTGGTCAACTTGACCCATTTTGTCCCTTTTGAATCCAAAAGAGTCAAATTCAAATCTAAGCCAAATTAATCAAAACAATTGAACTAAAACATCCCAAATTATTATATGAACCTAACCAAAATCTTAGTTTGACCCAATTTGATCAATTGGTCAACTTAACCTAAACTAACCCAAAAGAGCCTATTTTGACCATATGAAGCCAAATTATCCAAAACCACCTTGTGGAGCCTTTGTGGCTGACCAAACCAGACACAACTGAATTCTAGGTCAGACCCAAACCAACTTAAATCCAAGTGGGACCCCTTCTAAGGGGATTAACCAATGGACACCCCTCTTTGCATTGGATTCTTGCCTTAAGTGGTAAAGTCCACTTTTCCATCTCCATGGAAGCCATCAAAGTGCCAAATGAGGCATTCCGAAGACACCTTAGCCCACTCTGCACCCCTAGCTCTTACCATGAACCAAGAGACTCAGGCCAAGCCATTCCCTCTCTTGGCCGAACCTCATGGACAAATTCAAAGAACCAATAGCACATAATCTCCCCATATCAAGCCTTGAGACTCCTGCCACCACTTCCTCCAACCGTATGCAGCCGCATGGAGTCGAGAATGACCACTGCCTGCGGGCCAATGATGAATTTTGGAGTCTCCCCAGTCATCCAAGGCAATTGAGGGGAATTCTCCCTCAATTTAAGCAGGATTGGAGACAATTGACACTCTTTGAGTTTCCTAAGGAATTTTGAACTCTCTCAGAGTTATTCCAAGTGTTCCCAAGCCCTCCTCGATTGGCATTCCTCCTTCCCAAGCAAAGGCAAAATAGGACACCATTCCTCCGAGCAATACTCCTCCTCTACTTGATCAAATCTAAATTCCTTGCTCCCACACCATCATCCTACTCTGTTGAAGCCAACTAAACTGTCTCCAAGCCTTCCCGAGAACTAGAGATAAGAGTTTGATGGAAGTCGAGGCCTTTGTGTGCATGGATTCGTCGACCGAGCACTCTACCCCAAATCAAGCCCAAAGCTTCTCAACTGGGCCTCGCCTCAACTAGGCGAAGCTACCTCTGATGACTATCACCGATATTAGCTCCGGTGAGGTAATTTTGCAAAAATGAGCCTTGTATGAAAAATAGGTCTTTTTTGAAAAAAAATTCAAATGTTGTTCATTTTTTAACATTAGATGTGTTCCTCTCCTTCTTCTCAAGGTGTGGGATCGATTTGATCCCCATCCAAGCTAGGGTGAGCTTGGATCGAATGGGAAGAGATGGATGACATCCTTCTTTCGTCGCTCGTGAAGGAGAAAGATCACGGGCGTCCGTTCCATGTGATTGAAATGGATGATCGTGATTAAATCATGTTAGATTCTCTGATTAATCCTTCGAAACCGCAGATCAAACCGTGGCCTTCGGATGTGACAACTTAAACAGCCACTCCCGTTGCACCATGTGGAAAGCACGCCACATCAACTGTCACGTGGCCTGACAGGATTAAGGCTTTAATTAGGCCTAATTAATCTATTTTTAAGCCTGAAACTTTAAAAAATCATAACCAATCCTAGAAAAATCCAAAAACATACAAACTTGGCCTTATTTTAAAGATATTTTATAGTGAAATATAGGAAAATTATTATTAATTGATTTCAAACATTGATTTTAGCTTAATTAAAGTTTAATTGGAATCTAATTAGATTAATTATTTATTAATTAATTACCTAATTGATCTCCAACTTTTTAAAGATGTTTGGGGGGATGACCTCTGCCTCCCCTATTTTCCTGGGATTTTATTGGTTGCTTAATTAGGAAAATCAATTGATTAAGCCTTAATTATTTTCTTAATTTAGTTAGTGATAATTAGTAAAAGAATAGTGGGTTAATTAATTTTTTAAGCCTACTATGTTTAATAAAAGTACTTAATTGCTTAATTAATTAATTAATCCCCAAGATAAAAATTAGAGCTTAATTGAGTGTTTAAAATGACTTAGGTTAGGATTGATTTTGTCCTTGATCCCTTTCCTTAAGTTAATTTCATCATTCTAATCAAAATATAATCAAGGAATTCAATCAATTAATTAATATGCTTGAATAACTCAATCTAAAATTCACTTCATACCTAAGCAACTTGTAATTAATCTTGGGTTGCTCTTCGGGTGTTCAATAACCCAAAGTGAGAGATAATAATTATGGTTAGCTCACATGTGTGAGGAAATAATAAAAGTAATTAAGTAACATCCCTTAAGCCTAATTAACTATTAATCACGAGCCAATTGCATTAGGCCCCTTTCATTTCTTAGGAGCATTGCAAATTTACTTCATGTGGTTGCATATCGTATTGGCTCATTATTAATTAGTTAATTAACTTAAGGTGATGTAGGTAATGCTTAATTAATTCACTTAATTCATACATTAACCTAATTAAACCATAAAATCAACTTAATTACTTTATCGAATCAAATTAACTCACACATGGGGAATGGGATTAGGATTAGCAAACCTCTTTTATTTCCTAAATCAAATCGAATTCAAAATTAAAAATATCATTAAAGAACTTTAGTTTATTTTAAATAGCCTTATTTAGTAGGATTGTCCTTAAGAATTAATTGAAATGAATGAGATCACGTGCATATGTTCCTTTATTTCTTTTCAATCATGTTATATGTTGTTTGTCATTTGTAATCATGCATTTATTTCTTTTAAAATTAACTAGATGAAAAGGTTTCTTTTATATAAAATTGCATGTGTTGATTTAAATTAAAAATAGGTGTGGCTATTATTACTATTAAATCAAAATTATCTTCAAAAGCCCATAAATCAATTATAATATATGGAGTGATAATTAAATATATAAGTTTGCATGTGTTGATAATATAAGATAATATGAAGTTCTTTTCATGGATTTACACATGGATTTACAAATGTATGTTATATTTGTCTATTTTTAAGACTTAGGAAGAATTTCATATCACATATATAAATCATACAATCAAATCAAATATGACTTCTTGCATGACTATCATTTTGTACATTCATATATATAAGAAAAGTGATTATTATTTGATATCTTTTGAGTTCTATATTTAAACCCATTACATATATGTATCTATGACCAATGAAGAATCATAAAATCATAATACTTACTTAGGTTATATCATATGTATATAAGAAAAGTGGTATATTACCACATCTTGGATGGACTTTAAGTTGCCCTAAGTAGGTCTTGTACCTACCTCTAGTGTAGAATAATGGCCACTCACTTAAAACTTTTATACATGTGAATGTGTACTTAGCTAATGGATGAAATTCTCTTTTTCTATTAAAAATACATGCATTCATAATTCAATCAAATGAGATATTGAAATTCCAAACACACTTCTTTGCATTCATCATTTAAGTGTGTTAAGACATACAATGTATGTATAAGTATACTTAAGATTTAATCATATACATGATATACATGATGGAAAGAAATGAATAAACAGGTGTTATATGATAGTAATTCATTATAATTAATCTAAAGATGCATTTCTTATTGAATAAGATCATTTAGAGTGAACCTAAACTTAGGGTTAATTAAAACATGTAATAAGCTATTCACTAAAGGGAATTGATTAACCTGCTTTAGAAATGACTTAAGGTAGGGATAAAAGAGAGGTCCCCTCTCTTTCTTCTCTTTATAACACTTAGTTATTAAGTGTAAGCCATATGAAATAAAAGAAAACACTAAGTAAAATCTTCAAATCAATTAAATCACTTAAAGAGAAATCAACCCTTTATAAATTAAATCTTTCATACTTAGCAAAATTACAACTCTAAAGCCTAGTTAGGACATACCATAGAAGCTTTAATGCACACACATTATACTAAGTCACCACTTCTAGCTTTATGTTAGGGCGATGTATGGTTTAATGTATGCTTGTTTTGTGATGTATTATTAGTGATGTATGTGTGTATGATGTTGCGATATTACCTAATCATACTTCTCAGGGGTTGTGCTTGTTGATGTAATAAAAATATAAATGCTTTTGTTGTGCTAAGCATAATCTAAGTTAGGACATATGGGCTTGGTTACATATGTGTGGGGTGCTAAGTCCAAATTATTCATATAACTTCTTGAGTTGTATGGTGTGTTTAGCTAACATTTATTTTGCAGGTGTAGCTAGATTTACTTTCCTCCTTTTAATGTAATTTTATATTAGGATTAGGATAAGTGTTCTGGGGGATTAAGACAAGCATTTGTTATAAAATCAAGTCCTATGTACCATGTGATGCCTTTGGAGCAAGCACATCCAAATCAAGCCAAAAGGAAGAAAGGAATGGAGCAAATCAGATGAAGAAATGAAAGATGAAGAGATGATGAATGAAGAATGAAGACCTCCCATAACATTCATTATTTATAATTATAATTGTTCTCTTATAATCTTGGTTGTATATGTAGAGCAACGCACATTTTTTTTTTTTCGGGTTGCCGACCTCATTGACCTTTCATTCTTTTACGATAGTTTTATAAAATTATTTGATATTTTGTTTAGCTTATGCATTAGAGAAGCATGCCTTTTCATTGTTTATTTATAATTGATGATTGTTGTATGGCTTGGATGTGATTAGGCTCCTAGGATAAAAATTAATTTTTTACCCAAATTAACAACTCATAATTAAACCTCTAAAATAACTCATAACCTAATATAAAAGCCTATGCATTAAATCAAGATAATAAATATTTAGCAACCCCTTATATAGATGTTGTATGTTTAATATCATGCATAATCATCTTATTTCACTCTTATTAATAGAAGGCTTCCAACTTTGCCAGATAGTGGGCTTAACCTTTGAGAGCCTATGATAGAAGAACACATCTTTCCCTTTTGATTTGGCCCATAATCAACTTCTCATACATTTAGGCATACAAAATCCGATAATCTATGTCAAAATAAAGAGTCCTAAATTAAATAAAATTTGATAAAAATTTACATTAGATTAAATAATTATTCATACCCCTCATGCTCTAGTCTCTTAAGGAGTGGATTTAAGGACTTAGCTTTTTCTAAATAATAACAATGTAGCTATCTTGTAAAAGCATATGACTTGCCTACATAAATTTAAAGTATAGGAGGAGTTAGCTGGCTATTACTTAAGCAGTAATAAGTCCAGTTGTCGGGTGGTTTGCTCTCTATTGTGGAGGTAAATCATATACCAACTTTTGCTTTAGATTTAGGTCATATTATGACCCTCGCCAAAGCTCCCTAGATTTAGGATCTGAGGTTGTCATTTCCCTTTGGGCTACAAGAATAAATCCTCACCTCTTAGGCATCTTAACAATATTATTTTGTTAGAGTATAAGTCCTAACTTTCTAATGAAATGTCAACTCAAATATATAAAATATCTTTGATTTTAAAAATATAAAGCTCAACCATATGATAGATTGGACTGCTCACTAAGCTTCCTAGTATCATGAGCACTTCATAAAGCCCAACTCTCTCCTTCTGATCCATCCTACTTGATTTTCTAAAATACAGCCAATTTATTGATAGTCATATCTTTGAATTCTTTGGAGACAATAATCACCTACTTTAATCGAGAGTATTCTTAATGAATTCACTTTTCTTAAGATGTAATTAACTATGGGAGCTTTCCCGCATAAGAAACTTTATAACTCGATTTAAATAAACCCTACTTTATTCATCCATGTAAAGTATGGGAAAAATCTCTAGTATATTTGAAGACCCATCATGTCTTAGGAGTCCTTATTAGGTGATTAGGTCCATTATAGGGTAGTGACTTCTATCTTTCGAGATAGTACACTATTCCTCAATGTCGTATCCACTCACCTCAATAAGTACATCCTCATCATGGTGTCCACATAAAATAAACTAACCAAACCAAAAATAAACACCACAAGGCATTATGGGCATATCGGACTACTTACAAGACGCCAACTAAAGCCACTCCTTAACTTTTTGGAGTTGAAGCAGTTTTTCCACTAGAAGTTGAACTATCATTACTTCGAGTAGCTATCTAGTATAATCTCACTCAAGAAGAGAATGTCTGTTTATGGATGGAAGAGCTTGACATGCTTGACAAAATCTGACTTCAAGCCCAACAAAGCTTAAAAATCTATCTAGCAAGAATATCTAAAGCCTTCGATGAAACAGTTTGTCCTCGAACTTTTCAAAGAGAGAGTTGGTATTAGTGCTGAGAAGACCAATAATCCATCACAAAAGAATCAATCATAAATTTGAAGCTAATTGGGAAAGTCATTACATCATAGAGAAGGTATATGAAGGAGGAGCCTACCAACTTATTGATTCAAGTGGTCGACAGCCTATGCCACCCATCAATGGTTATTATTTCAAGAAATATCATGTGTGAGTGCATGTGATTGCATGATTAAATAAACATTATATTATGATCATATTATATATATATATATATATATATATATATATATATATATATATATATATATATATATATATATATATATATATATATATATATATATATATATATGTGTGTGTGTGTGTGTGTGTGTGTGTGTGTGTGTGTGTGTGAAATAGCACTCAAAAATTCTCTTGCATTGCGAGAATGCATTTTCATGTTATGATGAAATTCTCCTATAAGACAAGAGAAATTTCTATATATTTATTTAGATTGATATCATGTTTTCTATCAATATCTCAAGATGAAAGTATATATATATATATATATATATATATATATATATATATATATATATATATATATATATATATATATATATATATATATATATATATATTATATATATATATATATATATATATATATATATATATAATCGACAATAAGTCTCATTCAATCTTAGCTCGAAAAATCTCCGTGCTAGATAGGGGGCATATTTTTTTAAATTTGTTTATATTAGAAAAGTACTTATATCTATTTTGGATTGACATCACGACTTGTGCTGAGATCCCCAAATAATATTTAAAGTTAGAATGAAGTCAAAGAGGGAAGTAAGATTAGCCTCCACTCGGGGACATGACAATTAAAGCAGAGAAGAATCTGAAAAAGAGCCCTCTCTTATTTGTCTAATGATTACGGTTATCCATTCTCCAAAGCTGATCCAACTCAACAAATTTAAATGATCTAGATCTGAAGAATCTTTCCAATTGATCGACGAATCAATAGTGGATCTGAGGAGAAGTCTGAGCAACCACAATGCACAGACCTATACAACTCCTTCAACAAGTCCGACAAAGCAGCAAGCGCAGGGCCGAAGAAGCTATCCTGAAGTTCGTGAAAAGCTTATAGTTGAACTAAGAAAATTTTATAGTCAACCAGTCCATTAAAACACTAAGTATTGGACTGACAACTTCTTGCTATAGACTAACACTCATATTAAAGACTAGGTCGCTGGCTCACATCCTTCAACAAGTTCACCAAAAATAACAAGCAAAGGATTGAAGGTATAAACATTCTCCTGACAAGTTAATTCGAACAAATTAGGTTAATCCTTTAACAAGTTGACCAAAGCAATAAGTAAAGGAACAAAGGTATGCAAATTCTTCTGCCAAGTCAATTCAGATAAATCACGTTAATCCTTCAACAAGTCCGCCTAAAGCAATAAGCAAAGGGCCGAAGGTATGCACAATTTTCTAATAAGTCAAGTTAGACAAATCAGGCCAATCGTTTATCAAGTTTGTCAAGTTTGAAGCTAGAACAGAAGGAACCTAAATCACAAAATAAATAAATTCATTCCTCCATCAAACCTGATCAAGCATGAAGCTAGGGTCGAAGGAAATCCAAATCTACAAAGACATAGAATTAAAAGATCTTCAGCGAACCTATCAAAGTAAAGAGCAGATGGTGGAAGAAGATCTTCAGCGAGCTCATTGAAGCCGAAGTAATTCAATAACGACACAAAGGATCAACCAACTTTTAATAAACATGACTCACTCCATGGGCAAATCACATTTTTTGAGGGGCATTTGTTTACCTCAATGTCTACTGCATAAGTTGAGTTGAGCTCATAAGCCAAATTTGACTGCGGATACAATACGCACAAATTGAAGCTAAAATACACTCAACATTGCCAAAAGTAGTCGAAGTGATCTCTGATCGACAAACGAATTTCGCCATCACATTCAGAACATCAAAATTGATTAGAATATATATATTGCACAATTTGATGGTCAAATGATCAAGAGGGAAATTCGTCAATACACCTACACGCATATTTGAGTCAAGAGCCTATGGCGATGCCCAAATGACCTCTATTTGTGAAATTGACTGTGTTATTAACGTCAAAACTTTGAAACCTATCAAATGAGACCATCCGCACTCAATTTAGATGAGTCTGTGTAAAATTTGAGAAATCAAAACGCGATATTAACCAAAACTATTCGACAACTGAAACCCCAATCGCTAAAAAATTAATAATTAAAGCCAATTTACTTGAAATGATAAATTATTAGGTTCAATTTGACAAGATTGATACGAATTTTAACGTGATATTATGAAAATCAAACATCCAATTTAATTTTAATAATTAAATCATAATATGATAAATTTAGGATTTTTGTATGAATAGGGATTATTGATCAGATTAAATATTTTTCATAAATACTTCTTAATCACATTCAAAATTTTATTCAAAATTTTTAAAATCTCGCCTAATCCTGTTTGGAAATACTCTAATGAATAATTAAGATAATAATTGGCATTAATCGGAGGATTTTCCCTGCTATCGGGAGGATTTTTGAAGCAACTGAAACTCCCCTCAAACAAAAAAAATGCACTGCCTCCCGCTCTCGTTGCCCTCCATAGTTCTCTCCCTTCGGGCTTCAAACCACGTTCAGGTAATCCCCTCAACTGCAACTACTCTCTACCCTTCCGTTGGAACGAGCTATTCTCTTCCCCGTCATCCAAATACCAAGCCCTACGCAAGCCGAAAAATCCTCTCACTCGTAAGGCTCGTTCTCTTTCTCCACTGCTCACGGACGCTTCACCCGAAGACAGAAATCTAGAGGGCCATCAGCCGTCCATCTCCTCCTTCCAGCCGAAACTCTTCAATTCCACGCACCACAAACCCTCTATTTGTACGATTCCTTCCCCCAATCGAGCATGTGATGGCTCTATCGCGCCTCTCTTCTCGCATATCTCTTTCGATCCCTCTAGCGAGCCTCTCAGCCGACCGATCCTCCATTCATGTGACTCTTTGGAGTCGAGAATCTGCTCCTTTCCTGTTTTTTTTTTTCCTTTCGTTCATCCGTTCCAAATAGCAGACGAACAATCTGCTCTAATTTCCCGTCTAACCGCCAACTAGCAATCCTTCCACCAATTTCCTACCTCGACGGTCTTCCATTTTGCTTTGTCTCAACCCAATAGCCGTTGACTCAGAGGCAACTCTGCCATCAGGCAGGTTCCTCTCAGCAATCACTCTTCTTCGCAATCGAGAGGTAATTCTGTCATCAGACGGGTTCCCCTCAGCCTTCTCTCCTACAGCTATTTCATCCCCTCTTTGAGTGGAGTCTAATTCCCTTGTCAAAGTCAAAAGGGAACTCCGTCATCAAAGCTTCCTCTCGATTTCAGTACTTCCCCCACCAATTCCACCCAAATAATCAACCCGATAATCTTCATATATATATATATATATATATATATATATAGTTATATCTTAAATAATAAAGATCACGCTTCAGCATTTATGAGGCTCAAAATAATTAAACGCATTTATTAATAAATGAAAATTAAAATTAACTTAAAAAAAAGAAAAGATTCAATATTATAATTATTACAAGATAAATGTGAAGTTAGTACTCATAACATAAACATGAAAACGAATATTGAATTTGCAAGAACTCAAATGAGCAAAATCAATTAAATATTGAAACGACTCTATTTAATGTTAAATATAATAATAACCTTAATTGTATACATAGTAAGAAGTCACTGGTAATCAATTTCAAAGTTTGAGCAAGCATGAATAAGTTGCAAGCATTCAGATAATATTGCATATTAAAAGAACTAGAATGATTCAAACTCAGAATAAATGATTATAAAAGATTTAATGGTTTGCTCACAAGCATAACTTGATGACTTGTTGATAGTCTTGAATGCTATACTTTCAAGATTACCTGAGCTAGCATTTTGATATGAAAGTGAGTTGAATAGGGGTCGCAAGACATTTGAAGCAAACTCAATTATTCTTTCTTGAGTGTGAGCTAAATAACTATATTGCTTACATTTAGCTCATTAATAATTTAAATGCAAACAAGAATGCAATGATTTGAATTACAATATAAGTCTAAAATATCTTCAACGCCACCATCTACAATTCTTCGTACAAGCAGATAGAAGGCGGTGGTAAATTAAAGTCTCCATGAATTATAGAGCTTTTTTCAATCCAAAATTTAAGGAATTTCATTCTAATTATGATTTTTAAAATCAATGATTTCATTAATTAGATGAAATTATCTAAACTAAAAATATTCGTGACATAGAGATTTAACAGAAATAAATCATAATTTAAATAAAATTAACTAAATTACTAAATACTGTGGGACCACTATGTTGAATGCTTAAACTTAGTGTTTGAGAGCAGGCTTTTCATTTGGTCTTGGGACCGCACGTTAACAAAACTTAAAAATCTAATTATTATACAATTTTAACTTATTAAAATATCTGAGAAGCTAATTCTAATATATGATAATAGATCTGATCCTCTATTATTAAACTAATAGAATCAACAGGATCTGAATTAATAAATTAAATGATCAAGCAAACTCATAAACTACGATCATGATTGTTTTGAATAGAGATTTCAATCAGAGGGGATACTTTCATCAAAAATATAATTTTAATTTCAAATTAAATTAACTTAAATTGAGTATCAATCCAAATATAAAATCTAATATATCACTAAGCTATTAATGGTTAAATGAAATTCAATCCTTAAATACTTAAAGCAAACTCCATTTAATCCAACTTCTGCAAATGTTTGTTAAAGGTAATGAATTAAAAAAACTCTAGCTCATGAAGGAGCCAATGTCAAATTAAATGTATTTCTATATTCACTCTTAATTAATCTCATATCAATAAGGATGTGACATGTGTCCTCCTGGTAATTTGGCTGTCACGCATATACTACCAGTCCTTTAATCGTTGCCAAAATGATACCATTATATTATGATCGGGACTGTAGCATGTATGCTTCCTAATAGCTCTATACCTTAAGAGGTGAATCATAGGGTACACCTGATATGGGAAAAAAAATTCTGTCAGCTAAGACTTAAGCTTATCTCCTTAGAGAAACACCACCCCAAGTCTATAAGGATTACTTGGATGATGCAACCCATGGCTACTGATAAGAATATTTCGATCAAATTGAGTCGACTACTTTGACTGACTAGTAGACCACGAGGGATGCGATGACGAACCATGGGATCTGGGATCAGGCCATCATCCCCAAACAAAAGCTTTAGATTAAAATAATAAATCTCATAATTTCATACTCCACACACTGCTACTATTTGCTAGTTATTTAGCGATCCATCGACTAGCCTTAATTGAAAGTTCTCTCTCATCATTGAGAGGGATAATTAATTATAGGATGCTTGCGCCTATAGGAAACCTGGAACTAGATCTAAAGTCCTCACAAAATGAGGACGAAATCTTTGAGTAGTGTCTTATCTACTATTTCATCTGCTTTCTGAAAGTTTGACCCACATTTAAATCAAACTCTCTTCATCGAGAGATCGGTGGCGAATTTTTGGAGCCCACACTTGCGTAAGATCTTTTCTAGTGATATCACATGTCCTAATTAAAATTTTGGGATTACATAGTGAAAGCTCAAAATGAAATGAGCAAGATATAATAAAAAATATTTAAACAAATATATTGGAATATACTACCATTTTTTTTTGTTAAAGAACTTGCAAAATTATGAATAAACACTTTTTGGTCTTTTCTCATCTTGAAAAATTTTATAAATAATGTTACATTTAAGCCTTGAAAAGGAAAGAATGAGATTTTTTCATAAGGTTTTGCATTTGATCTTAAGATTTCTCTCTTAAATTTTTTTAAAATTATGTAAAAATGTGTAAGAATTAGTTTAAGAAAATTTAGAGCTATTATAAATTTAGAATTTTATCTCTTTATTTTTTCTTAAATTTCTCTAAGACTCAAATATATTCCTTAGAAATGATTTTATCTAATTGGGTGTGTCTACTATAGTAATAAAATTGATTATATCAATACAATCATTTCTGGCATATAAAATAATGAAGGAAAGCACACTGTAGCATTGATTAATCATTGCATGCATACAATAGATTACTAGTTGCTGTTGATATTTGACTCTAAAGATTTGTAAAACATTCTTTTGAATTCCTAACAAATTCATGATCACTCAAAAAGAGGAATCAAGCAATTAGATATGACCAAAATGTTAAAATTGTGCAAATAAGCCTAAAATTTAAAAAAAAAAAAAAAAGAATTTTGAATCACAATTGAATATGATTGAAGAAGACATAAAAGCTACTAATAGAAAAGTCTTAATAAATGATAGATAATTGAATACTATAAAAATTTGAAGTGGTATATTTGTAGAGTAGATGCCACTCATGCTAAACAAGTATTAAGTATGCATGAATATGAGTACTATTTGGGTTAATCTAATAAAAATAACTAATAATATCGTGGCCACACCTTCTAGTTTTATGATAGGGTTTACTAAGCTATTATGTGTTGTTTGCAACTTAATGCACTAAAAAAAATCAATTATTAATTTCCATTATATATGTCAACATTATAGATTTATTTAGCAAATACTCCTATAAAAAAAGGAATTTAACAAGCAAGAAAAAAGCATGTTATTTAAGAAAGGAGAGCCAATTGCCACTTGACTTGATGTTTGACAAGTTGTTTAACTTACTCCTTATAAAAATTGCATCTCTTTTTGTGCCTTCAAGCTCCTTGGAATTTTTTTTTATTTCAAAATTTGATGAATACAAAAAAATTGGTGATCTTGCAATATTAAGAATGATGAAGTTTATGGTGAATGGCCTCATATGAAAATGTGGCTATACATGGAAAGTGGTGCAGGGTTAGCGGGTTGTGATGGTGTTGGCTAAGAGAATGAGGAGATTTTATGTTATGTTTAAATTTTGGCTTTAAATTTGGATTAATTTTTATATTTAGAAAGGGATTAGAAAGAAGTTAGTGTTTTATCTATGATTTAAAATGGTTGTTGTTGCGTCTTTGGAAAACCGGTCAGCGTAGAGTGAAAGTTCGCTTAGCCTTGTTGTGAAGTCCAGTACACAGGTAATTAAAAGCGAACAAGAGACACTTCAATTTTTAACGTGGAAAACCTCGAAAAGGGGAAAAACCACTAGCCGATAAAAGCTTCCACTATGTATGTGTTTAGTACAAAATCTTCACGATAACGGATTACAATTACATATGAGAGGAATAACAAGCGTGTAACAATGATCGAGGTTGTAATTATTGATGGTGGAGATCTTGGGGTAACGGTGAATCAGGATACTGATTAGTGGCGCGGTGGTGGCGATGGTTGATGGCGAGTGCAATCTTGCTTGGAGTGCGATCTTGCTTGGAGGATCTTCAAGCTTCAGAGCTCTCTCTTCCTCCTCACTTGGGCTTTTCCTCTTCTTCCTCTCTCGGACTCTTCCTTTTCTTCCTTGCTTGGACTCTTCCTCTTCTTCCTTGCTCGGGCTCTTCCTCTTCTTCCTTGCTTGGACTCTTCCTCTTCTTCCTTGCTTGGCGGGCAGCGGCAAGGATCGGCGGCGGTGGCCGTGGTGGTGGTTGGACTCGGCGGTGGCTCCTCCTCTTCACTTGGCTCGCTTACTTGCCCCCCATGTGAGGAATAAAGGCTATTTATAGATGGGAGGAAGGGGTAAATTCATGTAAAGCGTTACCACTTCGGACTCGGGATGATTCCTTTGATCATTTGATATATTTTGAGCATTTGGATGCCCAAATGAAGTCGAATTATGAGATCTTAGGCTCGTTAGATCCATTTTCGAGGCTTCGATTTGACTATAAACTCCATATTTGAGAGTTATTTTGGGATTTAATTGATGTCCCAAAGATTCCGATGATATTTTAAGTGTTTGATCTCGATCGGTTTTGACTCAAAATCATCGTATAAACTTTTCATATTTGTGCTTTGTAGTCATATTTTGAAACCATATCGGTTGCCCTATTTTTGGATGACATTAGCAATCATCAAAATATCGATGTCAAATGCTGAAAATAGCAATTAAGTCTGCGGGCGCCCGTGATGTGGCTTGGCGTCGCGTATGGCCCGCCGTCGGCGCGCCCGGCAGCGGCGTCACCCGCCGTCCGGCGGCGCTTGCGGTGCAGCCAGCGTCGCCGTGTGCCGCGTGTCGCCGGGTGTTCCGGTTGATTAGGTCGTAGTTCGGCAGTTCGGCGCCGACGGTTGGTCGAACGTTGGTCGACAGTCCGGTCGCAGCGCAGTTAGGTAGCAGTTGTGAAGACCCGGGTCGATGGGCGGGCGGAGGCCAGCAGTGCCATCTTAGCGAGCCCGGCGTCGCAGCGTCTCCAACGTCGCCGCGTCGCGCTGTAATGGCGCGGCGCCCGCATAGCGCCCAGCCGCCGAGAATTGAAGGTTTTGCGTTTTGAGCCGTTTGGCCGTTTTGAGCCGTTTTTTGGCCGTTTTGTGCCGTTTTGTGCGCCATTTTTGAGCCCATTTTTGAGAGATTTTACCGTTTTGCCCAGGGGTTATAAATACCTAGGATGAGAGGAGAGCACACCTTTCCCCTCTCTTCTTGAGTGAGGTCCTTTGGAAGCGATCGAGGAGAAGCGATCGGGATCAAGAGGCGCGATGCGTCGTGGTTCGGTTCTGGCCGTCGTCCCTCCGTCGGATCGTCGGGTTAGGAAGGCGATCAAGGCCGATGCGTCGTGGTTCGGTTTCCGACCTCGTCGTTCTTGTCCGTCGGATCGTCAGGTTAGGAAGCGTCGAAACGCTGATGCGTCGTGGTTCGGTTCGACCTCGTCCGGTTCTTGGCCGTCGGCCGTCAGGAAGGCAATCAAGACGTCGTGGTTCCGGTTTCCGACCTCGTCGGTTCTTGATCCCGTCGGATCGTCACAGGTTAGGAAGCGATCAGCCGCGATGCGTCGTGGTTCCGGTTTCCGGCCTCGTCCGTTCTTGCGGCCCGTCGGACCGTCGGGTTGAAGGTCAGCCGCGATACGTGGTTGGTTTCCGGTTTCCTCGTCAGGTTCTTGGTCGGATGCAGGTTAGAAGCGATCAAGGCCCACGATGCGTCGTGGATTCCGGTTTTACTCGTCGGTTCTTGTCCGTCGGATCGTCACGGGTTAGGAAGGCGTCGGTCCGTCGTGGTTCCGGTTTCCCGTCGGCCGTCCGGGTCAGGCGATCAGGTCCATCGTCGTGGTTCGTTTTCCGGCGTCGGGCCGTCGTCGGGTTAGGAAGCGTCGAGCGCGGTACATGCGTGGTTCCGGTTCACCGTCGACCGTCCGGTTAGGAAGTGATCAGCCGCGGTCGTCGTGGTTCCGGTTTTCCGGCCCACGTCGGACCGTCCGGGTTAGGAAGGCGATCAGGCCCAGCGGTGCATCGTTAGTTCCGGTTTCGACACGTCGGGCCGTCAGGTTAGGAAGGCAGCGGTGCGTCGTGGTTCCGGTTTCCGACCTCGTCGGTTCTTGGTCCGTCGGATCGTCACGGGTTAGAGGCGATCAAGGCCTGATGCGTCGTGGGGAGGCGAGCGAGGACGGTTGGCGACATTGATCGGCGATGGTGACTGCAAGGGTGGTGGCGAGATTACGCGGCATGGTGGCCGTGAGATTGCCGATGATATGATATGGCGAAGTTCGGAACCAGCGGAGATTATAGCGATAGTAAGACCGGCGTTAAGCGGCGACGTGCAATGATTAGCGATAATTCAGCTCGCAGCATGGGCAGCCAGCGAGCCGCATTATCAGCGACCGGCGTGGCGGCAGTGGCGGCGTGGCCAAAATTGATAGCGGCGATTGCGATAGTGGGATGCCACCAGTCAGGCAGCTGGTCAGCAGCAAGATTAGCAGCGGTAAAAAATAGTGGCGAAGATTTCGATAATTGGAGAAGCGTATGGCCAGTATGGTGGCAGCCCCGGCTTAAGCGGTAGCCAGCGATAACCGGCATGCAGCGCGATTAGGCGATAATTGGCGGTGGCCAGCAGTTCAGTGATAACTGGCCTGATGGCGGCCGGCGGCGTAGTTAACGGCGTGGTGGTGGCGATGCGGTAGTTGATGGCAGCCGGTGGATGCAATACCGACGGCGGTGGTGATGGTGATGGCGGTGAAGATGCGGCGGCGATAGTGGTGGCGAAGATTGCGGCGACGGTTCAACTGATTGATAATTGATGTTAATTGCATGGATATAATTGAATGGATTTTGACCCATCCAGTTGTTTGTCGGTGTTACCGATGACATTAACTTGTAGAGTGGGTACAAAGTTTTGACCTTTTTATTATTGGTATATTATTCGTAGCCACTATGGAAGAAGCGTGGAAGTCCAGGACCACCCCTTTCACGGTTGTTTGTCGAGTTTTGCTGATGACATTAACCCGTATGGAAGAGGAAGTCCCAGGACCTTTTGACCTTTCTGGGTTGTTAGTCGAGTTTTACTGATGATGTTAACGGATGGAAGAGGTCGTGGGGAATCCACGACGCGTTTTGACCTATCAGGTTGTTATCGAAGTTTTACTCGATGGCGTTAACCGTATGGAAGATGTCAAATTCAAGTTGGGTAGTCAGCGGTGGCGGCTGCGTCGATAATGGCGCGCGATGGCGGCAATGATAATGAAGATTACCGGCGATAATAGCGGAGTGTCGGCGGTGGATGAGATGGCAACAATATGATATGCAAGATGCCGGCGATGGATTGTGGCGATTAACCGGCAGTAGTAAGCGGCGTGGCGGCATATAGTGGTGGCGTGCAGGGGTGGTGGCGGTAATGCCAGTTGTCGGCGGTGGCGACGTCGATAATCAGCAGATACCGGCGACAATGATAACCGGCGGAGATTCGGCGATAATTGGCGGCGATGGCGGCGATGGTAATCGGTAGTGGCGCGATGAGGATTTTGACCCGTCCGAGGTTGTTTGTCGAGTGTTATCCGACATTAACGCGAGTGGGTACAAAGTTTTGACCTTTCTAGGTTGTTTGTCGAGCTTTTCGATGACATTAACCCGTATGGAAGAGATCGAAGTCCAGGGGCGTTTTGACCTTTCTGGGTTGTTTATGAGTTTTGCTCGATGACATTAACCCGTCTGGAGATCTGAAGTCCACCAAGGGGCGTTTGACCTTTCCTGGTTGTTTGTCGAGCTTTTGCTCGATGACATTAACCGTATGGAAAGAAGTCCACCAAGGGGCGTTTTGACCTTTCCGGGTTGTTAGTAGTGTTTCGATGGCGTTAACCGTATGGAAGAAGGGGAGATCCACCAGGGCGTTTTGACCTATCTGGGTTGTTAGTGTTTACTAGATGGCGTTAACCCGTATGGAAGAAATTCGAATAGTTGTATGAGCTTGTAGAGTTGACTATTGATCTTTGCCTTTTCGTTGGTGTTGTGACTTGCTTATTTTTGAGATTAGAGTTGCCCCTAGTTCGAATAAGGAACAAAGTTTGATGAATCTTCATTCTTATGCGTTCTTTAAAAGCTTGAAATGCTCCACCTCGATGGTGGTTTTGATCTTATTGGGAAACTTGGTGTCATACAAGATGAAATAATGGGAATCTTCCAGGCAGAAGCTTGCTGGTAACTTCGGAATACAGATACAATTAGTGGCAAGGTGGCGGTGGCGATGGTTGATGGCCACCGAGCGAGAGTGCAATCTTGCTTGAGGTGCGATCTTGCTTGGAGGATCTTTAAGCTTCAGAGCTCTCTCTTCCTCCTCACTTGGGCTTTTCCTCTTCTTCTTTCAGACTCTTCCTTTTCTTCCTTGCTTGGACTCTTCCTCTTCTTCGGGCTCTTCCTCTTCTTCCTTGCTTGGACTCTTCCTCTTCTTGCGGGTGTGGGGGATGGCAGCGGTGGCCGTGTGGTGATTCGACCGTCGAGCGGTGGCTCCTCCTCTTCACTTGGCTTCGCTTAGCTTGCCCCCCTCATGTGAGGAATAAAGGCCTATTTATAGATGGGAGGAAGGGCATTCTTGTAAATTCATGTAAAGCCCGTACCACTCCCCTTGATCGGACGGCTCAGGATGATTCCTTTGATCATTTGATATATTTTGAGCATTTGGATGCCCAAATGAAGTCAATTATGAGATCTTAGGCTCGTTAGATCCGGTTAGAGCGCTTCGATTTGACTATAAATACTCCATATTTGAGAGTTATTTTGGGATTTAATTGAAGTCCCAAAGATTCTAATGATATTTTAAGTGCTTGATCTCGATCGGTTTTGACTCAAAATCATATCGCTTTTGACATCAAGATTTGTGCTTTGACTAGTCATATTTTGAGAGCCATATCAGTTGTGATAGTAATTTTTTGAATTGTGGAAGAAAAAAAGTTAAGGGGAATGTAAAAAAGTTCAAGAGCTCCGTGAATGATTCTTAGGTAGTGGGGGAGTAGAGAAGAGAAGCTAATGTTGATTGAGCTAGTGTTTGGGGCAAACTCAAGAGTCGAGAGTGAAGAAGAAGGGAATAAAAAGTAACCTAAAGACTTAATATTGCACTCACTAAAGCCTAAAAGTTTAAGTTTGATCCCAAGCATGGAGAGCATGCCACTATGCTCTCTCACAAACTTAAATAAGCTAAGAAGAGTTTTCTTAAATGATCAATAATCTTCTAAGGATATATCTTTGGTCTTCGTAAAGAATCTTATATATGACTCTATGATGGTAGCCCATACTTGATATGGAATTAATTTTGTGCAACCTACAAATTATTATAAAGATTAAAGACAAGTTTATAAAGAAACACGAACAATAATCAAACAATTAATTAGACTTTGTCTATATCTTATATTGGAAGTAAACTGTTTCAATTCACAAAATATTTTTATTTTTTCTTCCTTCTTGATTTATCCTCAATTTTCATAGTGATCATAATGCTTCACTATCTTAATGATTTACTCTTGTGATGGTGATAATAATGCTTTTGTGTTGCATCATAAAGTCTTACATCAAGTTTGCCTTAAATAAGGACATGTATGGTTCCATAAATTGATCTCCATTATAGGCATATCCACAATACTTGCTTTAAAGTACTTTTTACTTGAATGTTTTAGTCAAGTCAATAACAACTCTCAATATTATAGACAAAGGACTCAAGAAGTCTTGGAGATTTAAAAAAAAAAAAATCATTCTCAGTCGTACTAAGTCATACTACAAACACAAATGATAGCACAATAATCATCATGAAGAAAAAAAAAAAAGAAAACAAATTCTTATAATAAATATCTATCATATACAATTTAATTATAAAAGATTTTAAAATGTTTTCTTTCGATGAGATCTTGTAAAGGCTCTAATTTCTTATAATAAATATTTATATATTTCATAATCAATATTCTCCTTCAATATACATGACTCGATAAAAGAGTAAAACTAAGGGCTCGTTTGGGATAGCTGCAGCTATTTGAGATGTAGTTGTGATCTACTATGAAGAAAGAATGAGGAAGTTGTTGTTCTTGTATTATTACGTTTAGAAAATTATTCAAAATTTGATGTGTTGCAATTATTTGTACTAAAAAGACTAAAATATACTAATATGTTGAATGTTATGAAATAAAGTATAGAAAAATAAGATAACTGATTCTCATATATAACCATAAGTCCACTAAATTATATTAAGAGATTATATATCACATAATAAATAACACTAATATTAAAATTATTAAATTAATTAATTATAAATATATAGTTTAATATTAATTAGTAAATCTCTAATTAATTATTCACTAAAGTAATTGATCAATAATCAATTTTTTATTAAATAAATTAAACATTAATCAATTTTTTAAAATTTATCATAAACCGATTAATTTTCAAAAATACAATTTATAATTAAATTTATTAAATTATAAAAGACTCTAAAATGCTTGCTTACAACGAAATCCTGTAAAGGCACTAATTTCTTATAATAAATATTTGTATATTTCATAATCAATATTCTCCTTCAATATATAAGGTTTGGCATAGGAGTAAAACTAAGGGTTTATTTGGAGCACATGAGTTGTTTGAAAGCATAAAGCTGGTGACAGGAAGTTTATTCTTTGGATATGTGATTACATTTGAAAAATTCGCTTTAGAATCTGTATGTTGAAATTTTTTTGTATATAAAAGACTAAAATATTCTTATATATTGAATGTTATAAAACATAATGTAGAAAAATAAGATAACTAATTCTCGTATATAAGCATAAGTCCACTAAATTACATTAAGATATTATATATCACATAATAAAACACTAATATTAAATTTATTAAATAAATTAATTTTAAATATTTAGTTTAATATTAATTAGTAAATCTCTAATTAATTATTCACTAAAGTAATTAATCAATAATCAATTTTTATTAGATAAATTAGACATTAATCAATATTTTTAATTTTTTATTTATTTATCATAAACTGATTAATTATCAAATATATAATTTATAATTAAATTTATTAAATTATAATTACCATAAACTAAAATATTAAATTAATCATTAATAATAAATTTAATTAGATAAAGCTCATTTTAATTAAATTTAATTAAATAAGATTAATTCAAATAAATTAAATATTAATCAATATTATATTTCAAATTAATTAGTTAAGAATTAAGAAATCATCAAATTTATATCAATTATAATTAAACTATTTAATCATAATTAGCTTAAAATAATGTAGTAGTTAATTCTTAAATAAACCAATATTCTCATTAATTAAGCGTAAATTTAATTTAAGAATATTCTCATTAATAATTATATAATAAAATATAACAGTAATTTAAATTAAAAAAAATAACTAAATAAATTAGAACATGTATTATAATAATTTTTTTTGGAAAGTTAAATAATAATTACTTAATAAATACTATTTATAACAATATCTCTTTAAGTTTCTCGTCTATCTGTCCCAAGCGTTGTTTGGCACAATTTAAAATGCGGGCAGAGGGGTAATTTAAAAAAAATATTCATAGACCGCGGGTCACGTAAAGAAGTCTCGAGTCTCAACAGCTGCGGCTCAAAATTTTAAATTTTGACGAATAGACGTGAATCCAAAGAATTTATTCTCCTCTCTTTTGTTGTCTATTTATTTTTAATTTAAATAATAATTTCTTTTTTATGCAGAATTTTGAGCAGCCTACGTTTTCTTTCCAAGACCCGGAATCATCTGTTTGAAATGTTGGATAGATCTCTTACTATTATCAGTTGGATGATTTTATATTAACATAAAATAAATTTTTTTATTTCAGGGATTAAAATTCTATGAGTTTTCACAGTATTTTATGAAAAAATAATTATGATTTTTTCCTCAATTATTTGTCTAATATTTTACATTACGGTTTAAATTATTTTAATTATTAATAATTTTTATATTAATACACAAAATATTAATAATAGACTGATCAATAAATTAATTTTTGAGATATAAAATTACTCAAAGGATTTCTAGATATTCGTACTGCAGAAAGAAGAGTTCAAGATATACGTCACACCACGCTTGCTCGGTTGGTGAGGCGAATGCTTGTACTGCATTCGTTAGCTAAGTGGGGTCTATCTTACGGGTGAAAAGAAAAGGTGGAGAAGGCTCGGTTTGCACCCAGTCGAGGGGTTAGTGTACCGAAATCATCTGTATAGTATGGGGTGGAATTAGAAGTGGATATCTCGTTCCCCAAAAAATATATATATCCGTGCGTATTAGGGAGGAATCAGATCCTTACTACTAAAATATCAGATAATTGTATCACAGCTTATCCAACTTCTTCCATTGCTATAATGTTACTGGGCAAAATTTTTAAACTATGCATCATTACTGATTTAATTAGCTAATTAGGCAGGATAAAAAGAAAATTAACAAAATAGGCTTTAGTTGAGGGCAGGCTAGACCAGCGACCGCTCTTCCATTTAGGGCGAAAACCCGAGAGCAAGCTCGGGTTTCTATTTTTCTTCGATTCATTGTCGTTCTTAGGGATCTACGATCCATGCCGCCAATCCAAATTCCGGTGCTCGCCACGGTCAGAAGTCGCCGGAAAAAGTAAAGCTTGGAAGGATTATTTTCGCCGATTTAGGTATTTCTAACCCTAAACGAAAAAAGAAATGTATTTTGTATGAGTTTATTTGGTTAGTTAAGCTAATTGTTATGATATTCACGGAGATCTGATCGATCCAAATGTACGCTTTTGATTTAGGAAAGCTTCATTTTTTGTTTTTTTATTTAGGAAGTGTGTATGTGTAGTTTATTTTAGGGTTTATGAGATATGTGATCGATCTGAAATTGTGCGCAATTTTTATTTAGGAAAGCTTCATTTTTTGCATAATATTTTTTTTTATTTAGGAAGTATGTATGTGTAGTTTAATTTAGGGTTTAGGAGATCTATGATCGATCTGAAATTGTGCGCAATTTTTATGTAGGAAAGCTTCATTTTTTGCGCAATATTTTTTTTTATTTAGAAAGTATGTATGTGTAGTTTAATTTAGGGTTTAGGAGATCTGTGATTGATCTGAAATTGTGTGCAATTTTTATTTAGGAAAGCTTCATTTTTTGCGCAATATTTTTTTTTATTTAGGAAGTGTGTATGTGTAGTTTAATTTAGTGTTATGAAGATCTGTAATTATATTAGGCGCATATGTGGTGATTCATATTCGTTGAAAAGTTAAAGGCTTGATCTGCTTTCAATATCTTCGTGTGATGTTTTTTTTGGCAAAGGAGGTACGTGGTGTTATAAAGATTTGTTTTGCTGAATATCTGCGATCTGATTAATGCAAAAGAGAATGATTGGATTTTATAAGTGTGATGTTGCATAAATTGGTTGTTGTCACATTACAATATTTGGATTTTATTTGTCATATTGTAGTAGTTGGATTCTGTTTGTTATGCTGAAATATTAGGATCGAGTGATGGCTTGAATGCGTAAGTATTTCAAATCATCTTTGTCATATATTAATGCAGTTTTTTTGTGTAATAGGTAGTTCGAATACTGGTGTTCCGTTATTACAAGCTGTGATGAGTTCATATAGTGTATTTATTGTTCTTTATTATGATGGTGAACTCAGAGTAAATGATGAGTTCATTCCAATATAAATTGGTGGGAGAAATCGTCCAATCCAAATTTCACATGAAATTTGAGGAATTACGAAAAGAGTTATGAGGTCGTTGAAGTTAGATCCATCAAAATTCTCTCTAATCGGGCTCTGTTTTTGCTTTTAGAGAGTTGCATGAGGCAACCAAGCGGGCACAACATAGCGGATGTATTCATTTCTGCAAGTATGGGCACGAGCACATTCATGTGACACCTACCTTACGACCCTATCGCATATTGATGGTTTTAGCGTTGGATGTCGCTGGAATGAAGGATTTGTTTGAGAAATACCAGCATCCAACATCAGAGTATATAGGGATGAGTTGGATGGACTTCTGCAGAGTCAGGTACACTAAATAACTGTCATTTTTACTTGTTTACTTGTCATGGAATCTCAATTTTCAGAGTAACTTATGGTATATGTGTAGGTCATCTGGGAGCCATATGGACATCAGATCCGCATGCGCATCGCTAATATATGTTTGCAGGGAGAGGAGATATGGCTAGCCAGAGTACCGCTGATTTGTTGGAAGAGGGTAGAGTGGCACATGCCTGATCATGTGATCAGACAATTCGGCATGCCTCCCATGATTGATGTTGACGATAGATCCATCATTTGTTCATGTTGATGGGAAAGGCCGATGTTGATTGGAGTGTACCACTCACATTGCACGGATGCGAGCGTGAGTTGGTTGACCGTGGATTCAACATAGGATGATCGGGAGCCAGCGATCAACCTAATGAGGTACCGATCTTGGGTTTCACTTTATATGTTAAAGGCACCGACAGTTCCGCCTGACACATACTACCCCCGTGCGCCTAGAGATCGTCTGATGGTAAGTCTATGTGGAATTACAATTTGCTTTCCCATGAAACCGATATAAATTTACTTTCTTCACTGACCCATATCACGAATCAAGAGATATATTTCGCTATTTCTACAGAGATGGTGACAATTTGAAATCCATCGACGATTATGAGCACTCGCGTGGAAGGCAACATGCATATATCGACAAATACAGGATATAGACATTCCAAGACCGCATCGGCAGACAGATGAATGCCGTCGATGGATGTAGTCCATCATATCGCTGGTGGGATCCTATCCATTCACACCCCGCTATATCGTGCAATGTCTCGATGAACTCATGCGCACCGATCTCGCTACATATATGCTCCACCGTCATAATGACACCGCCATATGCGGTATGGGGTACTCGTTGTCATCGGCTCACGAGATACCACTTGTTACTTACTTGGACCGAATAACGCGAGTGAGGCGAGGAGGAGGATCGCCGCGCAGATCATTTGCGTGATTGGCCACGTCGACCACCATCTCATTACACTCCTGGTAGCAATGCGATTCCACCAACATCGACGACGATAGTTGTATTCTTTTTTTAGCACTTTATGTCATGTAATATCTTTTTTTTTATCTTATGTCCACTTATTCGATTAGACAATTTATACTTTTGTTTGTTATCAATTTAATTTTATTTGGTTAACTCATAACTATTTAGACTCATACCGAAAAAATTAATACACTTACAATGTTTAATATTATCAAAAAATCATATGTATTCAACAAGCATTGTGTTAAGATCACACAAACGAGTGTTATCGTAATATTTTTAATTTTTTGAACGCCAAATTTTTACATTTCAAATATATAGACTACCTTTTTTTAAAAAAAATACATTTGCAAAAAATCGAGATCCGTCAAAAGATATCAACATAAAAGTTATAAAATTTGTTATTATTTTTCCAACGATGCTAAACACGCCAAAATCCGACAACTTATGAGCCTGATATGGCCAAAAATGAGGTCGATTAATATTATTTTTGCAACTTCATATTTCACACATTTGCAAAAAAAGCTGCTCAATGGGATTCGTAAAGTCTTCACGAAAGTTGTAGAATTTTTCATTATCTTTCCAACGACACTAAAGACGCCAAATTCGATATCTAATGAGCTGATATGTTTAAAAACGGGGATCAATTATTATTTTAAAAAAAGCCGCTTAATCAATGACGGTACGCATCCTACCAACGCCGCCACCACGACGTGACAGCTATTTAATTTTTTTTTCCTGTCTAATTACTTAATTAAATCAGTAATGATACTTAGTTTAAAAATTTAGTCATGTTACTAAATACAATACGAATTTCTTATTTTCTAAATAAAAAGACTTTCTTCTCCACGTTAATATCTCATTTCTTTAATTGGCGCTGAAATTAATGTCAGTATTAGTTTATTTCAACGTCCTTTATTTTATTTTTGAGGGACTATATATGTAGTGGCCGATCTAAAGGGTGGCCGGTACGGGGCATCTGTCCTTTTTTATTATTATTGTAATTAATGTGTGCGTCTTTAAAATTAAAGTAATATTTTATAAATTGACAAAATTATAAAAAAAAATTAAAGGATGCATTCTCGTTAGTTTACGTGAGAATAATTTGTCTAATTGGATTATTGTTGCCAACTAATTTTTTGACAATTTTTATTTATTTTTTAAAATTTGTTGTTTTATTTTGTATTTTAAAAAAAATTCATTTTCATAAAAAATAGCTTTTTTATATGCTAATTTGAAGAGATCTAGCATGAAGAATTAATTATGAATAATATTTAATTGTAAAACTAACATTAACGACTGTATTAAATTGTCAAAAGATCGATAATTGGTAAAAAAATTTTACTTTCATTAAAAAAATTTGTTGCTTCCCCATTATTATATTTTTATGATATGGTTTGCATAATTTTAAAATAAAAATATTTAAACTATGTTATAAATATAAATTTATTATGATGAAATGAATGAATGAAATAAACTAAAATACAACTGTAAGATATAATTCTTATATATTTATAAATCTAATACTTAAATTTTAATATTTAAATAAATAAAATTTAAAATTTTAATACTACAACAATATCATTATCAGGCAGCATTTTAAAATAATTTATATTTTATACATAAGATAATGCTTTATATATAAATATCAAAATTTTAAATAATAGATATATAAATACATAAAAAATTTATAGTATGCGTTCAACTCTTCCTTTAATTTTTGATGCCGTAATTTTCCACTCAAATCCTCCATGCCAATAATAACCCCTCAATTTACAATAACAAAACCAGCGACCTGCATTATTCGAGAAAACAATTATTTTTCATTATGAAAAAACTATGTCATGATATTCTAACACAAAAATATATGAAAATAATTTTAAAATATTGCCATGTATTTAAACAATAAAATTTATATATTTAAAAAATTATATCATAATTTTTGATCTAACACATAAACATCGAAACTTTCATTCTGAAAAATAGATGTAAAGTTGAGATGTCACATATACAAAGTACTCAAAATCATTTAAGAATATATCAGTTAATTCTTTTTTGCATGGATGCAACTAATTATACATTCGTGATCGTTCATTATAGATATCCATATACTATATAAATAAATAAATAATGTGAAAAATAAATTTATGTGTTATATAAATTATATTTAATTATGACTATATAATCAAAGGCTTGATATGATATAAATGCCTAAGTGTATAATTTTGTATCTTGTAAACATTCAATGGGCATGGTGCTTTTGTATGTTCAGGACAAAGAGTATATCATTGATATATCTCTTCCCCTTTCTTGTGTCAATGGGCATGGTGCTTTTGTATGTTGCATCCATGAAATCACAAATTTTTTATTTTATTTTGACTTTTTTCATTTTTTGTCATATGATTACTATAATGAGTATCATTTATATATCAAATTTCTTTCTTCTCTTCTAATACAATTTAGCAGACATAAAAGAGTTTTTTTATCATCATTTTCTTATAAGAAATTATATTTATAATTTTTCTTCAAATAATATATATTTTTATGTGATCAAATTTTTATGCGTTTGATAGATTTGGATGGATTGGATGATAAATTTTTAAAATCAATTGGTTTTGGATTTCTAAAAATATTGAACCAAATTGGCCAAATAAAATGTAAAACTAAACAAACCGAATAATAATTTGGTTCGGTTATTTTGGTTTGGTTTTGGATAAACCGAAGTTCGCTACATTTAAAAATTATTTACATAATATTTTATTGTATAATGAACAAGCAATAGTAGTTTATATTTATAATTCTTACTATAAGCCTATAATATATAAATTAATAATATCGTATATAATATAATTAGTTTGGTTTATTTGGTTCCATCTAAAATTTTATTTAACAAATCGATCCTAAAACCAAAAATCAAAGTTTTCATTAATTAAAACCAAAATCCAAATTACTAAGTTCAAAACCGAACCAAATTACTCAAAAACTTTAGTTTGGTTTGGTTTTTTGGTTAAAACCAAATAATGCATACCCCTAAAAGGCACTGTTTTCTCCCAAATGCTTTAATGTTCTTCTGCATTGGATGAGAAATTATCCGGCAGAAGTTTAGAGGTTACGGGTAATAAGATTTTTTTTTTCTTTCGTCAGCAAGGCTCTGACTTTCTTCTAAAAATAAGGTTATTTGCTTTGCTGATTAAGACATGTAGTTCATACGGGGAGGTCCGGTTTTCCCTCGAAAGATACGTCAACTGTCATCGTTAGACCAACCAAGTTTGGAGGCGATCAAGGCCCATAGTTCATATAGTGAGGCTCTAGTTTTGAGAGAGGGTGTCAGCCCCTCGCCGACCGAGTTTGGAGGCGAGCGTGTAGTTCATACGGCGAGGCTCCGATTTTCTCTCAAAAGAGGCGTCAACAGTCCTCGTTGGACCAACCTAGTTTGGAGGCGATCAAGGCTAGTAGTTAATACGGCGAGGCTCTGATTTGCCTCGAAAGAGGCATCAACTATCCTCGTTAGACCGACCAGGGTTGGAGGCGATCAAGGTTGGTAGTTCATACGGCGAGACTCTGATTTTTCTTCGAAAGAGGCGTTAACTGTCCTCGTCGGACCAAACGGGTTTAGAGGTGATCAAGGCCCGTAGTTTATAGAAAATTGATTTTCTTGAAACTTCAATAGATGGTTCAATATTTGACAACTGTCAAGGTAGTGGGGAAGCATCGATTATGAACCCTTCATCAAAAATTTATAAATTCTAGCAGATAATTTTAGAGTGTTGTTTTTCATGATGTTACTTGATGCTGTTAACTTGTATGGAAGAACCCAGAAATAATACATTAAGAATTTTTGGCCTATCCAAGATCGTTCGTTAGAGTGTTACTCAATCTCATTAACTTGTATGAAAGAGGTTGAAATAATTTGTGAAATATTTTTGACCCATCCGAAATTATTTGTCAAAGTGTGACTTAATGACTTTAACTTATATGGAAGGGGTCTTACTGAATCTACCAAGGATTTTTGGCCTGTTTGAGATTATTTTTCAAAGTGTTACTTAATGACATTAACTTGTCTGGAAGAGGTCGAATCGAATCCATCAAAGATTTTTGACCCATCTGAGGTTGTTTATCATGATATTACCTGATGACGTTAACCTGTATATAATAGGTCGAAAGAAATCCACTAAAGATTTTTGACCCATCTGAGGTTGTTTGTCAAAGCGTTACTTGATGACATTAACCTGCATGGAAGGGATCGAACTGAATCCGCCAAGGATTTTTTGACCCACCCAAGGTTATTTGTCAAAGTGTTACTTGACAATATTAACCTGTATGGAAGAGGTCAAATCAAAACCACTAAAGATTTTTGACCCATATGAGGTTGTTTGTCATGATGTTACTTAATGACGTTAACTTGTATAAAATAGATCAAAAAATTCACCAAAGATTTTTGACCCATCGGAGGTTGTTTGTCAAAGCATTACTTGATGTCATCAACATGTATGGAAGGGGACGAATTGAATCCACCAATAATATTTGACCTATCTGAGGTTATTTTTCAAAGTGTTACTTGTTGACATTAACTTATAGAAGAGATTGAATCGAATACGTTAAGGATTTTTGATCCATCTAAGATTGTTTATCATGATGTTACTTGATGACATTAACCTGTATAGAATAAATCGAAAAAAATCTACCAAGGATTTTTGACCCATCCAAGGTGCTTGTCAAAGTGTTACTTGATGACATTAACCTCTATGGAAGGGGCCGAACTGAATCCGCCAAAGATTTTTGACCCGTCTAAGGTTGTTTGTCAAAGTGTTACTTAATGACATTAATCTGTATGGAAGAGATCGGATCTAATCCGCTAAGGATTTTTAACCCATCTGAGGTTGTTTGTCATGATGTTACTTGATGACATTAATCTGTATAGAATAAGTTAAAAGAAATCTGTCAAGGATTTTTGACCCATCCAAGATTATTTGTTAAATTATTACTTGATGACATTAACCTATATGGAAGGGCTTTAATCAAATTCACCAAAGATTTTTTTACCTATTCGAGGTTATTTGTTAGAGTGTTACTCAATGACATTAACCTGTATGGAAGGGTGCGAATTGAATATGTCAATAAATTTTGACTCATCCGAAGTTGTTTGTCAAAGTGTTAATCGATGACATTAATATGTATGGCAGGGGTGGAATCAAATTCGCTGAGAATTTTTGACACATCTGAGGTTATTTATCAAAGTGTTACTTGATGACATTAACTTGTATGGAAGGCGTTGAATCGAATCCTCCTGAGATTGATTATACTCTGATTGGGATGGAGTGATTGCCATGTGTATGCAAATTTAAAGGTGAAATTGCTCCACAATCTTGACTTGCTTATTTTATGACTAGTAATCAAGTGGGTTCCCCCCCCCCCCCCCCTTTGAATGTCTATGATTGTTCCTCATATATTGCTCAAACTTCTTTCGATGTGCATTGATAGCCTCTTTAGCAAAAATTTGTGCTTCCACACGATGAACCAGGCCGACATATAAGTGAACCATATTACGTATTAGTGATGAGTAGAAAGGCCTAGGACGGAGTCCTCTAAGGAACACTCTTCTTAGTAATTTAGGATCCACCCCTAGTATTTGGCGAGCTTCTAAGGAGAACCTCTAGAAATACTTCTTAAGTGATTTACCTTCATTTTGACAAATGCCTGAGAGGTGAGAGAAATCTTTAATGATCCTTCGGTTCATAGTAAACTATTTTACAAAAATCTTAGCGAGTTCATCAAAAGTATAGATAGATCCCCTTCAAAGAGAGTAGAACCAAGTGCGAGTTTGACCCTTGAGGGTGACTGGGAAGACCTAACAAAACAGTGTGTTAAAAGCTCGTTGGATATGCATGATGGTTCTATAATTGTCAATGTGTTCCCCATCATAGGAGTCGATTCTTGGATGTTTGAAACCTACTAGAATAGGATGTTGAAGAATTACGTCAGCTAAAGGTGAATACTCTTGATAGTCACGATAAGAGTGAAGATGATTTATATCATTGAGGTGAAATTATTCTCGCATTAAACATTGTAATTATGCACGTATAATATGATAGATGAAATCAGCAAAGCAAAAATGTGTCGAGCCATCCACAATTATTGGTGAGTTAGAGATCGGTTAAGCCGCAAGTGATGGATAAAACTAGTAGTGCCAAAGAGGTCGGCATCAAGGTTTGGCAGCTGAGGAACTTCAGACTGATGGCGAGAAGGCCCTATGCAAGCATTTTGACCTCCCGTGGCTAATGATTGATCTTGAGAGAGATGTGTTTATTACAGTAGTGACTGTTGTGTTTCTCGTAAAAGTAAAATTATCTTATTTTGAGACTCTTTTATTTGACAAACACGATCTTTAGAGAGGTTCCTGATATAGCTTTGTCGATAGGGTGACGCCTATCTAGGGAAAATGAGGCAGAAGCTTATTTTCCTTGATTTAAGGATTGGTTTCAAGAGTGACGGGAGTTGGAGAGGGAGACTCCGTTGTTGCGAGTGTTACGCTTGTTGACCATAATGCAGGTGTTCACAAAGATTGCAATTGTGGTATTCCTTTCCCATAGATGATGCCAAACTATTGCATTCTAGAAAACCAGTAGCAGTATAATAAAACTTTACGCTTTAGCCTTATTGAGAAATCCAACACACACATAGATATTTGAATAAAGAATAAGAAACTCTAGGATTTTTACGTAAAAAAGTCCCAAAAAGAGGGAAAAATCATGAGGCTAAGCCCAGTAAAAATGTTTCACTATATATCTACTTTGAAGTATAAAGTTTAAGTTTTTTCGATAACAGGATTACAAAATTGTATGTGAGAAAGCCTGACAATGAGAATTCCAGAATCATGTAACAACAGCTATGCAACGATAGTTGGGCTATAACAATAATTGGCGGTAGTCGGCGATGATGAACTGTGGCGATCAGTGATGATCTGATGACTATCGAGTGGTGGCAGCTAGCGGTGATGACCGGTGATGATGGCCATAGAATAACAATAGTAGCGCGGCCACGTATGCGTCGGCGTGGCGGACCGATGATGGCGGTCGACAGCAATGACCGAAGGCGGCGGTCGGCGTGGCGATGACCGGCAGTAACGACCGGCGGTGGTCAACTACGGTGGTCAGCGGCGATGACCGACGGTGATGATGATCAGTGGTGGTGGCCGACGGCGACAGCCGGCGGTGGTCGGCAACACTGATCGACAATGGTGGTTAACGCAGTGAGGACCGGCAGTGGTGGCCGATGGCGGTGGCCGGCGGTGGTTGGTGGCGGTGACCAATGGTGGTGGTTGGCGACCGTTGATTGGTGACACGGTTATGCTTTGAGGTTCTTCAAACCTCAGAGATCTCTCCTTCCTTTAGCTTTCAGAGCTCCTCATATGAAGAATGAAGGGCTATTTATAGATTAGAGAAGTGACATTTTTGTAAATATGTGCAAAATCCAAACCACTCCATCAGACGGCTCAAAATGATTCCTTCGATCATCTAGTGTATTTTAAGTATTTGAATGATCAAATGATGTCAGAATCAAGAGATCTTAGGCTTGTTAAATCCGGCTCGTCAAGACCCTCGATTTGACTATAAAAATTCCATATTTATGAGCTATTTATGGATTTGACTGATATCCCAAAGTTTTTAATTATTGTTTAAGTACTTGATCTTGACTGAATCGATTATTTTCGATATCGATTCATACTTCAGAATTTTGATATCAATATATATATATATATATATATATATATATATATATATATATATATATATATATATATATATATATATATATATATATATATATATATATATATATATATATATATATGAACTACTATCTTTAAATTCTAGTTCAATTATAGTAGATTACACAACCTTAGTAATCTATAGATTCAGTCAAATACAACACACCATGAAAGTGGAATAATGGTGTACTTAGAAGATTATACAAAGTTATTATTGTAACATGGAAGCACAATAGACTTAATGTCTGCCCAACAACACTGTTTATTGTATCCACTAACACCACTAGTTATAAAAGTGAACAAATACTAAAAATGAAGTTATGACAATGTAATATTGATTCAAAAATGTAAGAGAATGAAGCTTTAGGTACAAATAAGATAATTAATCCTGAAAAAAAGTAATGTAGTAATAATTATTCATCCACCAAACGATAGATGAGAATTTTGATTGAAACCTAAACTTTAGCTTAAGTCTTATGAAACTTCAGAGATGAATTGAAACTTTCACCTCTTAATCCTCACACATAAAATCTCAAAAACTCAATTGTGATTATATAATGAAGGCTCAAAATGATATGAACAAAAGAAAAATGTATTGACAAATAATTAAATCAATATATTAGAATATACCACCATTTTTTTTTTCTTCTCAAAAACATGTCATCTTAGAAAATTTTACAAATGATGTTACAATTAAGCCTTGATAGAGGAAGAAAGAGATTTTCAAGAAGTGTTGACATTTGAGCATAAGATAACTTTATTCAAAAAATTCAAAAATATGTAGAAATTTGTGAGAATTAGATTAAAAAAATTAATGCTAATAAAAAATTTAAAAACTATCTCTTTATATTTTTTAAATTTTCCAATAATTAAAAAGTATTTATTAGAAATGACTTTCTCTAAATGGGTATGTCTACTATAGTGATAAAATTTATTATTCTAGATTCTATCAATGATTATATTGATAGAATATAAAACAATGAAGGAAAGCTCACTGAAATATTAATTAATCCTTGCATGCTCACAATTGATTACTATTCACTACTAATATATGTGCTTTACATATTTGAAAAACCTTATCTTAATTTTCTAACAAATTCATGATCACTCATAAAGAAGCTTCTAATAAAAAGTATGACCAGAATATCAAAATCATATAAATAAGTCTATACTAAAAAATTAAAAATTTTGAATTATGATTGAATACATTTGAAGAAGTATTAAGAGTTACTAATACAAATTTCTTAATGAAGTAAATTCTATATAGAATTAAAGTGTTATAATTATGGAGTAGATGTCACTCATGCTAAATACACTATAGAAAAAATTGTAGATTTTTGGCGAACATTTCTATTAGAAATTACTTGTCGATTTACCGATGGATCTGTAGCCAAAATCCAACGAAAATATTTAATAATTGGGGCGACAAAACCTACCCCCAAGCCTTTTCCTTCTGAATCTCTCTCTCTCTCTCTCTCTCTCTCTCTCAACGATGGAATCGAAGCTAGGGCTCACCGATTTGCATCCTAAACACATCTATTTTCTTCATTTTCTCCATAGAATCGAAGGTATGCCTCGATCTTTTTTCTTTTATTGCATTTTTTTATGATTTCATTCGTTGGTTGGTAAGAAATAGGGATTTGAAGTTTTGAGAAATTTTGTAGTTTTTATGTTAAATCTTCTCCAAATTTATTTGAATTTATTAAATCTTCATTTAAAATGTCTATATATGTATATATCTTTAATTGCATTTGTTAAGTTTTGTATTTTCTGTAAATTTTATTTTTGAAATTTAAGCCTTATTATTATTCTAAGTAATTTAATGTGTAAAATTATTAATTATATGATTTTCAAATTTTTGGTTCATTTATTTAAATTTCATAATATGTGTCAATTTTAGTTTTATAGAAAAATGCATTTGGTGATTATAGGTAACTGTGGTTAACTACAAAGAAGTTGTAGAAAACTTTGTAGAGAATGACTTAGATACTTAGGATGTTATATGAAATTGGTTATTTATTATATAATTAATACTACTTATGTAACTAAGATATAATGTTAATTAAATTCCCACATTTGTTAATTTACCTAGCTTTTGGATATCCATAATGAGTGATCATGGATGTACAATAGATTGCATTTTTGAGTGTTATTGAGTAGAAAAGGATTAACTGATAAATTCTTGAGTTGTATTGAGCACTTCATACATATGACATCTCAACTTTCTTCTTACATTTTTTAAGAAAAATTTCTATGTCCATGTTCGAGGCACAAGAATCAGACTTTTTTAATGCCAGATGAAGTCAAAGTAGACTTGGGGGAAGAGATTTTTAACTAAATTATTGGTTCTAGACTTCACATGGTGAGTTTGAGCCGCATATTGATCCTGACAGTCATGCCTCAACTTGTCATACATGGATTTCAGATGAATATGATTTTAGCTGAACTTATAAAGAAATAATTTATGATGGTGCTAGAACAGAGTTCCCTATAGAAGAGAAGTCACATAATGAAGAAGCTCAAAAGTTCTATGACCTGCGAAAGGCAACACAATGACTATTGTGAGAAGGATGCACTAAATATATTGAGTTATCTATGGTTGTAAGAATGCTAAGTATTAAAACTGAATTTAATGTGTCATGTGAATGATTTAACCATTTTGTAGGGCTGCTAAAAGAGATAAACCCACAAGAAGACTTAGTTTTTGAAGATCTATTTTATACTCATTATTTTGAGCGACATGCTCATTCAAATAATATTAATGGTGTTGGATCTTCACATAATGTGTTATCTATTTTTCAACCATCTAGAAAGCATTAGGTAGAAGAACATCGTGATATAGGGCAACAACAATTACTATTCTGATAAACTTTGATGAGGTTCAAACTTTTCTTGAGTAAGCGCATTAATGCCATAATATCTCATTTTTATTTTTAATTAAATATATCTCTTACCTAATTAGGTCAATTTAATTATTATTAAGTTTAGGTTATTCATGATCATTAAACTTGGATGATATTGCCACTATTAATAAGATGACCAAAGATGAATTCCCAACCTGATTTAGATTACATGTGAGCAATCATCACTAAGACTTTAATATATTTTCTACATTAATTGCACAACTTCCTTATTCTTCTTAATGTATTATGTTCATGATTGGAGAAACGGAGTAGAGAATCAGGACTTTCATGACCTAGTTTGGTGTCCAAACTGAATTGTAAGTACATGACATATTTATAAAGTTGCTCATCAAAGGATGAAATGATGGGTTTCGAACTTCCAATTGATGATGTAGATGCAGTTGTGAGATTGATTGATACTAATATTGATTATGAGAAAGTTATTTGGTTTAAAGATGAGACCAACGAAGATGATGATGAACATGATACTATAAAATCAACTTCTACTAATTCATCGGAGTAGAAGACAACACTTACGTTATATATATATATATATATATATATATATATATATATATATATATATATATATATATATATATATATATATATATATATATATATATATATATATATATATATATATATATATATATATCATTAAAAATAATAGTCTAGATATACATATTATCTTTTTCACATACTTTAATTGCAAAATATTTTTTTACATATTGCACTTATCCATTGAAATTCAAGTATTTATTTTTAACATACTTTTTATATATTGTACCTGCATTATACAATTCACGTATTCTTTATTTTAACATATATTTTATATATTGTATCTACATACTGCAATTCTCATTATAATTTTCTGATGTTTCTATTAAGTTCTTTAAGTAACATAATTTATGATTGATCTAATCATTTTATTTTTAATTAATTACAGATGAAATCAAGTGGTGGTGATGAATCTCCATGAAGATTATTTATGAGCATTTTCAAGTGGAAGAAGAAGGTTGTGACTTGACTAATTTTTCAGGCTACCACCACAACTACTACCTTGATCGTCATTTTCATGTCGCAACCTTGGACTTTTGGACTAACTGGTACACATGCCTACCATTCTCCATATCTTTAGATTGGAGAGGATGTGTGGGCTGACCTCTGCAAAGTAAGGACCTCTTGTGGGTGAAAAAATATATTACATGGCACTCACCGTCATCAATCAATCTCCACCCTCTTCCTCCTTTTATTCTCTCTTCTTATCTTCATCCCTATGAGAAAGAAAGATGAAGACAAAAAGAAAAAAAGGTAAAGATGAGAGGGAAAATTCAGTAGGATGATGATTGCTTCTTTCTTTTGATGGACACCACATAGAATTGCAAGTGTACTATTAGGGTGATCAAGTACGACATCGAGGGAAAGGTGTACTATCTCAAAAGGTAGAAGTCATCACTTATAATGGACCTAATCACCTAAATAAGGACTCTTAAGGACTTATGGGTATGCGAGATGATGTACCAGAGATTCTTTCCCTACTTTACATGGAAAAGTAAAGCAGGAATTATTTTTTATAGGGTTCGTTAAGTTTCCTATGGAGGCAAGCCCCCATAGTTAATTACATCCTAAGAAATGAGATTCCTTAGGAATACTCTCGATTAACGTAAATGATTGTCTCTAAAGATTTCAACAGGTTGGACTATCAATCAATTAGTTTATTTTAGAAGATCAAATAGGATTGATCAAGAGAGAGAGAGAGAGAGAGAGAGAGAGAGAGAGCTATTATCGAAGCCAAAGGAAGGCAAGTAGGAGATGCTCATGATGCTAGGAAACCTAGCGAGCATCTTAGACTATCCTATAGTTGAGCTTTATATTTTTGAAAGTGATTAATTATTTGAGTTGACATTTTATTAGAATTCTAGGGCTTATGATTCCACAACACAAAATTGTGGAAATACCTAAGAGGTGAGTATTTATGCTTAGGGCCCACAAAGGAGAGAAATAACCTCTGAACCTAAATCTAGGGAGCTTTGGCAAGAGCCAAAAGCACGACCTCAATCTAAGGTGAAAAGTGAGTATTTGGTTTTGCCTTCACAAGTGAGGACAAACCATCCGACTGCTTGGACTTACAACCACTCGGGAGTGGCCGCCAACTAACTCATTCTACCGATTTTAAATTCATGTAAGCAAGTCATATATTTTATGCAAGATAGCTAGGAATTATTTATTTAGAAAGAGACTAAATCCTTAAACTCACTCCCTAAGAGACTAGATCATGTAAGGGTATGACAATGACTTAGATTTAATGCAAATCATATTACATTTTATTTTTTTTATTTTGGATAATCATTTGACTCAAGCTTATATGATTCATATATCTAATGCATGAGAAATAAGATTATGGGCTAAAATCAACGAGAAGGGGGAGGTTTGTTTCTACCATGGCTCTCAAAGGTCAAGCCAAGTTTCTCTGGTAAAGATGGAAGCCCTCCAATCAAGAGTAGAAATAATATGCATTTATGCATGATTTTATAAAAAAAATACTCATCCAGCTAAGGGGTTACTAATTCTTTTATCTTGATTTTTAGCTTAGACTTTAAATGAGGTTATGAGTTATATATTTTTAATTTTAAGTTGATTAATTTGATAGAAGATTTATTTTTACCTAAGAGCCTAATCGTCATCCAGACCATACATCAAGCAAGGAAGAAACTAGAAAAATATGTTATCTTAATGCACAAGCTAAATAAAATATCACACATTTTATAAAGCTAACGTAAAAGAATAAAAGGTCATTTGTGTCAGGCACCACTGGACAAACCCAAAAATAAATTGGGTAGCCAAGTTTTACCCTTATACAACCCAGATTATAAGTGAATTACAAAAAGGAATTCATGTTAAGGGGGTCTTCATCTTTCTTTTCTTCTTTCTTCTTTCTTCTTTTGGTTCCTTTTTTTGAATGGTTGGAATGTGGTTACTCTAAAGGCTTCATATGGTATATAAGATATGATCTGATGACCAATGCTCATCCTAATCTCCCATAACAATCATTCCAAAAATCTTAATTATAAAAATTATATGAAAAGGAAAAGTAAAGTCTAACTAACACCTGCAAAATAGATATTAGCTAAACAAATCATACAAATCTCAAACATATATATTTGACTTAACACCCCACACATGGGTGATTAAGTCCACCTGGCATATTGGATTATGGTTAGAGGTATATGCACCTGCACAGCAAAAGCATTTATATTTTATTACAGCGCCCCTTAAGCACAATATCTTGTAGAAAATAATAATCAGCTTAAATCATCTTACCATTCATTCTACACACATTCATTCTAACATCTAGACTAAAATAAATTATCATAAAATAAAAGCTAACATCAAATCATACATTCCCCTAACCTAAAGCTAGAAGTGGTGACTTAGTCTAATGTGTGTGCTTTAGAAGGTTTATGTGGTATGCTTAGCTATGGCTTTAAGGTTTAAATTTTCTAAGTGTGAAAGTGTTCAACTTAGAGGGTAGTTTCATTTAAGTTATTTTACTTATTTGGGTTGATTTTATTTTGTATTTTGATTTGGTTTAAGTGAATCTATAATTAATTACTAAGTGTTGTAAAGAGAAGGAAAAGAGAAGAGAACTTCTCTTTCCTTCCCTACTCTAAGTAATTTCTAAAGTTGATTCATATTTTAGTTTCATTTAGTGAATATTTTATTATGTTTTTTAATTAATCCTAAGTTTAGATTAACTCTAAACAAACCTATCCAAAAAGAATGGCATTTTAAGATTAAGTAAATTGAAATAAAATCACAAAACACACATCACTTCATTTCTTTTCCAATATGTATAATATGCATATGGATGCATCTTAAGCATATCTATACATACAAATGAAAATATTTAGCAAACTTTATGATGAATTCTAGGAAATGTTACTTAAGAGAATTGAAATGCTTTATGATGCATGATTTTCATTAAGTAGAAAAGAAGGGTTTCTTTTATCCATTATTCACATGTACATGAGTACGTATGAAAGGAATAAATGAGTACGGCGTCATTGTTAACCAAGGGTGTAAGGTATAAAATCTACTTAGGTCTACTTAAAGCCTCGCAACCCCGTCCGTACTAATATATCATTTTTCTTAAATACAAACACATGTATAAAAGAAATGAATGAAAAAAAAGACACAAAAAGTTTGTATTTATTTATTTATTTTGTTGATACAATTTATATGTACAAGTGTGGATGTCCTTCTTAAGTAATAACATAGGAATGAATAGAAATAGAGTTAGGCAAGTGTTGTGTTCTTTTCAAATGAACCATACACTTTGTCAAATCATATTCAAAACTATACTAAAAGAGAGGAGAAGGAAAAGTACACTAAGCACATTTTCATATTTACATCCACATGCAAGCTTTTAAATAAACTATAAGTAGCACATTTTCAGTTTTGATAATTTATTCATATATTTTGAAAATAATTTGAATTTAATAGTGATAATAGCCACTCATATTTCTATTTTAGCCAAACATGCTATCTGACATAAAAGAAATATTTCATTTTCAATTTGATTTTTGAAAAGTATAAATGCATGAAATCCATATGGCATATACATTTAGCATGTTGGGAAGGAACTAAAATAATGAAAGCATGTAAACACATTCACCCTAATTAATTCTTAAAGACAATCTTATGAAATAAGAAAGCTTAAAGCAAATCAAATTATTTTTTTAAGAAGCTTGATTTTATTTTGAGTTTGATTTAATTTGAGAAATGTGAGGTGAGTTTGTTATTCTTAACCCACTCCCACATATGTTTGTTGATTTAGTTAAATTTTAGGATTATTAGGTGATTTTTAAATTTTATTTAGGTTAAGGTATGAATTAAGCATGTTAATTACCCCTTACCTATACCACCTTAGTATAATTAATCAAATAATCATGAGCCAATGATATGACATAAAATCTCACAAGAAATTTAAATTTATAATGCACCTAGGAAGAAAAAGGCCTAATGCAATTTGGCTCATAATTAATGATTAATTAAACTAAGGGGTTTAATCTTAAGTAATTTCATAACCCCTCTCACACATGTGAGTTGAATTTTGATTTCTTTAATGTACTTAAGTTATTGAATACCTAAGCATCTACCCAAGATAGATTAATTGAGTTCTAGAAAGTTTTAGAATTTTATGAAAGTAATTAAAGAGGTAATTAGTGAATTAACACATTAATTAAGGTTGGATTAAGAAAGGAAGGGGGGTTTAAGGAATATCTTAAGGAAAGTATCCCAAAATTATTCCCTAAACCTCATATTCACTTAATTAAAACTTAATTGACTCAATTAGAGGGTTAAACCACTAATCATGCCCTTTATTAAGCTTAATTACATAAAGGGAGTAATTAGGAATTAATCAAGCAATTCCTTTGATTAAACCACTAATAAATTCCAAAAATATTAGGGGAGGCAGAAGTCATCCCACTAATCATGCTCAAGAAGTTTGGAATTAATCAGTGGTGTAATTAGAGGGTAATTAATAAATTAATATTCCCAATAAAACCCAAATTCAGAGAAAAGAACTATTAAAATCAACTAAAATTAATTTTAGAATATTCTATGTTCAATTATATTTCTAGTGCAATTTATTTCATATTTTTTTTATTTTTCTAGGCTTAGATATGAATATTTGATGTTTCCTTGATTAATTAGTAATTAAATAAGTCTAATTAAATGTTTAATCCCTGCCTACACATGCGTGCGATTCCAGCACCGGATTGGATATTAAAGTTGACACATTGTAGCCATCACATGGCCAAACAATTTCTCCTCACCCGTCCGGATCGGATCAATTTAAAGCATGGATCTAAAGGGGGAAATCATGAATCTACGTGTCTTTAATCAAAGCCATCCATCCAAAATGTACGGATGGATGACCCATGATCCTTCCATGTTCTTCTCTGTGAGGAATGGACACCGTCCATCTTCAAAGAGAAGATCCGAGCTCGATTGAGCTCGAATTGGATTGAAATTCAACCCACAATGGCAAGCACATCTAACAGCTAGAATTCTAGGATTAAAATTGTTTTCACAAAGCTTCAAACCACATTGAAGCTCAAAAAAAATTTAACCGGAGGTGATCACCCACTTGAAGCTTCAGCTAGACAAGCTAAGTGGTTTGGAGCTCTCAGATTTGGTAGATCCTCCCATGGACCAACTCCTCTGCATTGAGCTTTGATTGAAGTAGATCCTCCCTTGCCTCAAGAGCTTGGATGAAGACTTGGGTGAGTTCGATAGAGCTCCCTGAGGGTGCTTGCAAAGGGAATTGGGTTAATTTTGAGTGTGGAGTGAGTTAGTTTTTTGATGGAGCTCCACTACTTTTAGGCTGTGAAAATCGAGAAGATTAGATTTCAAACTCTCTCTAGGAAGCTTGGGAAGACTAGCTAGGGCTTGCTTTAAGTTCCTATGCTTCAATCAAATTAGGGAGAGTTGAAATGAGATCAAATTAGGGGGAGTATATCTCCCCCTTTGGTAATCGGACGGCTGAGCAAAGCTTTGCCGTTTTGATCAAATTAGGGAGAGTTGCTCTGAGTTCCTTTATTAATTTTATTAATTGAATTTATAATCATGATTAATTAATTTCATTGGAATGTTTGTAGGTTAAAGTTCTTAGGTGAAAGTCTACTGTTGCTTAATTACATAGTTGAACACATCATCATCAGACTAATCAACAATGGGTTGATGTTCAATTACGGAGAGCATACGTAAGTCAACTCTTAATTTCTTGAATTATAATTCAATTAACAATCTATTATGGTTAACTCACATTTTAATTGTTCATAGCACAACTACTTAAGGCTGAAAGAAGTTGCAAGTCAAGGCTCCACTAGTGTAGGAAGTTCTAGTGGGCAGTCAGAGTTGTCGAAATATGATATATTAAAAGAGGCTATTGGAGGAAAGAAAAAATGACAGATTTATGACCTACGCTTACAAAGATTAGCATATGATGCACGACATTCGTTCTTTGAAACGAGCAGTCAAGCGATTGACGAGATTGTTCGAAGGCCCTTCGCTGCAATGGCCAAGGAGATGGAAGTGAGGATGATTGCTTATATGGTAGCCCAGATGATTGCAATGGAAGATAAAATGGAGAAGAAGCGTAGAGGCGGCAAGAAAAGGAGCTAGTGTTGGAGACGGAGGAGGAGAAGGAGGAGGAAGAGGAGCAAGATGATGATGAGGAGACTGATGAGAATTAAGTCTCTTTTGTACTTTCTTTTTATTTGTAAATGTTGATATTTCAAACTATTTTATTTAAAAATTTTGAAACTATTATTTCATTTCAATGTTTTTCAAAATACTAGAATGAAATAAAAGACATATTTGAGATTAGTTGTTTATTAGTCTTATATGAATGTTGAGGGTACATTATTATATGTTAAAAAATTATGAAGTTATATTGTGACTTTTCTTTAGGTGTAAAAATCAGAGCATTTGAAAAGCTCTGAATTTTTTTGTGGCAATTGTCGTTTCTCTAGATCCATTGCCATTGGTCGGATGCTCTTTTGCTCAATTTTCTCCTTACAGAAATACTTCAGGGAGGTTCTGTGGTTGGCCTGTGTGGCTATTGGATGGATGGTTTTAGTGGTTAATGCCGATCTTTCAGTTTTATTTCCATTGGATGGCAGCTATTGCTACCTATGGTGAGCTCTTTCCGCTAGCTGGGGTGTTTTGCTGGATCTTTTGTCTCTGAGTCCTGAATCTCTTAGTTGATACTTTAGATGTAATTGTTTCAACTTTTCCTCATTGTTTTATCTCCTTAAAGCTGTAATTTTGCAATATTTTACTAGAATGAAATTTGGGCTATGCCCTCAATTTTTCCAAAAAAAAAAAGTCAATATAAATAATTGTTTTTTGACGATATATCTATAATCATATCAAATAAAATATTAATTATTCAAACTCTCACTTACCCATCCCAATTTCATTTTAAAACAAGTTTTTATTTTATTTTTTTTTCAATTCTGCAATACGTTACAGACTGCATAAGACGGCCCTCCACTTATTTATTTTTTTTTTTTGGAAAAGTCAAGGGCAATGCCTAATTTCATTTCAAAAATATAAAAATAAAGTAAAAGTTACAATGGTCAAAGATAATCATGAAACAATAGCATAATTAAAATATAAAGGACCGATAGAGTCTTCAAAAATAAAAACTGTCAAAAGGAAGATCAAGAGTATCAGGCAGAAACATGTGAGGTGAAGATCTAAGAGTACAAGCATAACTGCTGAGAAAAGACAAAGAACCAAAGAGAATGAATAATAGTAAAAGCTTAACAACCATCCGAACAAAACGGCTGCATAGCAAAACACCCAGAATCGAGAGCACAAAAATTGTCCAGAAATGAATCCGCATTCCTCATGAATAGAAGAGCCATTTGTGACCAAAAATAATCAACAAACCGTAAGAGCCAAAAGACAGAGAAGCAGCCAGAAATATCAAGAGATGGGAAGCAAGCATCCGAAGATAACCCAACAACACGTCCATCCAAAAAGATGCAAACAATAGCCCTCCCCTTATTGCTATATAATCATTTTTTGCTTTGTTAATTAAAATAAATATTATCGTCTCTGTCATGTAGTCGAAACTTCATTAAAATAATAACAAACAGCTGAATAAATTATTCTAAACCCTAAAAGTGAGAACAGAAGGGTAGAGCCGCAAAGCTCACAAATGGCACGTTAATGGGCCGCATGTACTATAAAAAATGTTAAATTTCTATTTGATGATCACTATGTTCATGAATCACATCGAAGTCATCAATTTTAGGCTCTAATTAATAATATTTTATTATTATTGTGACTTATTATTTTATATAATAATGTATTATCATTGAATTAAGCTTAATAGAGCCACCAAGCTTCTCTCTCAAGCAAAAATAAGCCAAGATGAGTTTTCTTCACTAATCCATAAACTTCAAAGGTTATAGCTTTAGCCTTTTCTTTCAATGACCCCGAATCACCAATTTGACATATTGGTCAAATCTCTTTTTTTATCATGTAGATTATGTCAGATCAATATAAAATAAATTTCTTATTTTATGGATTGAATTTCTATGAGTTATCACCATATTTTTATTTAAAAAAACACTAAAAAACGAAGTATGAATTTTTTTTATCACATATGTGTTCAATATTTTACATCATGGTTTAAATTATCTTAGTTCTCCATAAGAACGTTTTTATTAATACACTAATATTAATATTTGACTAATCAACAAATTAAAATTTGAGATATTTAATTTAATTTTATATTTAACGCATGTTTAAATACGCAGAAAAATAAAATGAATCTGAATACTTTTATTGTTGTTTGGTTGTGTGTAAAATAAATACATGGAAATTATTTTTTACGTTTGGATTTAATGAAAAGAAATCATCAGATAATACTTTATTATATATAAATTAATTATAGAATTTATTCACTAATTAATGTATTCAATTAAAAATAAATATATATTAAAATACAAATAAATTATAAATAAAATTTTTTCTTGACTAAAAATAAATAAAATCAAATACAAATATAATGTATTTGAATATTTAATTATTAGTAATTAATTTACAAATTTTCTAAGATATTAATTATTAGTGTTATAAATAAATAAAATTTAAATATTATCATTTTATATTAACATAATGACCCAAATTTAATATATATATATATATATATAATTTTATTACTATATTAAACATTAATTAATTAATAGGAATTTTATTAAATAAATTAATCGTTAAGTTATGATTTAATATTTATTTATTAAATAATTTTTCTTTAATAAATAGTTTACTCATTAATTATTTTTTTGCTAAATAAATTAAAATTTAATAATTATTTTAATTTTTTTTATTTATCATAAATTATTTATCATCAATTTGAATAAATATAATTATATTAATTAAATTATAATTAAGCTATAAAAAAAATCGAAATCGAAAAAAAAAAATTTTTTTTTCCAGAAAAATTTTCCCACGCGTTTCTTTTCCCGCGCGTTCCACTGGCCAAAAAAAAAAAAATTTTTTTTCCCAGCGTTTTCTTCCTGCTTCTACTGGCCAAAAAAAAAAATTTTTTTTTCACTCGTTCTTCACTCAGCTCGCTAATTCAAATACGCTCATTTTTGAGCGTATTTCAAAATCACGCAAATAAATTTCTTTATGGTGTATTTCAAATCTCAAATAAATACAATGATTTACTTTACTTACAATCAAACGAAAATTTTATAGAATCGTGAAAGAACAATACACTCACTTTACAGAACCAAATAAATCTTACTGGAAGGATTTCTAGCTGTCCATGCTGCAAAAAGAGATTAAGATATCCCTATTACGGAGGAATCAGACCCTTAATACTAAAATATCAGATAATTGTATCATAGCTTATCCAACTTCTTTCATTAAAAATATTATTTAAGTACCTTAGCATTGCTATAATGTTACTGAATGCAATATAAACGTCTTATTTTCTAAATAGGAAGGCTTCCTTCTCCACGTTATTATCTCATTTCTTTAATTGGCACTCCTAACGAAATTAATGTCAGGACTAGTTTATTTCAACTTCCTTTATTTTATTTTTGAGTGATTGACATATATAGTTGCCGATCTAAAGAGGGAGCTTGTGGGGGTATCTGCTCTTGAGGGTGTAAATAAGTGAGCGAAATGAATTTTTATTGTGACGCTCAAAACTCGAAATTTCTGTGGTGTTGAATTGTCTAATATCAACTCAAATAGGCTAATCCACGATCAACGAAATATTGTCATGCTCAACTGCTTATAAATCGAAATTGAAATATTTGTCTGTCGATTGTTAACTAAACGAAATTGAACACTGATTCTCAAATAATAAGCTTTTTTGACAGCCCTACCTGCCCTTTCTCCTAAACAAAATTTCATTTCCCATCGTATTTTTTAATAGTGCAATCCACATAGTTTTAAAACAAAAAATGTTTAAATAAAATTATCAAAATAAAATTTATTATCGAGTTTAGATGATATGAATGAAAGAAATAAGTTACAAACTTAAAACGAAGTGATATTTGCACCGCACCCCATGTTGGAAATTTTCTAGCTCCGAGACTCCACCATAGTATACATATCAAATAATTCTGATGTATTTACAAATTTAAAATTTAAATTTAATATTTATATAAATAATACATAAAATTTTAAAATCACATAAAAAATTATCATTATCATATCACTTTTAAAGTGAAGTACACCATACGATATTGATATATATATATATATATATATTAATATCAAATTTTAGATATTTCATATATAAATATATAAAAAATTTTGGGTATGCATGTAAATCTACTTTTACTTTTTTTATGCCCTAATTTTCCACTCAAATCGGCCATGCCAATAACAACCCTCAATTTATAATAATAAAACCAATGAGCTGCTTTATTAAAATAAATTTATATCATGATATTCTAACGAAATAAAAACATGAAAATAATTTTAAAATCTTATCATGTATTTAAAAAAATAAAATTATATATTTATATATTAAAACGATTAAGACATATAATAGAATTATTAAACTATCTTAATATTTTAAATAACTTTTTTATTATTAAATAAACTTAATACTATAACTAAACCATCAGAAAGAGCTTCCATGTTACTCATTGGCCCCACACGCACTCCAGAAAAAATATTCCAACCCCACCACGACGCCTAAATCATACTGTTAGGTATGATGCCTTTAATTCGGTTTTGAGAAATTTGATCGAATTTTGATTAGAGTTAAATTAAATTATATAATTATGTTAAATCTTGATTAGTTTCAAGAGTTTTTGTTGACCGTTTTCTGACCGAAATTTTTTTTAAAAAAATTTTGACCAAATATGAATAGTCTCATCTAAAAAATAGATTTTGATTCAACTTTAATTAAAATATTGAATTTTCATTAAAGTTTTGATATATATTAGTTTTAGGATATATTTGAGGCAATTACAATTTATCAAAAATGATAAAGAGTTGCAGAAAAAATTATTATTTAAAAAATTATAGTAAATATTATAAATATTTTTTTTAATAGTTAAATTATAATTTTCTGATTATTATTTTAGATATAAGATTAAATTAAAAAATATAACTTCATTGTCATATAACTCGGTCGCAATTTATCAAATATATGAAATAATACGGTTCGAATAACATTGCAAGTTGAACGCTGCCCTATATAGATTCTTTAACTAAAATTTCATAAAGTTTTGTCTTTTCTTGCATAAAAATCAATTACAAAATTGTTTAAATATTTTATTTAATCTCGATACTTATCGTAAACACAATCAAAATCAATTATTTTAATGAAAAATGCTGATCAACCCACTTTTTCTAAACCGCTCCAACCTGTGGGCATAGGTAGCCAACTAGCCATTCTTTTTTTAATTATTTAATGTTTTTATTTCAAAGAAAAAAATTATATTTAGATAATATTGTTCGGTGTTCAGATGTTTAATCATGAGTCGACGCAAACGGATTTGAGTTCTAGAACAGCGGCCAGTAATTTTTTTTGTAAGATTTTTTTAAATTAGAATATGTGGTTGATTAATTAATATTTTTATTCAAAAACTAGGGATATTTATAATTATTTTTAAAGATATTTCACCAAAAATATTAAGCAAATAAATAATATATTCATAATGATTTTTAAGATGTAATAATTATTGTATACTTGAATTATTGCATTAATAATGGGATAAAAGTTCCACGTAGCACATGCACATAAGCGGATAGTGATGCTATTGTTTAAGTGAAAAAGTAGAAATAAAAATTGTCCTAGACTGTTTAGAAAGATTCCAAGTATAAGACAAATCAAATACATCTACTCTCTAACCATATCATCGATGGTCGATGCTTTATGTGGTCAAACTATCTAAGATTACTCTCTCTAATCTTATTTATCACTGGAGCTACTCCAACCTTTTCATTCAGCATTTTATCTCTAAGAGTAAAGCCTCTCATCCATCTGAGCATCCTCATCTCTACAACACTTAATTTAGTTTTATGCTTCTCTTTTATTGGCCAAAATTTTACATCATAAATCATTGCAAGTCTTACGATCCTCATATTAAATTTTTCGTTAAGTCTAAGTGGCAATTTTCTATCACATAATAGGCCAGATGCATTCCTCCACTTCAATCATCCAACTTGAATTTTGCTAGCAATATCCCTATCTATTTCACCACATTTTAAACAATAGACTTGAGATATCTGAAATGCTCACTCTTTTTAATAAGTTGATCACCAAATGCCACAACACCACCACTAGATCTTCTACAATTAAAATTACACACCATATATTTAGTTTTAGATATACTTAAACGAAGACTTTAGACTCTAAGGTTGACCTCCATAATTCAAGTTTCTCATGGACTCACTCTCTTGTCTTATCAACATGAAGAATGTCATAGCAAAAAGCACACACCAAGGTACATCCTCTTATAAATGGCTAGTAAGAACACCATAACAAAGTAGAAAAGATATGAGCTTAAAGCGATCCTCAATGTAATCTACTTGAAATAGGAAAATATTTTACCAATCCTCCTTATGTTTGGACACAAATAACAGCTCTAGTATACATATTCTTAATGACTTGAATATAACCAATATTAACTACTTTCTTCTCTAGAACTTTCCAAAGAACATATCTTGAAACATTATCATAAGCTTTCTCTAAATCAACAAATATCATATGTAGATCTTCCATACTTTCTCTGTACTTCTCCATCAAACCTCTCAACAAATGTATAGCATTCATAGTATATCTACCTAGCATGAAACCAAACTAATTTTGAGAAACTTTTGTATCACATTATAACCTTGGCTTAATTACTCTCTCTCCCATAATTTTAATGTATGATATATTAACTAAATTCCTCTATAATTTACACACTCTTGTGCATCACCTTTATTCTTAATTATAGGAACCAACAAATTCTTTCTCCACTCATCTCACATCTTTTTAGTCTTTTAAATAACATTAAAAAGATTTGTAAGCCAAAAAAAATTTTATCTCCTAAATATTTCCACACTTATATTATAATAACATTAAAGGATTTTCATCTTCCAATCCTTTATTTTAAAATCTGAAACTAACAGTCAATGTTGGGTAGTTAAACTTTCACTCTAAATGATGATGAAATCTTCACAATCTGAATGAACTATTTTTTTATTAAGAAATAATCAATATGTATTTTACTAGATTCATTATTATAAGTAATAATATACACTTTTTTTAAATAAAATATTAGCAACTACAAAATTATTAGCTAAAGTAAAATCTAATATAATCATACATTCTTCATTAGTAACTCCAAATCCATAGCCACTATGAATATTTTTGAAATCTTCTACCACTCAACCAACATATCCATTTAAATCTTCTCCAATAAATATCTTTTTTTTCAAGCACTAGTGGCCCTTGCACACATTTCACTATATTAAGGGCATATAGCGTGTCGCTTCCAGAGGATGCCCAAACTTTAACATAATGTTTTAAAGGATTCATGTTATGATTGTTTTGATAAGTTTTATGCTGGCTATCGACTACCTAACGCTACCCTCTCCACTTTTCACATCCAGAACTTAGGACCTGATAAAGGTGGTGTTAATGGATGCATTCCCAATGATAAAAATAGTTATTAGCATAATATTATGTGTGTGTATGTGCGTGTGTGAATGTAAGAGGAAGAGCTTTGATTTATAGAATGATAGATAATTTTGTTTGCTTTCCTTATAGAAAGTGAAACCATTCAATCAAGGACAAGTGACAGTCATCAATTCGTTATAAAATGTCATGTGTGAATCATTAGTAGGCATTAAACAATTATTAATAATCTATTTGTATATTTTCTTTATAAGTGATGAGACCAACAACAACAAAAGCAAGTGTCGAATGTATGTTCCCAATGGACATTAAGCATTAATTGTTGTTAGATATTGATCAACTTGAAATGATTAACAATGGGGAGACGATCAATGGTTCATCATTTTCCATGTATAGAAATACCAATGATTAATAACTCTGCTATTCTACAAGGTGGCTAACAAACTTCATACAGTGAAAAGCATAGCATGATGGTCAACTTAAAATGTCAAATGTCGAGTGATGTTTAGTGGTATATTATGTCTAAAGCTTTTATGACATGACTGCACATGAGATACTTTTTTGATATGTATTTGAATGAGTTGAATATGACCACTATGTTAACAAATAATTATAATTATGAGACAAATTTAAACAAAAAAAAATATCAAATAGACTGAATATGAATATGTAGTAAGCTTGCTCGAGCTTGACTTGTTTGCACATTCACATGCGTGTGACCTCCACTCTTCATGTGACTAGCCAATTAGATCCTCTTCATGTTTGCAAAATAACATTCTCACATTAGGCTCATGGCCCTTGTTGTCGATATCATAGGCTGGCAGCTCACTCATCTCCTCTTCTATTTGCATAACCCCCTAATTGCCTCGTCTTCATGCTAACAATCTCCCTAGCTTTATAGTAATAAACCCTTTAGCCCCTAATCACCTTCTTACTTCATGCAAATAAGTTAAGTTTTGTATTTTTTTTTTTAAAATGTTAATTTGAGTCAATTATCATTCCTTTTTTTTTGCATTTATAAAATATAAAAGCTTCCATTCAATTTTTTACATCCTTAAATATCATTATTTTTTTAAACCTTTATAATGCTAGAATTTTATGACCCATTCATATCCATTTATTTTATAAAATTATTAAGGAAAATTTAAATTTATAAAATATATAAATTATAATAATTTTCAATGAAAATCATCTTCCATGCTTATTTCCTCTTTGTCTATATTAATATATCATAGGTGATCTATTAATTTATTTTTCCTAGAGTGACAAATATTGACTCATGGCAAATAGCAAATATTGACAAGCATGGCATGATGATCGACTTAAGCATTAAATACCAGGTATTAGTTAATAACAGGCTCGGCCATTCTATTTATAAGATGGATGACCAACAACTACAAAACTAGGCATTAGCTATAATGGAAAAGATGTATTGACTAGTTGCAAGAATTAGATAATTGTTAAATAGGAATGTTGGATCTCAAAGATAATCAGTACATGCTTTTGTCATTTTTATTATTCTAGGGGCAACTAATAACCAAGATGGCATTAGTTAACTGTCGATGGTGAATGACGATTGCGCATAGTCATTCATTAGATGACAATTAATTGTGAATGTTGACATCAAGTGTTAATCAAGAAAATGATATTTTTCTCATAAAAAGGGAAACCAACAACCAAAAAAGAAAGAAGTGTTTGAGGCTGACTAACATTAAATATTAGCATGCATTACGTGACAATCAAGTAAGAATTTTGGATGTCATACAGGTCAACTAAAAACATCAAACATCAAATGATGAGAGTCAAGCTCAAGTCACAATTAACATGATCTTGGCTTATCTACCTCATGATAAGATTGAAAATGTGCTAGATCCCAAGTAGAGCCCATGCATATGATGAGTTCAAGCTTAGCTAACAGGAGTAATATTTGTCTTAAGCTAAACTTATGAGCTCAAGCCAAAATCTTGCTAGAGATAGAATTGATATAAATCTTAATGAGAAGTAAGAAAGTCATGATAATGGACCAACAATAAGAGTTTGAGCTTGCGGGAACACTATGAGAAAACTATGAATTTCCGACAGTAAAACTCGTCGAAACTTAAGCCAAATCCACTAGAAATGTAGATTTCCGATGTATTCAATCCTGCCGATAAAACTTTCAATGGAAATGCATTCCGACGATCAATTTATCAGTTAAAAAATAAATTCTGGCAGATTTCTGATGACAAATCTGTCGAAAAGTTTTACCCGAAGAATCGACGGAGTAACCCACAAAAAAAATTGGAAGAAATTCTGGAAATTTCGAAACTGCAAGTTCTGTCAGAAATCCGCAGGAATATAGAGATAGGAATAGGTGTTTGTTGGTGTCAAATATTGATAATTGGATGAATCTAGGCTATAGTGATGGCAGACATTAGTGTTTGTTAGTAAGCAAACATCAATGTTGGCAAACGATGGATGATGTAGTTTGTTGAAAATAGCATAAAGATCCCCCTCCCTGAATAGAATCATGACTTATTTTA